>CM053618.1:44541591-44561189 GCA_028646535.1 Procyon lotor
GGATCAGCCCCTGAGTCCTTCAATAGCAAGGAAGACATTCATAAACAATAGCGTTTGTCATGAGTAAAATAAGTCTTTTGACTAATGAGCTCATTTATTCAGAAAGTACTTATTGCAAACTTGTTATGTGTAAGGTCTCGTTCGAGGAGCTGGAGATACACTGGAGGAAAAAGGAAACAGTAAGTACTTTTCCTCCCCTCATAAAGCTTATATTCCAGTGGGAAGAGAGATGATAAAAAAGTTAAGTGTCAAAAAAAAAAAAAGTTAAGTGTCATACAGAGAATTAAAATCAGTCAATGGATAGAAAGTGAGTTAGGTGACATATTTTTTGGTAGAAACTGGCAATTGATTTAGATGGAAATACAAAGGATCTATAAAAGCCAAAGCCATTTTGGAAAAAGAATAAAGCTTAAAGACCTAACATTACCAGATTTCAAGACTTACTCATAAAGGTGCAATAATCAAGACAAGTTGGTGTCAACATATATACACAATAGGACATAGCACAATGAGAACACAATAGAGTTCAGGAATTGACCCACATATTATGGCCAATTTATTTTTGATATTTATTTTGGCAGAGGAATTCAATGGGAAAAGGATAATCTTAAAATAAGTGGTATGAAAATAATTGATATCCATATGCAACAAAAAAGATTCAAATCTTATACAGATATAAAAATAAATTTGATATGGAAAATCACAGACCAAATGTAAGAGTTAAAACTGTAAAACTTTCAGAAGAAAAACGAGGAGAAAATCTTAGTGGCCTTAAGTCCAGCTGAGAAGGCTGGAGCCCAGTAGGGGAGGGTGGTGAGGAGCAGGACACTACTGAAGTGGGCAGGGGTGTTGAAGTTTAACTTCTTTGTCAGGAGTATTTTATAAAGTTGTTGAATATTTCCAGAAGGAAGTATGTAGCGTGGTTGTCCCCTGATTGACATTTTAAAAAGCTCACTCTGAATGCCGTTTGGACAATGTTCTTTAGTGAGGTTAAAGTACAAGGAGGTAGTTTAGTCAGGAGGCTGTGGTGGTAGTTGCGGTGAGAGATGCTGGTGTCTTCCTGGGGGTGGTACCAGTAGAGACAGAAAGGAGTGGACAGACACAGATTATGTTTAGGAAGTAGAGGTGAATGGACCTTGCAGATGGGTTGGAGGAGGTAGGTGATGGGAGAAAGAGATAAGACTTAGAGAAACTGCTGGATTCTGGCTTGAGACGCTGCTATGTGGGGTGGATTGATCCCTGAGATGGAAAACAAGATCGGTGAAAGACTTGCAGATACATTCTCTCTTTTATTTTTACAACAATCCTTGACAGGCAGTAAAAATATAATTCCTATTTTACAGATAAGGTAGTTAGGCTTCCGAGAGAATAGATTTGTTTCTAGCCACCGGCTGGTAAATGGAAAGGCTGTGTGGCAACCTAGGGCTTCTTGAGGCAGGCGATCTGTTGCCAGAAAAAATCCCTCTCCTCAGCGCCATCACGGCTGCCGAGTACAGTCACTTGACTCTTTTCTGCTACAACTCTATTTCAGGTTAATTTACCTTGTACTTACAACTTTGACACTCAGACGGTTTAACAAGTATTTCAGACATCTATTTCTGCTAAAAGATGCACCGTCCCTATTTTTGGAAGTCAGATGACGCACAGGAAAGGTAATGTGATAGGGAACGTTTTGCCCCTCATAAATCACTGGCTCAAATCATAACCAGATTATGAGAGATACAAATATCCTAATGGCTCTTTGATGACACGTATAAAGATGCCAGTACATACTTGGGTTCCTCTTTGATGTTTTAATAGTATTGACGTAGAATAATACGGACCATCCAAAACTCAGTTTAAGAGATTTTACAGACATTATCTCCACTACGTTTCACAATAACACTGGAAGACTCGGGAAGGTTAATTTCCCCAAACATCTAGAAAGTATCTGTGTGAATATTTGATTCCAAGTCTGTAAAGCCAAACAAAGGTCGTGCACCTTTTGCTATGATAGCACTTATTGGAGGGAAGAAATCCAATGCTGCTTTGGTCTTGCCCCCTTGACCTTTACTATCCCTTTCCTGCCTCCCCTCTTCCAACTAGTCAGCATTAGTGAAGAGAAGTAAGCACAATTCCCTGTGATTGGCTACTTTAGTAGAGAATTTATTATCTGGGGGCACCTGGGTGGCTCAGTTGGTTAAGGGTCTGACTCATGGTTGACTCAGGTCATGATCTCAGGGTCCTGGGATTGAGCCCCAGGTTAGGCTTTGTGCTTAGTAAGGAATCTGCTTCCCCTCTCTCTTTCTCCTTCTGCCCCTCCTCTGCTTGTGTGCTTTTTCTCCCTAAAATAAATAAATAAATGAGTCTTTTTTTTTTTTTTTTTAAAGAATTATTATCTGGAAGCACCGTAAAACTTGTTTCTTAGACAAGATTTTGTAGATAATGCCTCTAACAAGGATCTTTGATCTTCTGCAAGAATGACAACCATTTATTATTTTGTTATTTTATATGGTGGCCCCATATTCCTCACAAATATTGTGTGGAAAACTGTTATTTAATGTGAGTGAATTAAAATTTTAGCACTGTCCTTTAGAGATTTTTCATAAATGCCGTGGGAATTTGCAAAACCAGCAATCTGTTGATTTTAGATCTATAATCTGTAATGCTGTCTGCTGATAGCTTTCCATGGAAGATAAGAGGTAATCAACATTAAGTTTGTGGAAGTTTGGTCAACAAAACTAACTGAGGGCAACATTTAACCTATGTTCAATAAGGAAGATCTGTCTTGATATCTTTAATGGAAACTTGGATGAAATGTAGACAAATAATTTACATATAAGTTATTGCTAAACATAAATCTCTTTTGGGGGTTTTGTTTCCTTTCATCATCATGTAATGGTAATTAGCTGAGTTTCACTGGGCCATGACTAACTCTAAACTTCTCAGCAGGCTCGGGGTAGGATGCTAGGCTGTGGTAGTGAGAGCTAGATGGCACTAGTGTAACTATCAGCTGCCCAGTTATTAACAGTCGTCTGACTGGGATGAAAGAGGTTTCTAGAATAAGAAGTTCAGCTCTGGCTGCTTGTATTTTCTCTCAGTGCAACACAATACAACACAAAACAGAGAGCATTCTTTTATCTCTCTCTCTCTCTCTGTCTCTGTCTCTCTCTCTCTCTCATGCTTGTCCTTGCTTTCTTCCTGATACACCCATGTGTAAGAGGGTGTGTGTGTGTGTGTCCACACACAACCTTGCTGAACTTTCCCTTAGAATAAACGATTGGGAACCTGGGCTCTCTGGAGATTTCCAGAGCGACACACACACACGCCTTCTCCCCTTTGTCCTAGATTCAGCAGTTGCTTTTCTGTCTAATGACAGAGGTGCTAAAGTTTTTACAGGTCATACTTGAGCTAAGGCCAGAGCCTGCCTAATGAACAGCTTGTAATCTGACAGAAAGGACAATGGTATCTTAGAGTTGGAAGGAGACAGTGGATGTTTTTCAGTTCAACTTCCCACTTGGGAATGTTTGGAGTTCCTTTTTAATTCTGAAAAACATTTTACTGCCAGATATTTGAGACTATTAGCAAAGGTTAAGGAAGGCCAGGAAAAGGTTTCTGGTGTAGGAAGGCTGGAGACGGTGCCCGTGACTCGGTGCTCCTACATCAGAGAGCAGGAAGGCCAGGAGAGGAACAAAATGGTACCTTCCAAATGTGTGCTGCTATGTCACATGGCTTCCTGTAGGGGGAGCTGAGCCATTCAATAGCTTCAGCCTCTGTCTTGAAGGTCCTGAGACTGTTCTGCATGACTTCTCTTTCTTTACCCCTCTCCCCACAGCTTTTCAGCTGTCATAAATGTCATACATTTAATATATCACTCACTCTTGATACAAGAAGAACAGACCTTACAGAGCACAGAAGGAGAAAGACAATGATGGAGGACATGATGTGTACATGCTAGCTGGCCTCTAGGAAATCTTTTCTTCCCTGGTTTTTCCTCTTCGGCCTGCCTCAGAGTCACAAACTATATTCAGAGATGAGATTTATTTTTGAATCGAGGCCATTTTTACTCTACAGGAACTTGCAAAACTGCACTTCTTTGGTGAGGAATTGTGTCTGGGATTCCTGAAAACAGTTTAAAAGGAGTGCGGGGGTGGGGGGAGAACAACAAGTGATAAGATTACTGAGGATAAAACCCTAAAAAATAGGTGGGAGTCAAGGTAACTTTTGATGAAGAAATAGTGGCTTTACAGTGTAGGTAAGTCCTGACTCTAGGAGTAGGGGTCTGAAGTGTCTTGGGGGACCCTGGTAACTGGTAATTAGCTAAGGGCAGCACATCTGGAGGGGGAGTGTGGGTCATCTGTGATGGAAGTGAAGGAGGAGCAAGTAAAAAACTCACTTTACTTGGGCTCACGTTCTCCTGAGACTTTGTCTTGGTATCTGAGATTCTAGTCTTCTCCTAAACGGAAATTTACTTTTTCGGTACTTAGAAAGCATGTAGCATTGTACTGTACCATTGGTTGTTGATTTAGCATCCTTTCTTTCCACTTTCACTTCCCAACAGGCTTGATTTTGTTAGATACAACATTTTGGGAGAGCCATGTGTCTAGGGAAGCCTCCCAGGGCCTCTCTGGGTTGGAGGGTGATGGGGTTCATGGTGATGTTCTAAGCCAATCAAAGCAGTTCCATCCTCTAGGAGTCTTCAGTTAGGACACAGACAAAAGACAAACCTGGCCACCGAACGTGAGGAAAAGTCTGTGGGGGGCTACTAGGAAAAGTTAACTTGTTTTTTAAAAAGATACACAGAGGAGATGGTTTTTATATTCCTCTGGAGGTTTTAGTATTGGGATGATGTCACATGAGGAGCTATTGCAGAATTTTCTAAACATGAGAGGAACTACTCTGAGGACAAAATGATCCACCAAAAATGGCAGAACGGAGATAAAGAGCTTGGATCCTTAATGCTGTTGTTGAGCGATTAAATCAACTGAAATCACAATCATTCCACCTCTAGAATTCTTGCTTTGTGGCATAATGAATTTTCTTATTTAAACCTCTTAGAGGTTTCTTTTTTAAAGTTTATTGAAGTAAATTAACATACATTAATATATATATTTTCATATAGAATTCTATGAGTTTTGACAAATGCACTAGAGTTGCTTATCTGTTGTGCATTGTTAAAGTATGCTTTATGATTAATTAACTCATTTTATTCAGAAAATTCTATTATGCATTAACGGTACCAACTAGGTTCTGTGAAGAATATAAAATGAGCCATGATATGGCCTTTTGCCTCAAGGAAATATTCATTTATTTCATATGAAATATACAAATAAAGGGTGATTCTGTAATAGGATTACTTGAAAAGAAAACACACCAGAATCCTTAGTTTCATTCATTTGTTCATTTCATTCCTGCAATAAATATTTGTTGAGGGGCGCCTGGGTGGCTCAGTGGCTTAAAGTCTCTGCCTTCAGCTCAGGTTGTCATCTCAGGGTCCTGGGATCAAGCCCTGCATCGGGCTCTCTGCTCGGTGGGGAGTCTGCTTCCTTCTCTCCCTCTGCCTACTTGTGATCTCTCTTTCTCTGTCAAATAAATAAATAAAATCTTAAAAAAAAAAGTTACAAAAAAATAAATCTTTGCTGAATGCCTATTACATGTCTGTTCCTATAGATCTATAAATAGATAAAACTTGCCCTTCCCTCAAGGGAAATCTGAAATATAAATTAAAACTTAAAATACAATGAAATGTCTCCTATTCAAAGTTCGAATAACTTTTTACCAGCACATAGTTATGACATATATAAATTTCTACTTTGAAGTAGTCTATTTGTGGAGACTTTTTCTGTTCTTCTTGTTTATAAGACCCTGAAGGAGTTAATAATCCCATATCAGATCCATCCTGTGTCCTCAGAATAACTAGCACAATGTCTTGTCTATAGTAAGTGCTCAAAATAAGTATCTGCTTCATCAATTAAATATTTTTTGGTTAATGAGCCAACTTTAGTAAGCTCTGAAGGACATACCACATTTGCCTCAAATGCCTAGATCTTCTGACTAAAGTAATGGGACTGAAAAAAAAATAAAGGCAATAATATTTATGAAAAAGTTTTCAAACAAAAGTTGTAATTAATAGCTATCTTTATACTGGCCTTTCTAACCAGCATTTAAAATAAATTAAATGTTCCATCTCTAACTTTTGACAAAGACAAATTAAGTGTTCTATCACATTGACAATTGGCTGGCTAATGGTTTAGTGAAATTCCTTTGACCTTCACTGAAGTATGATTTCTCATATCAATGGAATCCAGTCTTGTCAAACAGTGATAAATAATTTTTCATAATTCACTGTATTTTTAGAACTCTTTTCTTTCACATTCTTTATGCTCTCCACATTATGCCCTTTGGATCTACTGGCTTTTTAAAAAGTTTTTATTTTGATTCGAGTTAGTTAACATACTGTATTATATTAATGTCAGGTATATGATATTGTAATTCAACATTTCCATACATCACCCAGTGCTCAGCACAATAAGTGCACTCCTTAATCCCTAACACCTCTTTCACCCATCCTCTTCCCCTTTGGTAACCATCAATTTGTTCTCTATGATTAGAGTCTGTTTCTTGATTGGTCTCTCTCTTTATCTTTTCCCTTTGTTCGTTTGTTTTGTTTCTTAAATTTGACATACTGAAGTGTGATGTCATATGATATTTGTCCTTCTCTGACTGATTTATTTTGCTTAGCATGATACTCTCTAGCTCCAACTATGTCCTTACAAATGGCAAGTTTCATTCCTTTTTATGGCTGAGTATTATTCCATTATATATATATAGGTTTTATATATATATATATGTATGTTAAGGAAGGCCATGTATAATATATGTATAATATATGTATTATACATATAATATATGTATTATATGTATAATATATGCATACATAATGCATGTATATATAATATATGTATAATTATATGTATAATACATATACATATATTTATATAATACATATACATATATTATAATTATAATATATATAATTATATATATTATATACACACACACGTATATATGTACATATACACACACATATATTTTTTATCTGTTCTTTTTTATCTGTTCATCAATCAGACACTTGGGCTGTTTCCATATCTTGGCTATTGTAAATAATGCTGCTATAAACACTGGGGGGCATGTATCCCATTGAATTAGTGTTTTTGTATTCTTTCAGTAAATATCCAGTAGTAGGATTGCTGGATCATAGGTAATTCTATTTCTAACTTTTTGAGGAATATCCATACTGTTTTCCACAGTGGCTGCACAAGTTTGCATTCCCACTAATAGTGTAAGAGGGTTGCTCTTTCTCCCCATCCTTGCTTCTTACCTGTTGTTTCTTGTGTTGTTGATTTCAGTAACTTTGACAGGTGTGAGATGATATCTCATTGTTGTCTTGGCTTGTATTTCCCTGATAGTAAGTGACGATGAATATCTTGTCATGTGTCTCTTGGCCTACGTGTCTTCTGTGGAGAAATGTCTATTCGTGTCTTCTGCCCAACTTTTTAATTGGGTTATTAGTATTTTGGGTGTTGAATTTGATGAATTCTTTACATATTTTGGATACTAACCCTTTATTAGATATATGTCATTTGCAAATATCTTCTCCAATTCTGCAGGTTGTCTTTTACTTTTATTGATTTTTGTTCTTCACTGTGCCAAAGCTTTTTATTTTGTTGTAGTCTCAGTAGTTATTTTTGCTTTTGTTTCCCTTACCTCAGGGGACCTATCTAGAAAAGTGTGATTATAGCTAATGTCAGAGAAATTATTGCCTGTGCTCTTTTCTCAAATTTTTTTGCTTTCAAGTCTCACATTTAGGTCTTTAATCTATTTTGAATTTACTTTGTGTGTGGTGTAAGAAAGTGGTCCAGTTTCCTACTCTTGAATGTTGCTGGCCAGTTTTCCCAACACGATTTGTTGAAGAGACTGTCTTTTTCCCATTGGATATTCTTTCCTGCTTTGTCCAAACTAATTGACCATGCAGTTGTAGGCTTATTTTTGGATTTTTCTATTCTGTTTCCCTTTATCTGTGTGTCTGTATTTGTTCCAGTACCATCCTTTTTTGATTACTACAGCTTTGTAATATAACTTGAAGGCCAGAATAGTGATGCCTCCAGCTTTGCTTTTCTTTTTCAAGATTGCTTTGGTTATGCAAGGTCTTTTGTCATTCCATACACATTTTAGGATTGTTTGTTCTAGTTCTTTGAAAAAAAATGCTGTTGGTATTTTGATAGGGATTGCATTGAATCTGTAGATTGCTTTGGGTATGGACTTTGGGTATAGAATTGGGTATATTGCTTTTAAGTACAGACATTTTAACAACTTTCGTTCTTCCAATCCATGAGCATGGAATGTCTTTCTGCCTCTTTGTCTTCTTTGTCTTCTTCCGTTTCTTTCATCAGTGTTTTATAGTTTTCAGAGTACAGGTCTTTTACTTCTCTGGTTAGGTTTTTTCCTAGATATCTTATTATTTTTGGTGCACTTGAAAATAGGATTGTTTTCTTAATTTCTCTTTCTGCTACTTCTTTATTGGTGTAAGAAATGCAACAGATTTCTGTAGATTGATTTTGTGTCCTGTGACTTTACTGAATTTGTGTATCAGTTCTAGCAGTTTTTTGGTGGAGTCTTTTTGGGTTTTCTATATATATGGTATTATGTCATCTGAAAATTTTACTTCCTTGCTGATTTGGATGCCTCTTATTTCTTCTTGTCTGATTGCTGTAGCTAGGAATTCTAGCCACTATGTTGAAAGAAAGTGGTGAGAGCAGATATTCTTGTCTTTTTCCTGATCTTAGGGGAAAAGACCTTGGTTTTTCCCCCATGGAGGATGATGTTGGCTGTGGGTGTTTTACAAATGGCCACTATTCTGTTGAGGTATGTTTCCTCTATACCTACTTTGTCGAGGGTTCTTCTCATGAATGGATGTTGTACTTTATGAAATGCTTTTCCTCTGTCTATTGAATTAATCATATGGTTGTTATCCTTTCTCTTATTGATGTGATGTATCATGTTTGAGTTGCAAACATTGAACCACCCTTGCAACCCAGAATAAATCCCACTAGGTTGTGGTGAATGATTTTTTCATGTATTGTTGGATTCAGTTTGCTGGTGTTTTGTTGAGGATTCTATTTTAATGATATGTTATGTTATGTTAAGGATATCTATGTTCATCAGGGATATTGGTCTGAGAATCTCTTTTTTTAGTGATGTTTTATCTGGTTTTGGTATCAGGGTAATGCTGGCCTCATAGGATGAATTTGGAATTTTTCTTTCCTTTTTTATATTTGAGAGGAAGAGGTATTAATTTTTCTTTAAATTTTGGTAGAATTTGCCCATGAAGCCCTGTGGTCCTGGACTTCTCTTTGTTGGGAGTTTTTTGGTCATTGTTCTGCTCAAATTTTCTATTTCTTCTTTCAGTTTTGGTAGTTTATATATATGGTTCTAGGAATTTATTTCTCCTATGTTGTCTAATTTGTTGGCATATTGTTTCACAATATTTTCTTATAATTGTTTGTGTTTTTGTGATATTGATTGTTATTTCTCCTCTTTAATTAGTAACTATTTTTTGAGTCCCTTTTCCTTTTCCTGGACAAGTCTGGCTACAGGTTTATCAATTTTATTGATTTATTTTTTTCAAAGAACCAGCTCCTGGTTTCATTGATCTATTTTATTTTTATATTTTATTTTCTTATACATTTTTATTTAGTTTTTGTATCATTTATTTCTGACATAATCTTTATTATTTCCTTCCTTCCTAAATAAAAGTTTTGTTTATTGTTCTTTTTCTAGCTCATTTAGGTGCAAGGTTAAGTTGTCTGAAATTTTTCTTGCATCCTGAGGTAGACTTGTATTGTTATAGATTTCCCTCTTGGAATTGCTTCTGCAGCAACCAAACGTTTGGACCATAGTGTTGTTTCATTTGCATTTGTTTCCATGTAAGTTTTATTTCTTCTTTTACTTCCCAATCAATCCATTCAGTGTTTAGAAACATGTTAACCTTCATCTATCTCTGGTCTTTCCAGGCTTTTTCCTTTGGCTGACTTCTAGTTTCATAGCAGTGTAATGAGAAAAGAAGCACAGTGTGACTTTGGTCTTGAATTTGTTGAGGCTTGTTTTGTGGAATAATGTGATCTCTTCTGGAGAATGTTTCATGTGCACTTGAGAAGAATGTGTGTTCTGCTGTTTTTAGGATAGAATGTTCTGAATACATCTGGTAAGTCCATCTGGTTCAGTGTGTCACCCAAAGCCATTGTTTCCTTGTTGATTTTCTGTTAGATGATCTGTCTTTTCATGTATGTGGGCCATTAAAGTCCCATACTATTATCGTATTATTATCAGTTCCTTTATGTGTGTTATTAACTGTTTTATGTACTTGGGTGCTCTCATATTCGGTGCATACATAATTACAATTGTTACAACTTCTTGTTGGATTATCCCTTTTATTATTATATAGTGTCCTTCTTTGTCTCTTGTTACGGTCTTTGTTTTAAAGTCTGGTTTGTCTGATGTAAGTATTGCTCCTCCAGCTTTCTTTTGAAGTCTATTTGCATGACAAATATTTCTCCATCCCCTCACTTTCAATCTGCAGGTGTCTTTAGGTCTAAAATGATCTCTTGTAGGGAGTGTATAGATGGGCATACAGATGGGTCTATAGTGTATATATGGGTGTATAGATGGGAATATAGATGAGCGTATAGATGGGCATATAGATGGGTGTATAGATGGGGTCTTTTTTTTTTTAAGATTTATTTGAGAGAGAGAGAGAGAGAGAGATCACAAGTAGGCAAAGAGGCAGGCAGAGAGAGAGAGGGGGAAGCAGGCTCCATTCAGCTCTCTTCTCGATCCCAGGACCCTGAGATGAAGGCAGAGGCTTTAACCCACTGAGCCACCCAGGTGCCCCAGATGGGTCTTGATTTTTATCCACCCTTTCACCCTATGTCTTTTGAATGATGCATTTAACCAATTACATTCAAAGTAATTATTGATAGATACGTATTTATGACCATTTTATTACCTGTTTTGTGGTTGTTTCTGAAGATATTCTGTGATCCTTTTTTGTCTTTCTCTCTTTTGTGGTTTGTTGGTTTCCCTTATTTGGATTTATTTCCCTCTTTTCTTTGCATATTTACTAGTGATTTTTGATTCATGGTTACCATTAGGTTTGTATATAACCTCTTCGGCATATAGCAGACTATATTAAGTTGATGATCATTTACTTTTATTTTTTATTTTTTTTAAATAAATTTTTAAAAAAGATTTTATTTATTTATTTGACAGAGAGAGAGAGAGAGAGATCACAAGTGGGCAGAGAGACAGGCAGAGAGAGAGGGGGAAGCAGGCTCCCTGCTGAGTAGAGAGCCCAATGTGGGGCTCGATCCCAGGACCCTGAGATCATGACCTGAGCTGAAGGCAGAGGCTTTAACCCACTGAGCCACCCAGGCACCCTCATTTATGTTTGAACCTATTCTTTACTCCTCTTCCCCCCACCCCACTGACACTATAGTGCCACATTTTACATCCTTTATGTTGTGAGTTCCTTGACTGATATTTTACAAAAATATTTACTGCTTTTGTGTTTCCAACCTTTATACTGTCACTTTTAGTCTTTCCTTTCCACCTAGAGAGTCCTTTTTAATATTTCTTGCAGGACTGGTTTAGTGGTCATGAACTCCTTTAGTTTTAATTTGTCTGGGAAATTCTCTATCTCTCCTATTCTCAAATGATAGTCTTGATGGATAGAGTATTTTTGGCTACAGATTTTTCCCCTTCAGCATTTTTAATATAGGATGCCATACCTTTCAAGCTTGGAAAACTGCTGATAAATCCCCCACTGTCCTTATGGGTTTCCTCTTGTATGGAGCTGTTGTTTGTTTGTTTGTTTGTTTTTGTCTTGTTGCTTTAAAATTTTTTCTCTATCACTATATTTTACCATTTTACTTATAATATGTCTTGGTGTGGATCTACTTTTGTTGATTTTGTTGGTGGTTCTCTGTGTCTCCTAGATCTGGATATCTGTTTCCTTCCCCAGATTAGGGATTTTTTCAGCTATTATCATTTCAAATAAATTTTCTGTCCCCTTTCCTCTCTCTTATTCTGGGATTTCTAAATGCAAATGTTATTACATTTGATGGAGTCATTGAGTTCCCTAAGTCTAGTCTTGTTTTGCATAGTTCTTTTTTGTTCAGCTCGATTACTTACCATTACTTTGTCTTCTAGGTCTAATTCACTCCTCTGCTTCTTTAAGCCTTCTGTTCAATCCTTCAAGTGTGTTTCTTTGTTTGTTGAGCCCTTTATCTCTGCTGTGTTATTCTTATCTCCATGTTAAGGGAACTCATTCATGTCCTCCACTCTTTTGTCAAGGCAAGTGAATATCCTTATGATCATAATTTTAAATTCTCTATCAGGCATGTTACTTATATCTTTTATACTTAGATCTCTGACCATGACCTTGTCCTGTTCTTTCATTTGTGATAAATTTCTGTCTTTTCATTTTGTCTAAGTCTTTGTGCCTCCTCGCGTGTGTTTGAAAGTCAGCTACATCTCCTGTGCTTGAGCCTAATGGCTTTATGAGGAAGAGGTTGTGCAGTGCCCTGAAGGGCCTAGAACATCTGGAAGTGTCCTCAATGTATACTGTGTATGCTCTGCTTTTGTGTCCTGGCCACATTATCCTTCATCTGCAAAGGCTCTCTTTGCTTTTTGTGGGCAGTGTTTGGTCCCTAGCCTGAGTGTGGTGGGTTTTAACTAGGTGTGCTCTGGTATGCTTGTGATATATGACCTATCTCCACCACCACTGGAACTGAGGCCCTGCAACACTTGCAGGCTGGGAGACATGGTGTGGGCAGCTATTTGGGCAAGTCTTCTGTGGCATGGTACTTGCTCTGCTGGGACTGAAGGAAGTGTAACTGTGAAGGGCAGTTCCACTGGGGTGCAAAGGGCAGCGGTTGGTGTAAGCAAGTTAGGTAGTGAGTGGCACTGGTCCCTGCAGGTGGTCCTATGCTTATGCTGAAGAGTGGGAGAGGGAAATGACATCTGCCAGTTCCTTTGTAGACCGCGAGGGGTCTCTCCATGAATGCTGCCTCTCTAGGATATGCTTCAAGTTGAGAAAATAACCTCCGCTCTTTGTGCTCCAGGGGTTCTCTATTCCCTGGAAATAGAGATCTGTGGGTTGTTTGGGACAACCCAACAAGATCTGTGGGACACACACCATACTGTGTGTCCGTGGGTTGTTTGCCTGCCTTCTTTCAAGAGCAGTGCAATGCTTCCTAGAACTGAGTAGGCTGACCTTTAAAACTCTAGGCTTTAAGCCCTGTTGGTTGCCAGAAGTCATGAAGTTTGGCCTTTCTTGCTTTCTAAGCCACTTGTTATGGGAGTTCATTTCCTTGTGAGTCCCCCACCCCCCATACTAATTTCTCTCACCCTTCTCTGTGACTGTGGCTCCCTCCCCACTGCAGCAGTCATGACCTGTTTCTCTTCCAAATTGCATGTTCACACTTCCTACCTTCTGTTATATGGCCTTTTCTATACCTTTAGTTGTGGAGTTTGTTCTGCTGGTCTTCCACTCAATCTCTGGGGTATATAAGTTGATTTGATGGTTTTCTAGCTGTATTCATTGGAGAAGGTGAGACTATAGTCCTCCTACCCTATAATTATCTTCCCCTATTTGGATCTACCTGGTCTTAACATCTGGTTTTTGAAGACTACTAGTGCTAGAACACATATAATCTAATTCAGTTCTCAACAGCCTTGTGAAGTTTTCAATAACTCCAAAACATCAACTTAACAAGGAGATCTGGTTCATTCAACTAGGCAGTTAATTAATTAAATTTTATTTTATTTTTTCAGTGTTCCAGGATTCATTGTTCATGCACCACACCCAGTGCTCCATGCAATATGTGCCCTCCTCAATACCCACCACCAGGCTCACTCATCCCCCCATCCCCTTCCCCTTCAAAACCCTCGGTTTGTTTCTCAGAGTCCATAGTCTCTCATGGTTCATCTCCCCCTCTGATTTCCCCCCATTCGCCCTTCCCTTCCTTCTCACAATGCCCTCCATGTTTTTCCCTATGCTCCACATGAGTGACACCATATGATAATTGACTCTCTCTGCTTGACTCATTTCACTTGGCATAATCTCTTCCAGTCCCATCCATGTTGATACAAAAGTTGGGTATTCATCCCTTTTGAGGGAGGCATAATGGTCCGTTGTATATATGGACCATATCTTCTTTATCCATTTGTCTTTTGAGGGGCATCTTGGCTCTTTCCACAGTTTGGGAATTGTGGCCATTGCTGCTATGAACATTGGGGTACATGTGGCCCTTCTTTTCACTACATCTATATCTTTGGGGTAAATAGCCAGGAGTACAATTGCAGGGTCATAGGGTAACTCTATTTTTAATTTCTTCAGGAATCTCCACACTGTTTTCCAAAGTGGCTGCAGAAACTTGCATTGCCACCAACAGTGGAAGAGGGTTCCCGTTTCTCCACATCCTCTCCAACACTTGTTGTTTGCTATCTTATTGATTTTGGCCATTCTAACTGGTGTAAGGTGGTATCTCAGTGTGGTTTTGATTTGAATCTCCCTGATGGCTAATGATGATGAACATTTTTCATGTGTCTGTTAGCCATTTGTATGTCTTCTTTGGAGAACTGTCTGTTCTTGTCTTCTAGGCAGTTAATTTAAACCCTCTTGTTCTGATAGTGCCTTCATCAACTGTTTGAATTCACTTGCTTTAGCTTTTGTGTAGCTGTGTTTCATGCACTTCTGAAGAATGGAGCAACTCCAGAGACAGGCCTTTTAGATACTTACAAAGGGAAAAGGGGAGGTGAACTGAGATGGAAGGGTGTTGGCCCCAGCACTGTGCTACCAGCAATATTTAGGGGTGTTTTCTCAAAATGTATACATTTGGAAGCTGTGTGTGTGGGGAAATCATCTTATGTTTGGAAACATTTGAGAATTGCCCCATATTGTATCCTAATTACATAAGTAAAAGCTCTAAGCTGCCCTGCAGCAAAGAAATTTTATTTTAATCAGTTTTTTTCTTTTCAAATTTTACAAAAAAACCCCCCCCAAAAAAATCAAACCCTAAAAACCACTGGTAGGTGTATGTGTTGGCATGTGACATTCATTCTTTTATTCATGAGACAGATAGTTTTGCGTCCCTGAGCCAGGTAGTTTTCAAGACCCTAGGGATTACAGCAGCCCTTATGAGTCTTGCTAAATAGGGATATATCATGGAACACACTTTGGGAAACACTGGTCAAAGGGTTCTTGGGTCTACTTTCTTTAAAGAAGGAAAATTCAAGGTTATCTATTTCTTAGATTTTTAAGTATGTGAAATGATGACTAGTCACCAGAGTAGCAGGATCTCATCCTGTTTTGACTTCTACAATATTCGCCAGAAACAGAACAGTTACAAGAATCATAGAATTCGAGGGCTTGGAAGGATGCTTTCCCCTCCTTTTGCAGTCTGGTTTGACCCACCTGCACATTCATATTTGTTGGCCGTAACTGTGGGTCTGTCACCAGCTGGTCAGGCAGACACCTCCCTAGGACCTGTCCTTGTTTCTTCCTGACCTGCTTCTGTTCCCATTCTCATCTCCACTTAGCTAGGAGTTTTTTTGTTTTTTTTTTAAATACCCTAAACCTCAGCCCCATCTTTGACCCATTTAGCCTTTATATTTATATCTATTTTTCTCAGTTTTTTCCTACAGATTGAAGGAAAAGAATTTGGTAGTTAGGTCACTGGACCTTCAAGGGAAGGGTTTCTGAATAGTAGCAGAATTTGAAGTGAAACGGGAAAGGATTGAGTGTTGCGTGGAATTAGAAATGAAGGCAGTTAGTGATAAATGTGAGAACTTGGGGTAAGAGGGAAGAGAGATATAAGAAGCTCACTTGACTAATTTAGCAGGATGGCTTGCGTGAAAATTTACTGACGTGGAATACGTAAGCGTAGCTGTCGGGTGAAGGAAAGGATCCTGAGAAAGGAGATTTCTCTTCTAACTGAAGGAGAAGGAGTCAGGTTGGCAGGAGGGATCGATCAGCTGTGGAAAGGGAAACAGTATTTTTTGGCTGAAGTGGGAATGGAGAAAGGATGAACATAGGGACAGAGAAACGTGGAAATGGACAGATCACTGGCTACCTGGTTCACTCTAGGCCACATCCCTTGTCTGCTCTTCCTGGATGGCATATGTGACCAGACATTGAGTGAACTCTGGAGTCCAGAATTGGTGCTAAAGCCCAAAGGTGAAAGAAAAGGGGGGATTTTAAGTGCTTGACATTCTAAATTCAAGGACCTGTCAGATCATTTTCTAGGTACTAGTTCAGATCCCAGCTCTCCTACCAACCTCTCTTCCCCCCTTTGCCAGTATCATAGGGTCAGAGGACTGAGAGTGGAGAGTAACCTTAGGATGCCCAATTCATGGAGAGAGACTTTGCACTTCCAGCCCATGGGAGGGGTTCCCTCCCTGAAGTCAAGGTAAATGAAGACTGTCCAAGAATTGTCAAGATTGGTAGTTTCTACATGAAAGGAAGTTATTGATATTTCATTCTGCTTAGCCAGCTGACTCTTAACAGGCCCTGTACCACCTGAATAGGAGAGACAGAATTGGAAAAAATGGTATATGGGACGGTCTGCCCAAGAAGGGCAGAAGAATGCTCCCTTCAAGTGCCCAGTTCCCAGAAAGTATGGAGATATTGATGCCAGCAGAAAGATGATATTGGGGAACCTAAACCTGCTGATAGGTTTTGGGTGCTGGGACATCAGTGGCATAAAGATGGAGTTCCGCCTGATAAGGAGGCACAGTCAGGCGGGGAATCGCTGGTGCATAGGAGATCTGCACAGGAGCGAACTCTGGGGGGCCCACTGCAGCTCTCACGAACCGTTACGTGTCCTATTGTCAGTGCACTAGAGCAACTAACCTGGGAGTGGGCAGCAGCTTCATCGTGTTAAGGCAGACGTTTGGCAAAGCAAAGACAGCTCTAGCGAGCGCTGAAGTTTATGAGGAGGAGATGATTCTGAATTTGATGTAAAAGATTTATACACAAATGGCATTAGACCTTAAATGCTAAACCGAGGCTGTTCTAATAGCCACAGAATTCAGAAAACTAAGAGATTAAGCTGTGATGCTGTCTAGGGACCCACTCCTCAGTTGGATAGGAAGGATCAATGAAAGTTTCAGGTTTGGGGCGCCTGGGGGGCTCAGTGGGTTAAGCCTCTGCCTTCAGCTCAGGTCATGATCCCAGGGTCCTGGGATTGAGTCCAGCATCTGGCTCCTTGTTTGGCAGGGAGCCTGCTTCTCCCTCTGCCTGCCGCTCCCCCTGCTTGTGTGCTTTCTCCTTGTACTCTTTCTCTGTCTCTCTGAGAAATAAATGAAAACTTAAAAAAAAAAAAAAGTTTCAGGTTTGTATTCCCAGTGAATTGACACTCTGCAACCAATCAGTTACAAATTAGCCAAACTGGGATTTAAACCCCATACACTGTAACATGAGCTCCTTGAGAGTGGGGCTGTGTTTATATTAACACTTTCTCTATAATCCCGTACAGGATTTAGATTGTTATTGAACACCTAATCAGTGCTAAATACCTACTGAGGCATGAATTAATTGATCAAATGGGTTTTTCCCAGAGGTTGGCAGAATAGGTTTTACCTCTGCTGGCTTATGTAAGTGGAACAGTAAGTGGGACACAATGGGAATGTGAGAAAATCCGATCATATTAAAAGCCAACCCTCACCTCTTTGTCCTTAGACTCTCAGGGGTCTCGAGACCTCCTTCTGTCCTGTCTCTGACCCACAGAGTTCTGTCCATTTCTTATGACCAAAATTAAAGTCTTTTTTTTTTTTTTTTTGGAAAATAAACTCCCATTTGGACAACCTGGTTTCATTCATTTATTCAACAAATATTTTTGAGCTTCTCTTGTCGTCAAGCGCTGTGCCAAGGGTGAAACCCTCCTGCTGCCGTGGTCCAGTGAAGGAAGGACACTGAATTAGTGACAGAATCTCACAAGTGCGTGAACACAAGGAGGGTCAAGTGTTATGAAGGAAAGGACTCGGACTCTGTGAGAGCGAAGGTCAGAAGAGCACCACCCACCTGGGGTCAGGGAAACCTGGGGCTGAGAGCTGACGGGTGAATGGGAGGGAACCGATAAGGGGGTGGGAACTTGGATGACATGAGGGGAAAGTTTGTTCCTGACACAGGGAGCCTTGTGCAACCACCCCGTGGTGAAAGTGGCATCTTTGGGGAGTTGATAAGGTGGTGAAGGTGTAAGTTAGAATTAACGCTTGCCTCATTTGACTATGATGGGGCGAAATGCCTGTCCCTTTATTCCTCCTCCCCATTTCCTCAGATACAAACCAGAAAGTGGTTTTTACTCACGTGATACTGAAAACCTCTCACAGGTACTTGGTTAAAGGACCTGAACAAAGTCCGGGAACCCACACCGACTCAGCTGGGCAAAAGATAGGGGAGGAAGGGACCCCAAGATTGGAGGGGGGACATCTTCCAGACCAGGCTGTGACTGTTAATGGACTAAACAGTCATCTGTTTCCAGCATTTACTGCTACTAGGAGTTGGAGGGAAGTGTCCCAAAACACATTCTTCCAGAAACTGATGTTAAGATGGCTTCTTGATCCTAGTTCCTAAGAGGTATTGATCACTAAGGAGCTTGGGAGCCTAACGATGGAGGGAAACCAACAGGGAATCTGGTTCCTGATTTTAAAGCAAAGCAAAGTTTCCTTCATTAAAGACTCAGTGAAGAGAAGGGAGAAGAGTATGGCAAGAAAATAGGTGGGCAGCTATGGGCACTGACTTCCTGTCAGCCAGCCCCCCCACTGATCCATCAGTGCCTTGCCCTGTGGAGCCAGCCCACTGAGTATGTTGTCTTCTGCCAAGCAGAAGATGGAATTTACTGATGGAAATAAATACTATGAGGCAATGATGGTTTTGTTGCAAAACAAAAGATCATGAAAAGTTTTTTTTAAGAAAGATTTTATTTATTGAGAAAGGGAGAGAGAGAGAAAGATGGAGGGGGAACCGAGGGAGAGGGACAAGCAGACTGCACTGAGCACAGAGCCGGATGTGGGGCTTGATCCCACGACCCTGAGGTCACGATCCTGAGGTCATGACCTGAGCCAAAACCAAGAGTCAGAGGCTTAATTGACTGAGCTACCTGGACATCATCCCAATCATGGAAAACTTTAAAATCACCTTTTGCAAGACTGATATTAAAGCTTGTGGATTCAGTGTCTGTGGGACCTGAGTTGCTCCCACCACCACGGTCCCTTTAGGTGTCATGCTTTTGGCTTTCCTCTCCGAGTTCTTGTCTGTCTCTTGCATCTATCCCACAGCTCTGGAATCAGACAGACCTGCAGGCAAATCCTGGGCAGTCTTTGACCACCCTGCACCCGTATCTTTGTGAGGTTAAATAATCGGGTAGCCCACATCATAGGGCTAGGGTGAGGCTCACCTAGTTAATCTCTGTAAAGTACTTAGCATCCAGTACTCAAATCTCAAATGGAAGTTCCATGACTACTGGTGTATTTGGGTGCATTTTTGTTCACTGTTGCCT
>CM053618.1:44561689-44586954 GCA_028646535.1 Procyon lotor
ACCATATCTTCTTTATCCATTCGTCTGTTGAAGGGCATCTTGGTTCTTTCCACAGTTTGGCAATTGTGGCCATTGCTGCTATGAACACTGGGGTACATGTGGCCCTTCTTTGTAATGCATCTGCTTCTTTGGGGTAAATACCCAGCATATCCCACTTTTAAGGACTGTGAGTACATGTTAAGGATACCCCTCCCAGGGGAAATGTTCTTGTCCTTGGCACTGTGCACAGCTGAACTGCTGGCCGGCGAGCTGACTTGCAGGTGAGCCCGTGCTGACGTCTGCCATGAAAGGAAAGCAGCAGAGGCTGCACCCATGATCCCTAACTGAGAGGCTTCACTCAGCCCTTGAAAATACTGGATTAGCTCTTCTTCCTTCAACTGCAATAATAATGAATGCTTATATAATGTCCTTTATCCTAGGAGCTCGGAGGGATTTACTAACATTACAGTGCTTAGTTCCTTTCTGATTAGCCCTGGGAAAATGTCAGTTCTTGTTGCTCAGGAAAATTACTGCCCTTCCCCCCGACACCACACACAGGCTAAGTCATCGTCGCCAGGCCAGGAGAGGGGGGTTCCTGCGTCCTGAAGGCCAACCAAGACAGAGACAAGGAGGGACCTCTGCAGGCCATAGGACACCGTCGCTGAGGGGGTGGCATTGACAGGATCAGTGCTGGGGATGGTCTACTGTTCAAGGATCTGCTTCCAGAACTATGCGATCCCACTTGCCCAGTGTCCATGTGGTTGGAGCAAATAGATCACTTCTACAGGGAAGTTAGCATTTCAGACTCCACTCCTTGGGAATGTGCCCATCCTCATAATCAGCATCTGGTTTTGGCGTCTAGACTGTGAACTTTAAAGTCAGAGTTCTGGAGTTCAAATCTCATGCGCTCTACAACCCAGCTGTGTGACCTTGGGCAACTTCTTAGCTTCTTCCTGTGAGTCAGTTTTCTCATTTCTACAGCATGTTCAATCCCCTCCAAGAGGGTTGTTGTGAGGATTAAATGTGATGATGGCCATAAAGAGCCTAGTCCTGCTTCCAGCACCGAACCTTACGAATGGCAGGTTCCATTCCATCCGTACGGTGGTTGCTGCTGATAGATGTGCCTGCAGAGTTAAGCCAAGAACCCTTTGCTTTTGTGAAAACGAACAGATTTTTTCTGTTATGATAATCAGGATTTTAAAAAAAATTATGAACTGAGACCTAGCAAAAACAGTATTTATTTACTCTCTCAGGTCCTTTCCACTAATAGCTCTTCCCTCACATGCTAGCTTTCTATCTTTTGTCTTCCAATGGTTTTTGTTTTTTTTTTTTTTTTCCTTATTTTGCTGACGTCTTTAAAGTAAGATATTTACATAATTATCAGGTTGTTCCTAAAGGATTAAAGTTTAATGGAGAATTCTTACTAGCTTGGTATCAAAACCCAAATCTCTTGATAGCCCGTAATAGTTAGCATTACTTATCTCTTCTTACGTACCTAACATCTTTTCAGTGCTTTACATCTGCCAATTTATTTGGTTCTCATACTAGTTGTATGAGGTAGGAACTATTAATTTTCCCATTTTACAAAGGAGGAAGCCAAAGTATAGAGACACTCATTAATTTTCTCTGGTTATGCCACCATGTTTTCCCAGGGTTGGCTAAAACTTAGAGCCTATGGTAAGCAATAAAACATTCTGGCTTTATGGAGGGGATGCAAACCCAAGCGATGATGAGAGGAGATGAGGTGAGGTGAGGTGAGGTGAGGTGAGGTGAGGTGAGGTGAGGTGAAGCATGGGAAGGCATATTCCCTGGGAGTCTGGACTTTTCCAGAACATTTGCAAGGAGAAAGCATACCTCAGAGCAGTCAATGGAAGGGAGGACGCCTTCCCTCCAACCACTCGCTCCCCTTTGATGGAGGTGCCCCTCGCCTCCAGGACTCATTATTCCATGCAGTCCCTCAGCTCAGCAGCTGCTAAGGAAACCAACACAGTGAGGTTCCATCCAAGTGACAATGTGGAAGGGTCACTTGCAGCAGGTGGGGTGCTGTCAGAGAAAGAGGAAGAAGGAGGTGCTTGAGGGAGACTGAGAAGGCTGATAGCAATCGTGTCTCATTCCGGGGGGCAGGGGGAACAACTATCACTGCAGTGGCAGAACTCCTAGAACTTAGAGGCATTTTTTCCCTAGGACTGCCGCAATAAATAACCACAAACCTGGTGGCTTAACACCATGGAAATTTATTATCTCACCATTCTAGAGGCTGGAAATCTGAAATCAGGGTGTCATCATAGCCATGCTCCCCTGGAGGCTCCAGGCAAGAACCCTGCCTCACTTCTGCATGCCTTCTGTTGGCTTCTGGCAATCCTTGGCCTTCCCT
Organism: Procyon lotor; assembly: GCA_028646535.1. Taxonomy (NCBI): domain Eukaryota; kingdom Metazoa; phylum Chordata; class Mammalia; order Carnivora; family Procyonidae; genus Procyon; species Procyon lotor. The sequence goes on from CM053618.1 coordinate 44,564,043, forward strand.
GGTGTTTCTTAGCTTGTGATGCATCACTGTAGTCTCTCTGTGTCCACATCACCCTCTTCTCTCTGTCTGTGTCCTCTCTTCTTATAGGGACACCAATCTTTGGCCAGTGGGCCTACCCTAAATCCAAGATGATTTCTTCTTGAGATTTCTAACTAATTACATCTGCAAAGACCTTTATTCCAACTAAGGTCACATTTTGAGGTTTTGGGTAGACAGAAATTTGCAGAGGGACACTATTGAACCCATCTCTCTAGGCCTCAGGAAACCATCACTGCTGTCAGTTTTAGTGAAATAAACAGACTACATATGCCCCTGCCTAAGAGAGGACAAGGTCCACTCGGTGCTCTAGAAAGCATGGAGTCAAAGGCTTAAAAATCAAAATTCAAAATCAAAATCAAAAATTTGATTTTTTTATAAAAATCAAAATCAAAAATCCAAGTGTATGGATAATTTGGTTTTCTGAGCTTATCAGAGTAAACCACTTAATAGCTACTAAGAATTTTGAAATTAAGGTGCATGTTCTTTGGCATTCCCAATTGAAATGAGCTATGTGATCTGGCCACAGAGTCACAAAAATGGATACCTTGATGTAGAAGTCATCTCAGTAGGTTATGGACATATTTGTACACACATACACACAAAAATAGATTGATAGATGATAGATAAGGTAGATAGAATAGGTTTAATATGACATTATTCCCAGTATTATTATACACAAACAGAGAAAAAGACCCAAATCCTTTTGCACTTGTGTACAATGGGAGGCTTCTCTTTTAGTTGTGCCCTTGGTTACTTCATTTTACAGTGTGAAACTTTGTTGTCTCTTCATGCGGTGAATTATATTTTGTCCTAAGTCCGTCACCTTTTGGAATTTGCCGCAGAGTGTGCTTTTTATTGTTGATCATTTTCTCTGTAATGCCACCAGCCAGGTGGCCACGCGATTTCCAGTTTTGCTTCCTTTCCTCCTGGAAGCATTTCTAAGGGATGAGAAGTATGACTTGAGAAGGGAGGAATGGAGGGCGCCTTACTTCATTGACGTTGGCCTATTGCACCTCATCCCTGCAAGAAAATGTCGATTCACAGCCACGGTGAATGCACCAGTCCCTGTACTGGGCTCAGCACGTGCAGGTGTGTCCCTGCCTGCAGCGGACTAGTCTTCTAGCTCACCAGACAGCAGTTGCCTGGATATGCTCAGAAGACAATAGTCAGAAAAATCATAGTTTCTGAGCTATGCCTTGATCTAAATTTGATGTCTCTGGAGGCATCAGACAAAAAGAAGTCACCCCTTGCTCTTACAGTTACTTATAGGGTCAAAGGCTAAAAGGGACTTCAGGGAGCATTTGATCCAATCTCCTGATTTCAATCCACAGGCAACTGATAATTGTCAAATGTCAGCAATGTACCGGGCTCGGTACTATGCCCTGCAGAAACAACAAGGAGTAAAGCTGGGCACAGAACTCACCTTCCTGGAGCACCTACAGTCCCAGGGGGGAGGTCAGACGTTACCCAAAATGACACAAATAAAGACAGAGACGTGAAGGTGATGAAGGCTGCACGCTGCGTCCTGTGAGTGAAATGGGAGCTGTTGGAGTCTAGACACTCAAGACGTCTTCCCAGGAAGTAGACTAAGTAGACTTAAGCCGGGGCCTAACAGGAGAAGCTCAGCAGAGGCAGGCAGGAGGGGAGAGCATCCTGGGCAGAGGAGCCAGCAAGCTCCCTGCAGACTTCCAGGCCTGCAGCAGTCTGTGGGAGGGGCCAGGAATCTGTGCTTCTTGCAATCACCCTCTCTGATTTGGATACGATCCTGGGCAAGCAGTCGTTTTGAGAGCACGAGCTCTGTGTTCAAACGGACTTGACCTGGGTGACCTCAGGCAAGTTCCCCCTCGAACACCATGGCAAGGCGTCCGTCCCTGAAAGAGAATGAAGATGACATCTGGTAGAGTGTAAACATGTTGCACAGTCAGACATGCCCCTGTGAGTATGCAGCTCAGCCGGATGTCATTGTCCTTCGCTTAGGAAGGTCTCCAGGGGACAGACTGCCCGACTCACACACAGAAGGACAAACCAAAGGGAGGGGAAGACATCAAGGGCAAGATTCATCTTTGACCTCCCGAAGGGCACAGGTTGCAGAAGTGGGGATTGGGGTGGGGTGGGATGATGTCAGAGTCGGGGCTGAAGAACCTGGGGTGGAAATCGGACGGCCTCCACGCCGAGGAAGCTTCCAATCATGCGGTGCTTCCTGACATCACCCAGCTGCTGAGAACATTCTTCTCCCTGGGAGTAGCTCCCAAGCACAGCAGCTGGAGACAGATGTCCAGTGCTGGGGACAGTCCCGTGGTTTCAGGACCTCCCTTGTATTGAATCCAGCCCGTTCTCCCTTAGATCAGTCAGGTCCTGGCAGGAAGCAGGTGCACACACTCAAGAGGGTTGACTGGAGAGAATTCATGGAAGAATTGCATACAATGCTGGGAGCTGAGTTAAGGTGCAGCACCCTGGGGCCGGCCATGGCCAGAAACTGCCCAATACCACTCCGGGCCTGCAGCGGCAGGGGGAGGGGGTGACGTTACCGGAACCTCACCTCGGAGCGGGACCAGCCAGCAGAAGCCAAGGCTTCATGGAGATAAACCTGGCCCCTGCCAACCAGGGCCTGGCAGGCAGGGAGCCGGAGGAGTCCATGATTTGAGCCTCTCCTCCCGTCCTTTAGCATTCCACCGGTGCCTCCCATTGGCCAAGCCCCACCAGGAACGAGAGTGAGGAGGCCCATCTTGCAGCACGTAAATCTTCCCCAGCACAGTGCAGACAGAAGAGATCTAGAAAGTGAAACATCTTGCAAAGTGACAAGTCTCTTTTTTTTGAGTGCCTGACTCTCTCCCAGCCCTTTCCACATATTGCCTTACTTAATTTTCATGATAGATCAAAAATAAGGTGTGTGCATGTGTGTGCACACACGCACAGTCACACACACACACAGTCACACACACACACACCACACATACACACACACACACACACACACGGCAGGGCTTTGGCAGCAGCAGAATCACTGCAGTTCTGTCAGTGCTTCCGTTTAGGTGAAGCAAGCCCACCGTGGAAAAAAGTTGAATTATTTTGGTAGGTGTTAATGCTGCAGCATTTAAAAAGCCAGGCTAGAGGACGAATGTCATCAGCTCCGCTGCGGACTCTGGCCGGGGATGGGAGAGGGCAGAGCTGCAGTTCTTCATTCTGCCCCGTCACTGTCTTCGTGCTGGTGCGGGAGTCTGGGCTCCACCAGAGAGGCTTAGAGTGCAGGGCCCTCCACACTGCCCGTGTGCCCCACGGCCGGGCACACCCCGACCAGGACCGGTAGCTGGGTTCTTAGCAGAGGAGACTTGCCCAACTCTGCCTCATACTCCGGAGAATACAAAAATCAGAAACATTCTCGAGGAATGCAAATGTGCCTTAGCCTTTGGTTCCAGACATTGGAATGCATAAAGGTCACAGGGGAGAGCTCGCTGCAAACACAGACTCCAGGCCCTGTCTCCCCGATCCTGCTTCAGCGGGGCTGATTTCAGCACGTTCCCCTCCCAACTGTGATGCTGCAGGCTGTGGACCTTACTCGGAATTGCAGATTTGCCATGGGCCTGTGTTCTTAGGCCTGGGAAAGGCACTGGGCTTCCCCGGTGACCCCGGCCAGCACCCAAAGCTAGAGGTGAAGTGACTGACCAATACCAAATGGAAGTACAAGTGTGTAGTTGCTGCAATGGGGTCAAGAGCATGGATCCTAGTTGGAGGGTAGCCAGGTATGATCAGAGGAAGCAGCAGACAGGAGCAGTGCTGGAGGGAAGAACCTGGCAGAGACGGTGGAAATACTATCTCCTCTGGAGGAGAAGGGCAATTCAGGGAGGCTAGTTCTGCTGCTCAAACCCAGCCCCACAGCCTTCAGAGTGGTCAGAGGAATGGGCTGGGTAACTGGGTGTAAGCGGATCTTCCGAAATGCTAGGATGGGTCACCTTGCTTCCACGCAAGTCAGGTTCACGGGTCTCTGTCCAGTGCTCCAGCGCCCTCAGACACCTGGCAGGGCTTGCTGGGATGGTCAGAGTGCTGTAGGGCGCTTCAGGGTCCTCCACATGGAGCCAGGAGACACGGTTTATATGCACACGCTCTCAGTATGTCTGTGTCTTCGGACAGGACTCAACCTCTCAAAGCCTCCATTTCAAAATTGGTAAGAGAACCGATGAAGCCAGCTTGCCCACCTCCATCAGTGCAAAGGTGAACTAATTCTTGTTGGAGCCCTGCAAGTAGAAGAGAATAAATATGGATTGGGGGTCTCCCCCCATGCTGGACGGCATGGTTTATATACCAGGTCTGAGCACTCGTAAAGCCAATTCGAAACTTGGAACTTCAGCTTGGAATGACATCACTTAAGATCTCCTTCTCCACCAGCAAGCCTCCTCCTGTCTGTTGCTCCCAGCCCTCCCGACTCTCCTCCCTCATTCCCTGCCTTTAGTGTCCAGCCCTGTCCTCCTGACATCTGCAAACTCGCTCTCTCAGTGACGTCTGCCATCCACACTCGTCCATGTGGAGTGGTGGAGCCCCAGGGTGGTGAAGCATGTATCCCCAGCTTCACCATCCCCAAAGGAATTCTTCCTGGCACTTGTGTGCTCAGGAATCCCGGGCTGCCTGCAGCGTCGGCTACTCATTCCACTGATTGGCATGATGAGCCCCTCTGCTTCAGTGTCTAGTGTTTCTCCAAGGTGATAATGACAACCCACATTTGGCACAAGTTTTGCAATCTACAAAGGCTTTGTAAGACCATTATTTGGTATGATTCTCACAGCAATCTCATGGCGGTGAGAGGGACAGGTCCTGTGATCATCCCCCATCTTACAGGTGATCAAACAGGTTTTGTCTAACTCAATGGTTCTCAACCTGAGGTGCTTCTGTCCCCCAGGAAATATTTGGAAATGTCTGCAGGCATTCTTCATTGTGGGAAAGGGAGAAGGGAGATGCTGCTGGCATGTAGTGAGGGGACGGAGACCAGAGATGCTGCCCAACATCCTATGGCATTAAGCACAATAAAGAATTGTCTGGCCCAAAGCATCACTAGTGCCAAAGTCAAGAATCTCTTGATTCTTGACTAAAGGACTAAACTAAAAGTTTAATCCTTTAGTTTACTTATAGAACCAGGATTTTGACCCAGATATTTGGATGCCAGGCACCTCTGCTCACTTCAGTATCTGTCACAGCTCTGAAGTCCTGCCATGACCGTTTGGGACTTGGGATAATAGAATCGGCTCACAAGAAGAAAGAGACTGACGAAGTCAAGCTCCCTGTGTGTCTTGTCCAACTATAAAAATTGGGGTGAGTCACCAATCCTCTCTCAACCTCATTTTCTCCAACCATGAAATGATTATCCTGGAACTGTGGGAAGATGAACTGGCCAATCACAAATACAGTCATAGCAGAGGAACTAGCACACAGTAGGTGCTCTGTGTTCTACCCCTTCCCGATCTTCCCTCTTCACACTCCTTAACCTTAGTTCTCACTCTTTCTGCCCCTGCCTCCACTACAAGCATCTCTAACCTCACTAGTAGCTCTCAGGGCTCACCTCAAGTGGCATAATGGTGGGTACCCCACCATTTAGGAAAACAATGGGTCATGCAGAGAGTGGCGAGCTTGAAGGGCAAGAGGACAGCCGGGGAATGCAGAGACTATTTAAGGCCTTCCTCAGCTAAACTCTGAAGCTGGAAAGTGTTCTTTTGGCGGGGAGAACATGGATGGTTCAGCAGACACGTGGCATGGAGTTCCTCACGGTATGTGTGCAAAGACCTTGTACGTAGGGCTATAGCTAAATCCTGATTATAGACAATAGTTAAAAGGGGAAAAAAGAAAGTGCAAAATGGAATCTTCCCATAATTTCCAGCCAATATTTCAGGCTAAGCGTCTGCTTACTCATCTGGGGCTATCACTTCCATTCCAGAGCTGTGCCTTCTGCCTTTCCCATAGCTTGTCCATGGAGCCCACAGGTCATACCTGGAACACCGCAGTGGATTCAGTCTGCTCAAGAGTGACACCATGAGTATATGCTGTTTTTCCTGCCAACATGCAATGAGATCTGTTCCAATCCAGAAAGTGTAAAAATAACTCACTCAGAGGGGTAAATTGATTCCAGGATCATTCTGGGGGCTCCCCACTGACATCAGGCCAAAAGAGTATATTCAGTATTTCTCAAGAAGGAATTATATCTTTGAGGAACCTACGGGACTGGAGTGGATCCAGACCCCAAAAAGTGTCACCAGAGCGGCTGTGGCTTTCCACAGCTTTCCGAAGAAGCCAGACCTAATAAAAGTCTTGGTGAAAATGTAGAGAAATTGGAACACTCGCGCACTGCTGGTGGTTCAATTGTTTTGGAAAGCAGACTGGCAGTTCCTCAGAAAGTTAAACATGGAGTTATCATATACCCAAGCACTTCCACTCCTGGGTATATATCCAAGAGAAGTGAAAACCTATGGTCACTCAAAGATTTGTACATGAATGTTCATAACGACATCATTGGTAAGAGCCAAAAGGTGGAAACAACCCAAATGTCCATCAAGTTATGAATGGATAGCTTATGGTATATCCATACAATGGAATATTGTTTGGCACCAAAAAGAAACGAAGTCCTGACCCATTTTACAACACAGATGAACCTTGAGAACAGTTGCACTAAGGGGTAGACTGGTCACAAAAGACCACAGGATTCTATCCACATGAAGTGTCCAGATTAGACAAATCTGCAGAAACAGATTGTAAATTAGTGGTTCCCCAGGGTTAATGGGTGGGAAGAAATGGGGAGTCATTACTAATGAGTACAAGATTTCTTGTTGGGTGACAAAATTGAATTTAGAATTATTCTAAAATTGACTGTGGTGACAGTGGTACAATGTGAATACACTCAAAGCCATTGAATTATGTGGCTTAATTGATGAATCGTGCAGTATGTGAATGATATCTCAACAAAGCTGTTGGAGGAGGAGAAAGAAGAGAAGGGGGCGGGGGAGAAGAAGAAAAAGAATCATCCAGGCTTTGGAAAGCTCATTGGCTGAGTCTTCTCCAAAACATCTCAGGTTGACTATTACTAGGAAATGAGATAGTCCAGTCATTGCTGTGTACGCTCTGGAATAAAATGAATGATTTGGACTCAGATAGGCTTCAGTATCATCCAGTTACTTCTTACCAAGTGACTCCTGGAATTTGGGTATTTTTCTGAGACAGTTTCTGTGCAGTCGTTCTCACTTCAGTGTGCGTCAGGTTACCTGGAGGGCTTGTTGAAACACAGATTGCTGGTTCCCACCCCAGAGTGTCTGATTCATTCGGTCTGCAGTGGGGCCAGAGAATTTGCATTCCAACAAGTTCCCAGATGACACTGATGCCCTGGGTTCTAGAACCACACTTTGAAAACTGCTGATCTAATACTTACTTCCTGAAAGTCCTCAGATTATTGGGAACATATTGCCAATAGCAGCAGAAACCCATAGCGCAAATTAGTTGTGTATGTGTTCATATAAATAACCTTGTAAATATTTTATGTGGCAACTCGTTCTCTAAGTGTTGACTGCAGTTTTGATGAAATAAGGAAAGGAATCACAGAATGGGATCAAAAGACCTGAAGGTCATAACCTCCCAGCTCTAGGGATCTGAGCCCAAATGCTCCCTGGCCACAGTTTCCTCGCCTGTGAAAAATGAACCCCAGTAATTCCTCACTAATATATGTTATAAGGTTGTGAGAAAGATAATAGGATTCCCTAGTTGAAAATGTATGGTAACGTGCACATGGGTTAAACAGGCTCCTGATGTCTGCTCTGAAAAACCATTCTCTGTGAGGCCTCCAGCAACTCGCTCGAAGCCCTCCGCAGTTTCTGGAATTTCCTGAGCCATTGCGTAAGTAGGGATGCTTTCAGCTCTAAGTAACAGGATTCTACATCCAGACTGGCCTAAACTATCAAGATGTTTACTTCTGCACATTGGAGGGAGTCCAGCCATCGTATCTCTAAGCTGTAGGACAAGAGAGGTCTGCCCAGAACAGGAGGGGCCTGGAAATGGTTGGGAAATGAATGTACCGTGAAGATAAGTGCTTCAGTGACTTGCATGGTCTCTGGGAGGTCAAGGTGTAAGATTACCCAGATGCCATACCCAGTATGCAGGAGAGAACCCTGAGCATCAGGAGGCTATGATTTTAAAACCTCCAGGGGAAAGGAATGGAGGAAAACCAACCAATCAATCAATCAATCAATCCTCTCTAGTAGTGGTTCTCAATGTTGGCTGTATGTGAGAATCTTACAGGAAGGTTTCGAAGGGTACTGTTGTCTGGGCCCTGCTCGGAAGCTTCTTCTGGTCTGGATGGTCTGGGATGAGGCTCAGACATTGGTGTTTTTCAAAAGCTCCCCAGGTAACTCTTGAGGGGTAAATTTTGGCAAGGCTGAGAATGACTGCTCCAGCATCTTAAAAATCAAAGGGGTCACCCCAGGCTTGGAGGACACCAGTTGCCAATGGTGGGGAGTTACTTAGGGATAAAGTGGTAAGAAAAGATAATGCTGAAAACAAAACTGAGATTCATTTACCTGTTCAGCCCAGAGCCTCTTCTCCTCCCTTCAGTAACCATAATCTCAGAGCAAACCGCATGCCCAACACACACACACATGCACGCACGCACGCGCACTTTCTTCCTGTGTGGGATGCTCTTTCTCCTTCAAGGTTATCTTGGTTAATCTAGCCTGAATGCCATCTGGTAAATGTGCTATAGGTTGGACAAGGTGTGGGATTTATAGTGCAGTTTCTTTTTCTCTAGCTCCACATTCCTTTAGGAAAGTGGTTCTTAAACTCAGCTTGAATAAGAATCACCTGATAAACTTTTTTTTTTTTTTTTTTTTTTTTTAGCTGTAGGTACTTGGGCACCCCCTGTGAGGTTACGGTTTACTGGGTTCTGGAGTGGAGCCCAGGAATCTGCTTTTTAACAAAAACTAAAACTAAATTTTAACAAGCTTCACAGGGGCCTAAGAGAGAATTTAAAGAAACTTCTTTAAGGACAACCCTGATGAAAAATGAGAAATACTATGCACTTGGGAGACACCCAAAGGGCCCAAAAGATCTGAACAGCTAAATCACCAAAGAAGATATATGGTGGCTGGTAAACACATGAAAAAATGTTCAAAATCATTAACCGTTAGAGAAATGTAAATCAAAACCTCACCGAAATACCACTAGAAACCTATTACCCTATTAAAATGGTTAAAGAAGGGGCACCTGGGTGGCTCAGTGGGTTAAAGCCTCTGCCTTCGGCTCAGGTCGTGATTTCAGGGTCCTGGGATCAAGCCCCACATCCAGCTCTCTGCTCAGCAGGGAGCCTCCTTCCCCCTCTCTCTCTGCCTGCCTCTGCCTACTTGTGATCTCTCTCTCTCTGTCAAATAAATAAATAAATAAAATCTTTAAAATGGTTAAAGTAAAGAAAGAAATGGCAATTTTCCGGTAGGGATGCACAATGGCTCAGGCACTTCAGAAATCAGGTAATTTCTTACAAATTTGAACATATACTTACCTTATGTTCCAGCAAGCCCACTCTTGATATTTACCCAAATGAAATAAAAAATTGTTCACACACAAAAAAACCTGTAGATGGAGGTTTAGAGCAGCTTTTTTTTTCCCACAATTACCAAAACCTGACAAAAAAACAACAGAAAAAACCCAAATGTCTTTCAACTGGTAAATTTATAAACAGCCTATAATACAACCATATCATAGAAAACTGCTCAACGTGGACTAATCTTGAAAGCACTATTCTAAGGGAAAGGAGTCAGACACAAAAGACTACTTAGGTATGACTGCATTTACTTGGCATTCTGGAAATAGCAAAACTATAGCGACAGAGAGTAGATCCAGGATTACCAGGAAGCTATGACTACCGAGGGGTATAAATGGGATTTGGGGGGTGGGGGTTGATGGACCTGTTCTATGTCTCATTTATGGTACTGGTTAAATGACTATATGCCAAATATTTTAAAAGATGAATTTTAGGGACACCTGGGTGGCTCCATCAGTTAAGCATCTGCCTTTGGCTCAGGTCATGATCCCAGGGTCCTGGGTTTGAGCCCCACATTGGGCTCTCTGTTCGGCCAGGAACCTGCTGCTCCCCCTGCTTGTGCTCTCTCTCTCTCTGTCAAATAAGTAAATAAAATCTTTTTTTAAAAAAAAGATGAATTTTATTCTATTTTTTGAATTATTATATTATATGTAATATATATAATTATATATATAATGTAATATATATAATATAATAATTAAATATAATATATATTAATATATAATATATTATTTATATTATATTAAAAATATTATATTTTTTGAATTTTATTATACTTCAAAACAAAGAAAACGTGGAGGGGAAAAAAAACTCTGAAGGGTGAATTCAGATTATTCAGATTAAACTCATTACAGCCTTTAGAGCAGAGCACAGCTTGTAGGTGTGGCTGGCTCCAATGCCAGCAGCCTAGGAGGAGGCTGTGCAGAGATAGTGCCTAACTTCTCCTCCCTAGGCCCACAGCACTTCCACATGTGACTTAATAATTCACAGAGCAGCCTTGCAAACTGGCGCGCCGTAGGTACACTCGCGGTCAAACGCCAGTGGGCTGAGCACTTAAAAGAAACCAGGCGCCTAGCCCTGCAGAAATCTTGATGACTGTATCCCTTCATCCTATTATTTTGGTGTTCTGGAATCCCTCTGGGTATCCGTGGGGTCCCGGAAGGCTGGTTTGGAGAGCAAATGCAGGGCCTTGCTGGGGGAGGGGAGTCTTCCACAGGGTGTGAAGCCAATCACTTTCATCATCTGTCGGCAGAGCTGTTCTTTCCCCAAGGAGTTTCTTTCATTTGCATGTTCCTTACATTTTCCTAGAATTCCACCTTAAAACGAGCTGGATGGACTTATGGCCAGGATCTCCACGCCGAAGGGCTTTGCTTGAACGATGACACAGTGCAGTTGGAGCCTGCTCTCCCACATCTGGAAGCCACATGTCAGCGGCCGCTGTATAAAACGGTCAGCCCAGCAGCCCCAGGGTGACAGCGCTTGCCAGAGGCCCAGCAGCATGGACCTCACTCCGCTCTGGGTGCTTCTGCCACTGGTCGCCGCGGCCTGGGGCCAGTACGGAGACTACGGGTACCCGTACCAGCAGTACCACGACTACAGCGACGACGGCTGGGTAAACCTGAACCGGCAGGGCTTCAGCTACCAGTGTCCCCACGGGCAGGTGGTGGTGGCTGTGAGGAGCATCTTCAACAAGAAAGAAGGCTCGGACCGACAGTGGAACTATGCCTGCATGCCCACGCCGCAGAACCTCGGGGAGCCCACGGAGTGCTGGTGGGAGGAAATCAACAGAGCCGGGATGGAGTGGTAAGGGCAGCCTGCATGCGCCGTGCAGGGCATGGCCCTGGCAGCACGTCCCACCCCGGGGGCGCCTTGACCCCGGCCTCCAGAGATGGGGGCCAGGAACTCATTCTCTGGGGGGCAGGGCTGCCACCCAGCAGCCTACATGGCAGGCAGAAAGCCAGGATGGGGAGTGCCCACGGCAAATGGGCTCCTCTGAGCTTCTGTTCCTTCTAGAAGCAGGCCCTCCTCTCAGCTGGGTCCCGGGATGGCCGTGGGTCTGCGAAATGTTCACAAGCCTGCAGAAAGACAAGTCCAGAAATTGGAAGTTTTAAAGACGCTTCATGGCAATTTAACATTGTTGTGATGTCCAAATGGCATTTTCATTTGGCAGTAATTTATTTTTACTGTTTTACGAAGGTATTGGTCTGCAAGTGTTTGGGGACAACAAATGACCATAGACAGTTTGAGAAATAGGGATTTAAAACAAGTGAATGGGGGAGAGGGGACAAAGAAATTGAGGCAGAGAGAAGGGAAATTAAATACGTCGTCTTTGCTGCCCCGGTAAAATGTGCAGTCTGGGTTATAAGACCCGAGGTCCTTCTCTCTGTGTGAATTTAAAGTGGGTTTCACTGCCAGAAAATAGTCTCCTAAAGACTTTTAGGGAGAGGTGCTGCTCTCGCCTGACTGGACTCTGCCACAGTCAATGGCGTGGAAATGGTCAAAGCGGGGGCTTTGCTGTGGGGTGTGACAGTCCCAGCCCCAGAGCGTGGTAGGGAGCCCGTCCCAGTGCTACTGCCTGCATGCAGCCTGGAGGGGGTGGGGGGTGGGGGGAGGAGAGCCCCGGGGGAGGCAGGTCCCGGCTGTAGAACAGGACTCTCTGAGGGTTCCGGAAGCACGTGGTGGAGTGCAGGTTGGGGGTGGTCAAACTCTGGGGGATCACGCAGTCAGCAGACAGAACCATGACGAGACACGAGAGGGAGAGACACTGACGCGTGTGTGGAGGAGCAGGCAAGAGAGGGGACTTCTGAGTCGTCCAGACAGTCGCCCTTGAGTGAGGGCTGACCCTGAGCTAGCACCATTATCTCCTTAATGCTCCGAACAAATCTGTAAGTCATCTTATGGGTAGACAAACCGTGCTCTAGAGACCCAAGGGCTTCCTCAGCCAGCAAGTGGGAGAGCCGGGATTCGGATCTAGTGGGTCTTAACCTCAAAGTGTATGAGCTTGGCCGCAGTGATGACACACTTGAGAGCCTGCTGCCCCGGCCTGCTGTGGGCTGCCGGCCCAGCCAGGGGCCAGCGCTGGACTCAGGGAGGGGCTTCACCCTGGGAGGATGGGAGCTGCGAGGTCACAGTGGAAGCCAAGCCCGGGAGGGATGGGGACCAGCTTGGTTACCGTGATGGAGGAGGGGCTCAGCCAGCTTGGGGAAGCGGTGGCGGGGGGGCCCTTTACTGGGTCTTCGTCGTCCACCCCACTGTTTCTGGGGAGCAGATTGAATTACCCAGAGCTCCTTCTGGTAGGTGGCCAACTCCGAGTCCAGTCTAACCTCGAAGATTCCCACAGCCAGGGCCATTGCCCAGCGTGGAGCACAGGCCCTCGAGTTACATTGCCCACCTAGTCCCCCCATCTAGGGAGCTGTGATATGGGCGGGGCCGTATATTTCTAATGCCCCTTTTTAGAGCCATATGGTAAAACAGTGCTCAGAGATGATTTCTTAACCCCAAAGGAAGAGCCGTGGGCTCTGAGTCAGAAGGCTGAGATTTGGGTCCAGGTTCTAGAGAGCGCGTGACCTTGCCCCAGGGGTTCAACTCTCTAGGCTCCCACCTCATCTGGAAAATAAGTGGTCACACTACATGATCTCAGAAGAATCCACAACTCCAATACCCCACGCTCTGCTTGGCCCTGACAGTGCACTTGGATTTCTCTTGCGTTCTGTTGATCCTTGTGTTTATCCCTGCTAGGGAGAGAAGGCAAATGATGTTTAGTTTTAACCTTGCCAACTGGCATCTGGTTTGTCATTAACTCCCAGACTGTTTGAAGAAAAGCAAAAGAGGAAGGGAGCGGACAAATACGATTCTGTGTGGCCAGAGGGAGTCCAGGGAGAGGCCGGCAGGCGAGACCACTCCTCCACCTCTCCCTCCACATTTTGGGCTACGCTGACTCAAACGATTTTCCTTCTCCCTTTCCACCCTCTGTTGCCTCCTACTCTGCTAATCACAGACTAAAAAATGCCCAAACATGAAAAACAGCTCTTTTACAGTAATGCTCTTCTGTCCCAGGTCTGATACCAATTACCCCAAAAGCATTTTTTTAGATGATTATTGCTTTGAGTTTAGACTTCGGTCTCAGTGAAAATTCTGGAAGGAAAGAATTTGCTCATAGGCTGAGGGGCAGTTACACTTCCCATGGGCTCCGAGCTTGCAATCTGCTCTGGGGGGAGAGCGGCGGGCGGTTTTGTGAATCTGGCTGCCTCCTGCAGCCGAATCCCCCTGCAGGTTTAATTTAAGAGGGAGAAGGAGTCTCAAACATAGATTTGACCACAGTACCTAGGACCTACTAAAGACCCTTGCTAATGGAAGCACGGATTTAAAAGGTGCTCCACGGGGCACCTGGGTGGCTCAGTCTCTTAGGCGTCAGACTCTTGGCTTTAGCTCAGGTCATGATCCCACCGTCCTGGGATTGAGCCCCACGTGGGGCTCTACGCTCAGCATGGAGTCTGCTTCAGATTTCTCTCCCTCTACCCATCCCCTCTCTCTCAAATAAATAAATTAATTAAATCCTTAAAAGTAAAAGGGGAGCCAAGCATGGCTGAGTGGCTCATAATACTCCTCTTCGCTAGTTTCTCTGCAGAAAACCACCTCTTCGGGTGCCAGATTCTGGAGCGTGCCTGCAGGTCCCCTGAGTCCCAAGAGTGGCCCTTTGCCATTTCAGGGCATGCCTTGGTTGTTCTCTGGGAATCTTCTCTCACTTGATGTGGCACAGGTTCTAGGACCTGTGGGATCTGTGTGGAGCAAAATGAAGCTGGAATTTTCTAGTGAGGCGGAGCCTTCATGTGGAAGAGGGAGCTCTGATCTTAGAATGAGGAAATCTTGATTCACAGCTCAGGTTTCTATCACTCCTTAGCCCTGTGGCCCTGAGCATTTGATTCCTCATTCTCGAAAAAAGGAAGGTGTGGCACCGGCCTCAGGATAGGGGGCGTCGCTGTGTGCATGCAGGAGAAATGTATAGAGAAACTCTAAATCTCAATGTAAACAAATGCCTGGCCTGTCACAGGCGGCCAGTAAAAGTTTAGCGAATCTGGAATGGGGTGAGGCTGGTCTTGGGCAAGCCGGATTTACATGGAGCCTGAATTCAAAGGAACAGCATTCTGTTTATGGACACCTGCTTTCCTCTCCCCCCCCCCCGGGGGGCCCTGGGCTTCAAAGGATCTCAGGAAGGTGTTTTTCAATGGCAGCTTCTATTGGAGCTGACAGTTTAAATTTATGAAGTCACCAAAGACAAGCCATGTGACAGAGAAGAGGAGAAAGGAAAACTGTCCCACAGAGCTGCCTTAGCATCAAGGTCAATGTGAAGCAGAGAAGAGAGGGTAAGAGCTCGGTTTTCCATAATCTGACTCTACCAGAGACCAGGGCTCTGTGTCATACAGAGCAATCCCCCCTGATTCATGGTTCTGAGCGCTCAGGACCCACGGCGCCCCCCTCCTCCGACAGACTTTCTCAGACCACCTGTCTAAACCCACATTTCTCACCCTCTGCTCCCCAACCTGCTTAATGTTTGCTGCGGGGACACCTGTTGTTAGCTGATTGGTATTTGTATACTGTCCGTCTCCTTCCAAATAGCTTCACACATGTAGGGACTTTGTGTTATTTGACGTTGCATAGAATATTCCCCAGGGCCTAGAGTAATGTCGGTGCATAGTAGGACCACTAAATATGTGTGCAAGACTAAATCAGACTAGTGAGTGTTTAGAACAGCTCAACCCAGCCAGTGTCCCCACCGCACTCCACAAAGAAGCCTGCAGATTTGCCTGCGGGGTAACCATTTTGTTCATATTTTTACTTATATTTACTTATATGCACATATACCTATCCTGTTACTTATCATATAGGACCCAACTTTATTGTTCACCTCTCATTCTGGCTGGTTGTGTTTGTTGCCCTGCAGTGGAGTCTTCTGAGACTCCCTGAAGTTCTCTAAAACATGCACAGAGACTGTTGGACACACTTACCTCCAAATGAATTCTTTATTAGATTTCCACTATCCCCAAAAATCTTTTTTTTTTATTAACATATAATGTATTATTTGCCCCAGGGTACATGTCTGTGAATCATCAGGCTTACACATTATCCCCCAAAATCTTGCTGTCTCAATAAGCTTTCAAAAATATAATAGTGAGCTCTTTATCTCAAAAACCACATGGGCCAAATGCCACATTCTGGTTTGGATCTTGGAACAAAAAAAAGGGGGGGGCATTCGTGAGAAAACATGAAATCCGAATGAAGTCTGGAGTTTAGGGTTGTACCAATCATAATTAGTGTTGATCAAGGAACCAGAGTTTTGAAAGAGATAAGGGGAACAACTCTTCTGTACATCTAAAATTATTTCAAACTAAAAATATTTTTAAAAATAAGGACACGTATAGGTAATTTAAAAGGAAACAGCAACAGAATCAAAGAAGCTTAGAGCCAGGAGGGGCCTGGACAATAAGCCACAGCAACGTCCTCAAATCATAGATGAGGAATGAAGACCAGGAGACTCAGCAATTGGAAAACCCATGAAACAGGTGCATTCAGTGTAGGCACTATTACCCTAGGCCTAATTTATGTGGTGCTTGATTGTTTATAAACATTCGCCACTCGTGCGTTCCTTCGCTCATTCATTCATTATGAAATGCTTAATATCACAAATTTCGCCAGACTCCAGGAATGTAAAGATGAATGGCATACGGTGTATGCCCTTGAGTCACTTATAGTCTAACCTTATTTGATCTTCATGGTGATGCGGGAGGCAGGCACTACTATCCCCCTGTTTTGATGAGGAACTGTAGCTCAGAGCATTGGGAGACTCGCCCACTGGGAGCTGGTGAGCAGCGGAGGGAGGGGCCCAAGCCAGACATTCTGATGCCCCAGGGCTATGGGCCGATGGGAAAGGTTGGCTTTGTTTCTGTTCTTGGACAAAGCCGGGCTCAAGAAGTTATCACATCCACGTAAGAGTAACTTCTGAGGGCAAGAAGGTGAGGGTGGGAGGTTTACGGTCGCTCCAGGATCCTTGCAGACTCCTCACCAAGGTCACCCTTCTTCTAAGTCCTAGGAATCCGTTGTTGGGGGAGCTCGAGTTTTGCAAAAACGGCTCTTGGCTGTGCTGATAAGGGTGGCAGAGGTTCACTAATCCCAACAGGGGATTTGCTTCTGCAGAGGTACCTGCCAGACACAATCTTCTCAATAAATAAGAGATTTCCCCAGAGTTACATCTTCCTCTTGAAGTAACGGGAAGATAATTCTTGCAGTCAGAATGATTCTCCAAATGCCACCCCACTTCTGCGGAGGCAAGTTGTGTCAACTTTCCAAGCCCCGGTGTCTACCTCTACCAAGAAGGGAGCATTGTGAGAAGTAATTGTGAGATAATATCTAGGCATTACTGACTGTGTGTCCTTGAGCGAATCACATAATGTCTCTAAGCCCAAGTTACCTATGGGTCACATGCTGGCGGCGGCAGGAACTGGCTAGGCAAGCCCATTTCCCGAGATTGTTTTGATAACTGAGATAATGACGGTGGGGGGGGCGGGTTACGGTGCTAAGCGCAGCACCTGGCATGGCACCGTGGTGAGCCCCCCGCAAAGGTTACTTAACTTTTACTCATACGACTACTCTGCAGACCCTGAAACTCACGTCACCCAGTCCATTTTAAAGCTGGAGATGAAATATAAGTTGCTCCATTACAAAGGCCGCTGATATATGTACCATTTTGCTTGGGGAACGTATAATTCAGTTACGACCTACAAATATTTAAGCATACATTGTAAGCGTCTTGAATATCAGTCACATTTTCAGATAGACATCGAGGCACCATTCAATCTCTAGGTTAACAAATATTATGGTAACTGATGTTCGTGGGCTCCTGCCTATGGGCCTGAGTTCCTCAAATGCTTTCGGATTTGCTTTCGGGCCATAACTGTTTTTTTGGGGGGTGGAGGGCAATAACTGATCTTAGGACATCAATATATCACATAAGTTAATCTGGATCTTCTCAGAAGCCTTTGGGATAGTCTCTACTGCTTACATTTTTCCAAAATGGGGCAGGAGTTTGTATTTTGGGGAGAATATGGTTTTCTTCTTCTGTCCTGCCATGTTTTTTACTTCTTTAATCCAGAGAAGCTATTCAGCAGGTCCTTTGTGCATCACCATCCAGAAACCTGGTAGACAGGCAGGCAGACTTGAAATCAGATGCAGAGAAGACAGGAGAAGTCTTACTCAGACGCGTCCGGCACAGCGCGATTCAGACAGCTCGTTCATGTCCCCACCTGTGTGGCGGAAGGCCCAGCGCTCAGCAGTGTAGTGCCTCCTTCCAGAAACTCAGCACTGTCACGCCTTAGCCCCCAAACGGGGTTTGTCTCTGCCTCTTGCCACTTCCCTGTCCCAGTGTCCCACCCAGTCTCTTGCTTCTCTTCTCTGGCAGTGGTGCCAATCTATTTCTTCTCTCCAACACCCGTATTGCCGTAGCACGTGCTAGCTGGCACGGCTCTCTGGAAAGGATTCCAGACCGAGTATAGTACCAGGCAGAGAGTAGGTTCCGATGAGTATTTGTTGGAAGATTTAATGAACATTCTAAAACCCTGTGGACTATGTTATGAATGCCTTTGAGTACAACTCAAAGGCTTATTCTGGGGAAAAGAGAATTAACAGGAATCAAAGCTTTATTCTAAAATAGTGAATCTCTCTTGGTGGAACTTAAGCCCTCATCAAGCTGGATTGGGGGAAAAAATTGGGGAGAGTAAAGGAGGCCCTGTCCCGTGGTCCCCCCAATGGAGAGAGCTCTTATTCTACCGCTGCCGTATGGTTGGAGACTGGCTAACGGGCCTGGAGCACATTGCATGTCTGCAGAACTGGGAGGAAAGAGGCCAGCCCAACCAGTCCACCCATTTGATGTGACTATGAGACTTGACCAAGATGGCGCTTCTTTACCCTGTCCTACAAAAGACCCATCGCCACAAGAGTTTGGACTTTTTATAAATTTGGGCCCAAACCAGCCGAGACTGTAAGAAGGGACTAAAACCCCACAGAAGAGTTCACCAACAAGACCAGACGTGTGCACACCCTCTAGCCCCAGCCTCCATCACTTGGCCTGACCAACAGCCCTGGACCCAAGGAAGACAACAGGAGTCAGGGAGAAACCAGAGGGTTTAGCACCAGAGGGTGAACCAGAAACAGAGGACAGTCTTGAAGAAACTCTTTGTGCTCCCTGATGGCTGATGTACAGAGTTTTGGCCTCGGAAAAAAAATGCATTTGGATCCTGCTCTTCCCGTTTCCACCTTAGATGTGACTTAGATGAGGTTCCACACCGTGTGGTAAGGACAGTGTGGGGACAGAACTTGGGTCTGCTGCTTCCTCAACAAAAGGCTGCCCTCTCAGAGAAGGTCCCTGAACGCTGTCAGGGGAGGGATAACTAACTGCCTTGTGATTTGCCTTCTGGGAAGTTTCTTCTGTCAGGTGGAGCAGGGCCACCAATGACCCAGTTTATGAAACAAAACTGACCCTTCAGCTTTCAAAGGGATAGTGAGAAAGAAAGTCTGCCTTCTGAAAGGGGGAGTAGACGGCCTCTGAAGTAGGGCACCTGAGGACTCAGACCCTGAGGGGACATTCTCAGGGGGTCTGTGCCCACAGCTCTGCTGGGCTCCCACCACAACCCACCCTGCAGGCAGGTCCTTACTCTTCTGAGGGCCCGTTCGGGAATGTCGAGCAGGTGCTGAGAAGCAGAGCGGAGCCTTCAGTGTGTCTTTTCATCACCAGCCCCTTTTTAAAAATTGAGTCTGAATCGCTTCAACGAGGCCAGCCCTCTCCTGCTCCCCACAGCCTTGGTGTTCACGGCTGCCCTCGCCCTTCTTTTCTCCTGCCTGCTCCATGTTCGTGATCCTGCAGCCTGCGGCCGAACATCTGAGCGAGTCTCGTCAAGTAAGGTGCTTTTACAGAAAGGTGATCAAAAGGGACAGGAATAGAGGGAAGGAAGGCTGAGAGCTCTGCTCTTTTGTGCCCTCAGCCTGATCAGGCTTTGTTCCTGAGGGAGAAGGTGGGTGTGGGGAGATCAGCAGTCACTCTGGGTCCTGGAAACTTCTGGGAGGGGGGCGATGTCAGGGCCCTTTCTGGATCTGAGTGACGGGCTCTTCAATGTCAGCTCCGCCTCTGGTGATGGAAGATGCCTGACCACTCATCCGCTCATTCGTTCTTCTGTTCAACATCTGGTAGACCTGTCGTGTCAGGCACCGTGGAGAATTTGAACTGAAGGTTGAGTGACCTTTTCCCTTAAGGTCTTTACCACCCACTCAAGTGTCTGTGCTACAAAGCAGGTGTGTGTGTCAGCAACTAAGACAGCCAACCTCTGTGAGCTTTGTTTTAGGGTCAGAGCAGCTCAGGGACTACAGTGGCGTCCACAGCTTTGCTCTGACTGGAGACTTTGGAACCAAGGCAGCTTTGGCCCAGCTTTTACACTCACAGTTGTCAAGTGGACCAAATGAAAGTAAGATGACAGTAAGAAATAACTTATGAAGCACCAGGACATATATGCATTGTCTTATTTGGTCTTCACTTCATAACTTAAATAAGTATGTGCTATGATTAGGCACCTATCACAAATGAGAAAACTGAGGCCGGTAGAGAGTATGAAGCCTGTACCCAAGGCGACCCAGCCAGCGTGACTGGAGCACCGGCCCAGCAGCACGGTCCATGCTCTTAGCCATTCTGCTCTACTGATCCCCACGTGAGGGTGACAATGTACCCCAGCAAGAAGCCAGTTCGGAAGGAGTAATTGCCTCGTGTTGGCCATGTGCACTACCGAACTCCAGTGCTCACTCGCTCTCCCCAAATGGGAAGGCTGTGGGACAGAAGCTAGAAGAGATCCGTGCTTGGTTTTCTGACCTTCACGGGGCAGCGTTATCGGAGGTGGTGTGTGAGGGAGACACACACACACACTTCCCGCCCAGGATCGTGGGGCCAGCTGGCTGACTGGCAGCTGGTGGGGAATTCACAGAACTTGGATTGCCTTCAGGACTGGTACCCCGTGAAACAGGTCAGCTTATCTTGCTACACTTATTTTTACTTAAGGGAACTTACCACCCTGGGAACACTGTCCGGGTAGGACAACCCAGACAATGGAATGACAGCCACGGGGAAACCGCAGCCTGGCTCAGTTATGAGAGGGCTGTTTTAGAGGAAACCAGAATTGCAATGATGGTAAGAAGGAAGATCGCAGAAGCTTCGTTTACAACTTTTAGGGCTTTCTCTTGAAAAGCTCTCACTCGCACTGCTAGAAGTAGGATATAAGAGACTATCTTGGACTATCCACTGTCCTAGGCCAGAGCACTCCATTCTGATCGCATTCCCAAGTGTGCCAAGTGTTTTCTAAAGTGGCACGGCTCCCGATGAGCCATGAGCAATGTTGGAGCAAAGAAAGTTAGCTCATCAGGGGCATGGGTCTTAACACACAGTTTAACCTGTGTTCCTGATCTCCCATAGCTGAGCTGTCTAGGGTCCGTCAGAACCTCTTACACGTTCCAGGGATGGGCAACTCCAGCTAATACATATGGCTGACCAAATACCAAGCCCATTCCTCAGCGCCCTCAACATGGTAGCGTGGTGATTGATACAGAAGGATCGTCGGGTACGTTTATTGAGTGGATGGACAAATAAATACATGCATATTTGAGTGTAGGTATGCATGAATAAATAAATGAATAATAAATGAGTGGAAAGGACAGGTACCTTCCAATCAGATCCAGGAAATGTATTTAATATCTAGTTTCATCAGATCTATTTAACATCTAGTTTTTGGCAATTACAAAGAAACCATCAATGGTTTTATGGTTTGCGTGTCAACAAGTTCCCTCTCACCTATCAGCACAGAGCGCTTATTCTTGCTTTATCTGTTATATTTCCTGGGAACTTATCTGTACTTGGAAAACGGGGCTGGTTCCGGAATCTGTCAAGCCATGAGACGTAGACAGTGTCCTGCCACACTCACTCATGAGAGGGAACATGACCAGTGGCTGGGAGGGTGGGAAATGTGGAGAAGCTGATGGAGCTAAGGGCTGGTTTTGGAAGGACCTGTGCGAGACCCCAACCTGCACAAGGCCAGGGGGACAATAGCATCCCCATCATCTAGCAGAAGGGGGCAGCCTTCAGGCACTGGTGGGATTTGGGGCAGAAGTGGGAGAAAGTAGTAGTGGAGGCGGGACAATGGAAGAAATGGTCAGACTGTCCCAAGCCAAACTTAGGAAGGGGCCGATCCCCAGAGGCATCAGCAGACCAGCTAGAGAGAAAGAGGGAAGTTCTGTACACGGGAGAGGAGGAGTTACCTTCTTTGAAGAAACAGAGCATCTAAGACAGGAAAAAGGCCCCTACGGGGAATTTGAGGCAGTCACCACCCTGTAAGGAGTGCCCCATATGCTGGGACCCACTGTGTGCACTGGGGATTAATCCAAGCCAAACCCGCCCTGACTGCATAGAGCTTACAGTCTAGCGGGTGGCAGGAAGATTCCTGGGTAAGAACCTGGGGATGTGGTCCAGCTTCCCCCTGGGTGCCCTGGACAAAGTACTGTCCATGCCCACCTGGACTTTGGGGGTGTGCGGGGCTTGAGTGAACAAGTGTCCTGTGCAAACTCTCAGGGCTCTGCTCTTGCGCAAGAGAAATGTTTGAAGTTCATCAATTCATTGTGTTTCTCTTTGTCTTCTTTTTATTTTAAATTCAAGTAAAATAAAGTGTACTCTTTTTCAAATGGCATAAGTAATACAATCTTGCATTTGTAAAAGATGCCTTTCTATCCATCTATGTATGCGTTCTTCTAACTATAAATTCATAGAAGTCTATCGGGAGCAGCGCTCCCCAATTTCCTCCAGCTGAAATATTCTGAATCATCTGAATCTTAATGGTGGGCATATGCCATTTCTACAAAAATAGCAGTCTTTATTATTTGCATTAAACTGGAAGAAATTGGGGCACCTGCATGGCCCAGTCACTTAAGCGTCTGGCTCTTGATATCGGCTCCGGTCATGATCTCAGGATCCTAAGACCGAGCCCCACGCCCAGTGTGCAGCCTGCTTAAGATTCTCTCTCTCCCTCTGCCCCGCCCCTTCCCCTCTAAAAATGATTAAATTGGGACACCTGGGTGGCTCAGTTGGTTAAGCAGCTGCCTTCGGCTCAGGTCATGATCCCAAGGTCCTGGGATAGAGTCCCGCATCAGGCTCCTTGCTCAGCAGGGAGCCTGCTTCACCCTCTGCCTCTGCCTGCCTCTCTGCCTGCTTGTGTTCTCGCTCTCTGACAAATAAAT
>CM053618.1:44587054-44603888 GCA_028646535.1 Procyon lotor
GGGGGGGTGGCGGCACCTTGGTCCCTGTTTCTGACTTCAGATAAGCCTGGACTGTCACAAACAAGCTTGGAAGGCAGCCGGCAGCAGGTAGAAGGAAATGAATGTACAGAATTCATGAAAAGGCTAGAATAACATTCACACTGGGAGGCACCTCACAGCTCATCAGCCCAATGCCTCTACACCCCTCTTATGGCAGGAAAGAAACCAACGGAACCATAGAACAAGGAAGTCATTTGTCCAAAGTTATGTAGCTATTCCGCAGGGGGTCACCCCTACAGCTGGGATGTAGGGACTCCCATTGCAGTGCTCTTTCCCTCTATCACAATAACGTCTCATCACAGCCAAGGCTGCTGGACCTGTTTGGGAACTAGTTTTTCTCTTGTCACAGGTCAGAGTAGCGAACATAGTCTATAATTATAGACCCGAGGAAAAGGCTAGTGTTTCTTAGATCAATTTGTAATGGGGGTCTGTATAATTTTATTCCTTTAGTGCTCCCTGGGCTGAGGCCAAATACCCCCGACCTAGCTTTCATACTGACTAGGAAAGTGGGTACATGTTTATTTACCCAGGTAACTTCCAATGAGTGTTGGCAACACAACTCATCCCAAGTTCTTCAGTCTAAACACAAGTCAGGCATTTCTGTCTCGAACCAAGGGATCCAAAAGTGTCCGTATTTGCAGTGTGGCTCCCTCAGGGGACTGTGCTCTCTGCAGTGTGGTGCTGGAGAGGCAGCCTCGTGGGCCTCGCTTTCTTCCAGCACCAGACAGTGCTACCTCACAGCTGCCCAGGCAGGGCGCCATGACACTCGGCACAGGCAACTCCAGAAGCTAAGAGTTTCCTGTTTAAAGGAACGAGAAAAAGTAAATTCAGAGCTCAAAGCCAGTTGACGTCAGTAGCTGTAGGTCAGAGCAGGGCCTTGCACCTGCTCTCCAAAGCTGCCCCCATAAAGCAGTCCTCACCCCACCATGACAGGGGAGCGGGCACGGCTAGGGTGTTAGGAC
This sequence comes from Procyon lotor, assembly GCA_028646535.1. Classification (NCBI taxonomy): domain Eukaryota; kingdom Metazoa; phylum Chordata; class Mammalia; order Carnivora; family Procyonidae; genus Procyon; species Procyon lotor. Next base: position 44,588,056 of record CM053618.1, read on the forward strand.
AGGACTGTGACAGATCCCAAAGCAAAGACCTAAAGCTTGCACGTGATGGGGTGGGGTAATACTGACTGTCGGGATGACAAGAAACTTGAGTTCCCGTCTCTATATTGACCTCTCCCCTCCTCCGCCTGTCTCCCCTCCTCCCCCTTCCCTTCCTCCTCTTCCGCTGTAACCGTGCTATCTCTAGAATGTCACCTTCCTTCTCTTTGGGCCTCAAGTCCATCATTCAAAATGATGGCCACCTTTGCTGGGTCTCTGAGATTTTTGAGACTCTGATGAAAGCTATAGATTTTCAGGAAAAAGAAAAACCACGTCACCATATTTAGATGAAAAATTTACACAGAATCTCCAGGAGCCCTCAAACTCCCCGAAGGCCACCCAAAGATCTTTGAGGTTGTTTTGAGCCCTGAAAATACCTTGACACCAAAGGTGCTTTTGCAAAAGGCAACCCAGATGCCCAGAACTGATTTCAAAGGCAGGGAGATGGTCCTAAAGATGACCGGGCCCCCCCGAGTAGGGAGAGAGGGTAGGAGCCTCTGCCTGCTGTGGTCCAAGAAGCACGGCTTTCCCCAATCTCCCTGTTCCCAGTCTGCTAGCAGAAAGCCTCCCCCACCATGAAATCTGCCTCCCTTGTTGAGAGGCACTGAAAGCCGGTTAAAATGTAAATAAATTATCTGAAAGAGTAAGCAACAAAGTAATAGTTAATCCATTACTACATAAGCAAGACTTCCCCTTAGGCTCCAGAGGAAAGTACCAGGGCCTCGGTCCCCTGGCTGGCCCAGAGGAGCAAGTTCAAGAGAAGGGATTCAGAGAAATCGGCCCTCAGCTGCTGCGGCGCAGAGGGTGCACGGTGTAAGGGCCGTGGGAGGACCAGGGGCGGGGGCCCTGCCTTCTGCCCCTCGAGGATGCGTGCTACAGCTCTCAGAGCCCCGTGTTTGGACTGGGTCTAGACTGGGAACATCTGGGGCGTCCGTTGATCTCTGTATCCCCAGTGCCCAGTGTGTAATGCCTGGACCGTACTGTCTGCTTGATAATTATGAAATGGATATCTGAATAAACGATTCTGAAGGGCATGTAGAATAAGGTGAAGAGGCCCAGGAAATAGAATTTACTTGCTTCCTCTAAAAGTTTTGTGTTTTTTTTTTTTTAATCTGATTTACATCCCACTCTCCCATCCCTGCCCTAGAGTGTAAGCTCTGCGTAGCAAAGATCTTTGTATGGACATATACCAAGCCTTTAACTAGTGCCAAGCACTTCTTAGGCGCTCAGTAACATTTGTTGAATGAGTGATAACTTTGGCCTTCTTCCGAAGGATACATGTGAGGATAAAATGAGATAATATATGAACGGAGGTAAGGGGAAATATCTCATCTTCCCAGAATCCCCATGCTCTATGGGGTCTGTGATCTGTATCACTCTCCTGAACATCGCTGCTTGTCGTTTACCCTGTTTCTCTGAATGCCGAGACCCAAAGGACATCCAGGTCTTTATGTCTCAAAATGCCAGTCATTTTCTAATGATGCTCCAGACTTCCAGTGGTCGTTTGGGGGCTGGTTCCAGCCTCCTCCTGCTCCCCACGACTACTGGATGTCCTTCCTCTCATGTACTTTAGAAATGACTTTTCAACTTCTCTTACATGCAGTCCACCAATTGCTAAGACGTTAAGAATTTAATGAGCGTGGAAATATACACATAGGAACAAAAGTCCTGAGGTAAAAGATGAGCCACTTTTCCTCAGTCACCCGAGATACTCAGGTCCCCGTGGCAAAACTTAGCCGGAGCCTTGGTCTGCCGTGGCCTGCCCTCCCCCGCCCCCACTCCCCCACAGAGACGTGTCACTAGTGGTCAGCAGAACCCAGACGGGGGAAAGAGGAGAGAATTACTCAGAAAGACATGGCAAGCCAACTTGGAAGCCAGTCCCCCTGAGGAAGACTTTGCTCGGCAGCCTCTATCTCTGACCGCATGGTGTTAGAGCTGAGGGCCACCGTGGTTATCAAAGGAAATGGTGCTTTTTCAAAGGGAAATTTGGAGAAGCAGCAGAATGAGGTTGCCGTATGCACCCTGGTATGCAGTGTGTGACTCACTCTCCCACGGGGTGTCTAGACGCTTCAGTGGCATCTTTCAATTGCCTGAGTCAGAACGTTATATGTCTCTCTAAACTACACGAAGCCTCTAGGGCAAAAATTAAGTCTTATTTCCTCAGCATCTCAGCATATTGCCTGGCACAAAACAGACCCTTAATAAATTTCTTATCGTGAGTGATGTTGCAGGCCCGTAGGAACAATAACAGTGGTAAAACCTGACATTGATATGATGCTTTAGCGTTGAAAGGATTCTTTCGCGAGCACTGTTTTATTTGATCCTTCTAACAGCCCGTCAGAGTGAGAAGTGTTTCCCCACACCTTCCCACTGTGAAAACTGCTGATAAACTCTCCTACTTGAAGCCTTCCCTCCCATCGCTTAAACTGGCTTGAATTACCTCCCAGGGAACTGGACGCTGTGGGGAGGGGACATGATTCTCTCCCGCTCTGAAAGCCATTCTGCGGCACTGAGCCCGACCGTGTTTTGAACTCGCTAAATGAGCATCTGTCATTTGCATTTGCAAACATTTACGGGTTCAGAAATAGCACCACTCTGGCAAGGAAAGAAAACAAATCATCCAACCAACTCCCAAGTGAGTACAAGATTTTTTTTTTGTTTGGTGTGGACCAAAGTGCTGCGCTCGTTTCGGACTGTGAAGCTTCCCCTTGGACATTATAGCTCCACTGAACTCTGGCAAGAGAGGGAATTTCTGACAGATTCAGATGTGCTGTCCCAAGACAGGCCCCACTGGGTTGGATACGTATGTAAATCTTACACATATTTATTTATATATGAGAATTCAAAGTCTTAGCCCAGTCGTCTGCAAACGACAAACACAGGTCACTGACAAAGCCACAACCCTTGAGAGCCTGTTTGTAACAACTCGCCCGTCTCCAAGCAGCTATGGTCACTGCCGGCCACGCACCAGACTGTCCTCCATCCTCCTCGAGGCTGGCCAGCCGCAGGCTCTGGGTTCTGGGAACCGATGGTTTTGAATCAAGCATCAATTTCCTTTTCCATGATTCTTCTCCAGACCTGTGGCCTTTCATTAGATTCACTCCAAGTTATGTTCTGATGGAAAATAAAATGTTATTACTCAGAATCCACATAAATGACATTTTAGTTTTCTGAGATCCTGTGACTCTTACATGTCACTTTCTCCACTGCCTATCTCCCCTCTCTCTCTGAAGCTCAAGTCCTCCACCAGAGAATGTTTTTCTTAATTCCTAGGTAGCTCTGGTTAGCAACAAAAAAATCAGCTAACTAGAACATTCTTCTCCTCTCTCCATCCCCAAACCTCAATCAAAGTTAATTTTTAACACCTCATCTCATGGTTCAGATCTTTATTTTTTTTTTAACTTGTATATGTTCCTCTGCATTTTCTTTTTTTCTTTTTTTTTAAATTAACATTTAATGTATTATTTGCCCCAGGGATACAGGTCTGTGAATCATCAAGCTTACATAATTCCCAGCACTCACCATAGCACATACCTTCCCCAATGTCCATCACCCAGCCACCCTATCCTTACTCTCCCCACCCCCTAGCAACCCTCAATTTGTTTCATGAGATTAAGAGTCTCTTATGGTTTGTCTCCCTCCCAATTCTATCTGGTTTCATTTTTTTCCCTCCCTACACCCCATGACCCCCTACCTTGCCTCTCAAATTCCTCTCATATCAGAGAGATATGATAATTGTTTTTCTCTGATTGACTTATTTTGCTTAGCATAATACCCTCTACTTCCATCCACGAAGTTGCAAATGACAAGATGATTTCATTTCTCTTGATGGCTGCTTGGTATTCTGTTGTATATATACACCACATCTTCTTTATCCTTTCATCTGTTGAAGGACATCTAGGTTCTTTCCATAGTTTAGCTATTGTGCACACTGCTGTTATAAACATTCAGGTGCATGTGCCCCTTCAGATCACTACATTTGTATCTTTAGGATAAATACTCTGTAGCGCGATTGCTGGGTTGTAGGGTAGCTCTATTTTCAACTTTTTGAGGAACCTCCATACTGTTTTCCAGAGTGGCTGTACCAGCTTGCATTCCCACCAACTGTGTAGGAGGGTTCCCCTTTCTCCACATCCTCACCAACATCTGTTGTTTCCTGACTGCTTAATTTTAGCCATTCTGACTGGTATGAGGTGCTATCTCACTGTGGTTTTGATTTGTATTTCTCTGTTGCTGAGTGGTGTGGAGCACTTTTTCATGTGTCTGTTGGCCATTTGGATGTCCTCTTGGCAGAAATGTCTATTCATATCATCTGCCCATTTCTTGATTGGATTATTTGTTCTTTGGGTGTTGAGTTTGAGAAGTTCTTTATAGATTTTGGATACTAGCCCTTTATATGATATTTCATTTGTGAATATCTTCTACCATTCTGTCAGCTGTCTTTTGGTTTTGTTGACTGTTTCCTTTGCTGTGCAAAAGCTTTTGATCTTGATGAAGTCCCAATAGTTCATTTTTGCCCTTGCTTCCCTTGCCTTTGGCAATGTTTCTGGGAAGAAGTTGCTGTGGCTAAGGTCGAAGAGATTGCTGCCTGTGTTCTCCTCCAGGATTTTGATGGAGTCCTGTTTCACATTGAGGTCTTTCATCCATTTTGAGTCTATTTTTGTGTGTGGTGTAAGGAAATGGTCCAGTTTCATTCTTCTGCATGTGGCCGTCCAGTTTTCCCAACACCATTTGTTGAAGAGACTGTCTTTTTTCCACTGGATATTCTTTACTGCCTTGTCGAAGATTAGTTGACCATAGAGTTGGGGGTCCATTTCTGGTCTCGCTATTCTGTTCCATTGATCTATGTGTCTGTTTTTGCACCAGCACCATACCATCTTAATGATGACAGCTTTGTAATAGAGCTTGAAGTCTGTGATGCCGCTTTGTTGTTTTTTTGTCTTGTTTTTCCTACATTCCTCTGGCTATTCGTGGTCTTTTCTGGTTCCATATAAATTTTAGAATTATTTGTTCTATTTCTTTGAAATAAATGGATGGTATTTTGATAGGGATTGCCTTAAATGTGTAGATTGCTTTGGGTAGCATAGACATTTTCACAATATTTGTTCTTCCAATCCATGAGCATGGAACGTTTTTCCATTTCTTTGTGCCTTCCTCAATTTCTTTCATGAGCACTTTGTAGTTTTCTGAGTACAGATTAATTGCCTCTTTGGATAGGTTTATTCCTAGGTATCTTATGGTTTTGGGTGCAATTGCAAATGGGATTGACTCCTTAATTTCAATTTCTTCTTTCTTCTGTTGGTGTACAGAAATGCAACTGATTTCTGTGCATTAATTTTATATCCTTACACTTTACTGAATTCCTGTATGAGTTCTAGCACTCTTGAAGTGGAGTCTTTTGGGTTTTCCACATAAAGGATCATATAATCTGCAAAGCGTGAGAGTTTGACTTCTTCTTTGCCAATTTGGATGCCTTTTATTTCTTTTTGTTGTCTTATTGCTGAGGCTAGGACTTCTAGTCCTATGTTGAATAGCAGTGGAGATATTGTACACCCCTTCTGTGTTCCTGATCTTGGGGGAAAAGCTCTCACCTCTTCCCCATTGAGAATGATATTGGCTGGGGGTTTTTCATAGATGGCTTTGATGATGTTGAGGAATGTACCTTGTATGCCTACGCTGTGAAGAGTTATCAAGAAAGGATATTATACTTTGTCAAGTGCTTTTTCTGCATCTATTGAGAGTATCATATTGTTCTTGTTCTTTCTTTTATTAATGTATTGTATCACATTGATTGATTTGTGGATGTTGAACTAAACTTGCAGCCCAGGAATAAATCCCACTTGGTCGTGGTGAATAATCCTTTTAATGTACTGTTGGATTCTATTGGCTAGTATTTTGGTGAGAATTTTTACATCCGTGTTCATCAAGGATATTGGCATGTAATTCTCCTTTTTGATGGTGGTCTTTGTCTGGTTTTGGGATCAAGGTAATGCTGGCCTCATAAAATGAGTTTGGAAGTTTCCCTTCCATTTCTATTTTTTGGAACAAATTCTTAAATGTTTGGTAGAATTCCCCTGAGAAGCCATCTGGCCTTGGGCTTTTGTTTATTGGGACATTTGTGATGACTGCTTCAATCTCCTTACTGGCTATGGGTCTGTTCAGGTTTTCTATTTCTTCCTGGTTCACTTTTTGTAGTATGTGTGTCTCTAGGAATGCATCCATTTCTTCCAGATTGTCTAATTTGCTGGCGTATAGTTGTTGGTAATATGTTCTTATAATTGTTTGTATTTCTTTGGTGTTGGTTGGTATTTCTCCTCTTTCATTCATGATTTTATTAATTTGGGTCCTTTTTTCTTTTTGGTAAGTCTGGCCAAGGGTTTATCAAATTTACTAATTCTTCCAAAGAACCAGTTCCTAGATTCATTGGTTTATTCTACTGTTCTTTTGGTTTCTATTTCATTGATTTCTGCTCTGATCTTTATTATTTCTCTCCTTTTGCTGGGTTTAGGCTTCATTTGCTATTCTTTCTCCAGCTCCTTTAGGTGTAGGGTTAGGTTATGTATTTGAGATCTTTCTTATTTCTTGAGAAAGGCTTGTATTGCTATATACTTTCAGGACTGTCTTTGCTGTGTCCCAAAGATTTTGAACAGTTGTGTGTTCATTTTCATTTGTTTCCATGAATTTTTTAATTCTTCTTTAATTTCCTGGTTAACCCATTAATTCTATAGCAGGATGCTCTTTAGGCTCCATGTATTTGAGTGCTTTCCAAGTTTCCTCTTGTGATTGCATTCTAGTTTCATGGCAATGTGGTCCAAAAATATGCAGGGCATGATCCCAATATTTTGGTACCAATTGAGATCTGATTTGTGTCTCAGAATGTGATCTATTCTGGAGAATGTTCCATGTGCACTAGAGAAGAATATGCAATCTGTTGCTTTGGGATGGAATGTTCTGAATATATCTGTGATGTCCTTCTGGTCCAGTGTGTCATTTAGAAGTTTTATTTCCTTATTGATCTTTTGCTTAGATGATCTGTCCATTTCGGTGAGGGAGGTATTAAAGTCCCCTACTATTATTGTATTATTGTTGATATGTTTCTTTGACTTTGTTATTAATTGGTTTATATAATTGGCTGCTCCCATGTTAGGGGCATAGATATTTACAATTGTTAGATCTTGTTGGACAATCCCTTTAAGTATGATACAGTGTCCTTCCTCATCTCTTAGTATAGTCTGGCTTAAAATCTAATTTATCTGATATAAGGATTGCCACCCCAGCCTTCTTTTGATATCCATTAGCATGGTAAATTGTTTTCCACCCCCTCACATTAAATCTGGAGGTGTCTTTGGGTCTAGGATGAGTGTCTTGTAGACAGCATATCAATGGGTCTTGTTTTTTTATCCATTCTGATACTCTGTGTCTTTTGATTGGGGCATTTAGCCCATTTACATTCAGGATAACTATTGACAGATATGAATTTAGTGCCATTATATTGCCTGTAAGGTGACTGTTAACTGTATGTTGTCTTTGTTCCTTTCTGTTCTATGTTCCTTTTAGGCTCTCTCTTTGCTTAGAGGACCCCTTTCAATATTTCCTATAGGGCTGGTTTGATGTTTGCAAATTCTTTTCGTTTTTGTTTGTCTTGGAAGATTTTTATCTCTCCCTCTATTTTTAGTGACAGCCTAGCTGGATATAGTATTCTTGGCTGCATATATTTTTTCATTTAGTGCCCTGAATATATCATGCCAGTCCTTTCTGGCCTGCCAGGTCTCTGTGGATGGGTCTGCTGCCAATCTAATATTTCTACCATTGTATGCTACAGACCTATTGTCCTGAGCTGCTTTCAGGAATTTCTCTTTCTCACTGAGACTTTTTTCTCAGTTTGACTATTACATGATGGGGTGTGGGCCTGTTTTTATTGATTTTGAGGGGGGTTCTCTGTGCCTCCTGGATTTTTATGCTTGTTGCCTTTGCCAAATTAGGGGAATTCTCTGCTATAATTTGCTCCAATATACCTTCTGCCCCCCTCTCTCTTTTTCTTCTGGTATCCCAAATATTCTAATATTGTTGCATCTTATGGTATCACTTATCTCTTGGATTCTCTGCTTGTGGTCCAGTAGTTGTTTAGCTTTCTTTTGATCAGCTTCTTTATTCTCTTTTAGTCTTGTATCACTAATTGTCTCTTCTGCCTCTTTTATCCTCCCTCCTTATTGCACCACCTTAATAGCTTTTTTTATTTCAACATGGTTAGATTTTTAGTTCTTTTGTGTCTCCAGAAAGGGATTCTCTAATATCTTCCATGCTTTTTTTGAGCCCATCAACACCTTTATAATTGTCATTCTGAACTCTCATTCTGACATATTGTGAATGTCCATATTTATTAGGTCCCTAGCCATTGGTACTGCCTCTTGTTCTTTTTTGTGTGTGTTGAGTTTTTCCAGCATCTCATTTTATCCAGGTAAGAATAGATGAATGAGAGAACAAAATACTAAAAGGGTAGCAATGACCCCAGAAAAATATACACTAAGCAAATCAGAAGAGACCCAAAACCAGGGGGAGAAGAAAGGGGGGGGGAGAAAAAAATTATATAGACAGACAGACAGAATGGCAAATAGAAAAGAGCCACACACTTGATTTTGGGTGTATTTCTATCTGTTAGAAGAAAATACCTCCCAAAACTTTAAAGAAAAAAAAATATATGTATACAAAAATAAGTGTAAACATGATGAATGGATGGAATGTGACTTTAAAGATGAAAATTACAAGTGATTCTAAAATAGAAATTGATAAGAAGTTGGTTGAAAAAGAAGGGGCACCTGGGTGGCTCAATGACTTAGAGTCTCTGCCTTCAGCTCAGGTCATGATCATAGGGAGCCAGCTTCCCCTTCTCTCTCTGCCTGCCTCTCTGCCTACTTGTGATCTCTTTCTGTCAAATAAATAAATAAAATATTTTAGAAAAAAGAAAAAAAAGAGGAAAGAATGTGATCAGGCCAAGGACTAGAACAAAGCTATCTGCAAGATTTAGGGTATATTTTGATCTATTAGAAGAAATTATATCCCAAATTTTTTTTATCTTTTCACTGTTCCAAGATTCATTGTTCATGCACCACACCCAGTGCCCCAGGCAATACGTGCCCTCCTCAATACCTACCACTAGGCTCACCCAGTCTTCCACACCCCTCCCCTTCAAAACCTTCAGTTTGTTGCTCAGAGTCCACAATCTCCCGTGGTTCATCTCTCCCTCTGTTTTCCCCCCAATTCACTCTTCTTTTCCTTCTCACAATGTCCTCCATGTTTTTCCTTACGCTCCACATGTAAGTGAAACCATATCATAATTGAGTCTCTCTGCTTGACTTATTTCACACAGCATAATCTTGTCCAGTCCCGTCCATGTTGATACAAAAGTTGAGTATTCGTCCTTTCTGATAGAAGCATAATATTCCATTGTATATATGGACCATATCTTCTTTAACCATTCATCTGTTGAAGGGCATCAGCCTCTTTTCATAGTTTGGTGATTGTTGCCATTGCTGCTATGAACATTGGGCTACATGTGGCCCTTCTTTGTACTGCATCTGCTTCTTTGGGGTAAACATACCCAGTAGTGCAATTGCAGGATCATAGGGTATCTATTTTTAATTTCTTCAGGAATCTCCACATTGTTTTCCAAGGTGGCTGCACCAACTTGCATTCCCACCAACAGTGTAAGAGGGTCCCCTTTCTCCACATCCTCTCCAACATTTGTTGTTTACTATCTTGTTGATTTTGGCGATTCTAACTGGTCTAAGGTGGTATCTCAGTGTGGTTTTGATTTGAATCTTCCTGATGGGTAATGATAATGAACATTTTTTCATATGTTTGTTAGCCATTTGTATATTTTCTTTGGAGAAGTGTCTGTTCACATCTTCTGCCCATTTTTGAATACTGAGTTTGAGGAGTTCTTTATAAATCTTAGATATCAGACCTTTGTCTGTAGTGTCATTTGTGAATATCTTCTCCCATTCCATGGGTTGCTTGTTTTCTTGACTGTTTCCTTTGCTGTGCAGAAGCTTTTGATCTTGATGAAGTCCCAAAAGTTCATTTTCACTTTTGTTTCCTTTACCCTTGGAGACATGTCCTTAAAGAAGTTTTTGTGGCTGATGTCAAAGATGTTACTACCTATGTTGTCCTCTAGGATTTTGATAGATTCCTGCCTCATGTTGAGGTCTTTTATTCATTTCAAGCTTATCTTTGTGTATGATGTAAGTGAATGGTCAGGTTTTATTCTTCTACATATAGCTGTCCAATTTTCCCAGCACCATTTATTGAAGAGACTGTCTTTTTTCCACTGGATATTTTTTTCCTGCATTGCTGAAGATTATCTGATCATAGAGTTGTGGGTCCCTATCTGGGCTCTCTACTCTGTTCCACTGGTCTATGTGCCTGTTTTTCTGCCAGTACCATGCTGTCTTGGTGATGACCACTTTATAGTAAAGCTTGAAATCAGGCAATGTGATACACCCAGCTTTGTTTTTCTTTTTCAACATTTCCTTAGCAATTCGGGGTCTCTTCTAGTTCCATACAAATTTTAGGATTGTTTGTTCCAGCCATTTGAAAAATCCCAATGGAATTGTTATCAGGATGGCACTGAAAGTCTAGATTGCTCTGGGCAGTATAGACAATATTTTAACAATGTTTATTTTTCTTTTTAACAATGTTTTTAACAATGTTTAACAATGTTTATTTTTAACAATGTTTTTATTAACAATGTTCATTCTTCTGATCCATGAGCATAGAATGCTTTTCCACCTTTTTGTGTCTTCAATTTCTTTCATGAGTGTTCTGTAGTTCCTCAAGTACAGATCCTTTACCTCGTTGGTTAGGTTTATTCCCAGGTATCTTATGGTTCTTGGTGCTATAGTAAATGGAATTGATTCTCTAATTTCACTTTCCATATTTCCATTGTTACTGTATAGGAAATCAAAGATTTCTGTACATTAATTTTGTATCCTGCCATAATTGCTGTATGAGTTCTAGTAGTTTGGGGGTGGAGTCTTTTGGGTTCTCCATATAAAGTATCATGTCATCTGTGAAGATAGAGAGTTTGACTTCTTCTTTGCCAATTTGAATACATTTTATTTCCTTTTGTTGTCTGATTGCTGTTGCTAGGACTTCTAGTACTATGTTGAACAACAGTGGTGAGAGTGGGCATCCTTGTCGTGTTCCTGATCTCAAAGGGAAGGCTGTCAGCTTTTCCCCATTGAGAATGATATGTGCTGTGGGCTTTTCATAGATAGATTTTATGAAGTTGAGGAATGTTCCCTCTATCCCTATACTTTGAAGAGTTTTAATCAGGAATGGATACTGTATTTTGTCCAGTGCTTTGTCTGCATCAATTGAGAGGACCATGTGGTTCTTTTCTCTTCTCTTATCCATCTGTTCTATCATGTTGATTGATTTGTGAATGTTGAACTACCTTTGCATCCCAGAGATAAATCGTACCTGGTCATAATGAATAAGCTTTTTAATGTGCTTTGGATTCTATTAGCTAGGATCTTGTTGAGAATCTTGGCATCCATATTCCTCAGGGATATTGGTCTGAAAATCTCCTTTTGGATGGGGCCTTTGCCTGGTTTGCGGACCAGGGTAATGCTGGCTTCATAAAAAGAGTCTGGAAGTTTTCCTTCTGTTTCTATTTTTTAAACAGTTTCAGGAGACTAAATATTATTTCTTCCTTGAATGTTTGGTAGAATATCCCAGGAATCCATTAGGTCCTGGACTCTTGTTTTTTGGGAGGTTTTTAATCCTGCTTCAATCTCATTATGAGATACTGGTCTATTCAGGTTGTCAATTTCTTCCTGTTTCAGCCCTGGAAGATTATGGGTTTCCAGAAATACATCCATTTCTTCTGGGTTGTTTAACTTATTGGCATATAGCTGTTGATAATAATTTTTGATGATTTTTTCCATTTCCTTTGGACTAGTTGTGATCTCTCCCCTTTCATTCATAATTTTGTTAATTTGGGTCCTCTCTCTTGTCTTTTGGATTAGTTTGGCCAGTGGCCTATCGATCTTACTGATTCTTTCCAAAAACCAACTTCTGGATTTGTTGATGCATTCTACTGTTTCTCTAGTTTCTAACTCATTGATCTCTAATCTTGATTATTTCCCTTGTTGTTCATGGGTGTGGCTTAATTTGCTGTTGATTTTCCATTTCTTTAAGGTGGAAAGAGAACTGGTGTATTCAGGATTTTTCAAACTTTTTGTGAGGCTTGGATGGCTATGTATTTCCCCCTTAGGACTGCCTTTGCTGTGTCCCATAGGTTTGGGACTGATGTGTCCTCATTCTCCTTTGTTTCCATGAATTGTTTAAGTTCATCTTTGATTTCCTGGTTGATCCAAACATTCTTGAGCAGGTTGGTCTTTAGCCTCCAAGTGTTTGAATTCCTTCCAAACTTTTTCTTGCAGTTGAGTTCCAATTTCAAAGCATTGTGATCTTAGAATATGCAGAGAATCATCTCAATCTTTTGATATCTGTTGAGTCTTGATTTGTGACCCAGTATATGGTCTATTCTGGAGAAAGTTCCATGTGCACTCGAGAAGAATGAGTATTCTGTTGTTTTAGGTGGAATGTTCTGTATATATCTATGAGGTCCATCTGGTCCAATGTGTCATTCAAAGCTCTTGTTTATTTTCTGTTTAGATGATCTGTTAATGAGAGTGGCATGTTAATATCTCCTAAAATTAATGTATTCATATCAATATGACTCTATATTTTGATTAGCAGTTGGCTTATGTAGTTGGCTGCTCCTATATTGGAGGCATAAATATTTACAATTGTTAGATCTTCTTGGGATAGACCCTTTAAGTATAATGTAGTGTCCTTCTGTATCTCTGACTACAGTCTTTAGCTAAAAATCTAATTTATCTGATATGAAAATCACTACCCTAGCTTTCTTTTGAGGCCTGTTGGCATGAAAGATGGTTCTCCATCCCTTCACTTTCAGTCTGGATGTGTCTTTAGGTTTCAAACGTGTCTCTTGTAGATAGCATATGGACAGGTCCTGCCACTTTATCCATTCTGCAACCTTGTGCCATTTTATGGGGGTGTTTAGGCCATTCACATTGAGAGTGATTATTGAAAGATAAGTGTTTATTAACATCATATTGCCTGTGAAGTCCTTGTTTCTATAGATTGTCTTTGTAAGTTTCTATTCTATGTCACTTGTTTTCTTCTTCTTTTATAGAAACCCCCTTAATATTTCTTATAGTGCCGGCTTGGTCACATACTCTCTTAAACCTTGCCTGTCTTGGCAGCTCTTTATCTCTCCATCCATTTGAATGTCAGCCTTGCTGGAGAAAGTACTCTTGGCTGCATGTTCTTCTCATTTAGTTCCCTGAATAGATCATGCCAGCCCTTTCTGGCTTGCCAGGTTTCTGTGGACTGTCTGATGTTATTCTGATGGGTCTTCCTCTGTATGTAAGGAAACTCTTCCCCCTAGCTGTCCTTAGGACCTCCTGTCTAAAATTATAATTCATGAAACTCACAATCATATGTCTAGTTGTCTTTCTAGACTCATTGATCTTGGGGGGTATACTTTCTGCCTCTAGGACAGGAACACTTGTTCCATTCCCCAGACTGGGGAAATTTTCATCCAGAATTTGTTCAGCCATATCTTCTAGTATTCTTTCTCCACTCCCTCAGAGATTCCAATAATTCTCACATTGGAACATTTCATGGCATCATTTATTTCCCTAATTCTGTTCTAAGTAGTTTGTTCCAGCCCTCCTCCGGATCACTCTTCTCTATCATCTTGTCCTCTAGATCACTAATTCCGTCCTCTGTTACCCTAGCTGTTAGACTATTTAGATTAGATCTCATTGATAGCATTTTTAACATCAGGCATATTGGCTTTCAGTTCTACCCTTAGAGATTCTATGTTGTCACTAATGTTTTTCTCCAACCTAATCATTGCCTGGATAATTGTTACCCTGAATTCCCTTTCCAACATAGTGTTTATGTCCATATCAAATAGTTCTGAGGGAGAGGGTGCAGTCTCTGGGTTTTCTTCTGTTGGGTGTTCCTCCTCCTAGTCATTCTGCTGAGAGGTGGTTGAGGGAATGTATAGCTGAATATATCAGCCATGATCCAGGCAAAGTGCACCCTGGAAAGTTTTGGAGCAATTGGAATTCACTACCAAAAGGAAAGAAAAAAGAGAAAGAGAGAAAGAGGAAAAAAATAATAAATCCCAGTCAAAATGAGCCCTCAAAATAAGATTTATAAGGTATATAAACAAACAGTAACAAACATAAAGACTAACAAAAGTAAATGACAAGAAATAAAGAACCCAGCCAGAATGAACCCCAAGAATAAGATTTATACAATACCAGAACAAAAACAAATACACAGAAGCACTGACAGAAGAATAAAATGGGAGGGTGGTTATAAATCCTCAATGTGGGCAAGGAAGGTTATTTCGGATCTTCCTGGGTGTACTGTTGTATAAACCTCTAGTTGTAATGTTAAGTAGTTTAAAAAAATTAAAAAGACCAAGAATCATGAGAACAAATTAAAAAAGAGAGAGAGAAAGACAAAACTTGTATCTATGAATTATCCAGGTTTAAGGACGACATCGGGAGCTTAATATGTTGTTTTCCTCTGATGTTGAGGTTTTACAGTTTTATGGGGACCCTGTGGTTATTGTCCTCTTGCTTTTGGCTTGTCTTCTGGGGGAGGGGCCTGCACGGTGTTTTCCAGTCAGTCTTGCTTGGGTTGAGTCCCCTTGCCAGCTATCAAGGGGCTGGGTTCTGTGGAAACCGGTTTTTCAGGCTTTTGCTCTCTGGAGGTTTTGTTCTTTTGGGGTTTTTTGTGGCTTTTCAGAGGGTCCCAGCAAAGAATTTTCCCATTCCCATACCTCCTCCTCAGAAAGAAGCCTCAGTCTGCTCCCCTCTGGGTGGTGCAGAACGCAGAGACTCCCCCTCTGCAAACTCCACTCACACCACAGCCTCCCACTGACAGTGCCAACCCCAGCCACCATCCCGAGCCTCCTGAGGCCCTCCCTCACCTGTGTACCCCTGTGCCACTAAAACCGTGAGCAATATTGGTCTAGGAAACTCGCTTCCAGTGGCTGCCATTGCCGGGACTGCTGTCCAGGCCCCTGGCCCACAGTGGGTGCACTCAGATTCCTGCCCAAGATCGGGGGCCCTGTTCTCTCAGGCGTGGGCTGGGAGCACTCAGACCCTGGTGGGGGGAGGGGGGACCCGGACAGCCCAAGGTCCTAGAGACTAGCGCTCACTGCAGGCTCTCTTAGGTGCTTGCAGGAGTGCGCCCAGCCTGAGCAGTGGTGCAAGCGGCGGAAAGCCACGAGCTCACAGACCATGGACTGGACCCCTGCAGGTATCTGACATGAGTGGTCACCCGTGGCGGTGTCCTTCCTGGGAATGTGGGCTTGGGCCCGCGCCCATGACCGCTCGATCCCACCAGTTGCCCTTTAAGATCTTTTTGCTCTTTTTGAGTTTTTTTTTTTAATTAATTTTTATTAACATATAATGTATTATTTGCCCCAGGGTACATGTCTGTGAATCTTCGGGCTTACACATTTCACAGCACTTAATAGCACCAAGATCAAAAGCTTTTGCACAGCAAAGGAAACAGTCAACAAAACCAAAAGACAACTGACAGAATGGGAAAAGATATTCACAAATGACATATCAGATAAAGGGCTAGTATCCAAAATCTATAAAGAACTTCTCAAACTCAACACCCAAAGAACAAATAATCCAATCAAGAAATGGGCAGAAGATATGAACAGACATTTC
>CM053618.1:44604388-44634027 GCA_028646535.1 Procyon lotor
GCAGAAGCTTTTTATCTTGATGAAGTCCCAAAAGTTCATTTTCGCTTTTGTTTCCTTTGCCTTTGGAGACATGTCCTGAAAGAAGTTGCTGTGGCTGATGTCGAAGAGGTTACTGCCTATGTTCTTTAGGGTTTCGGTAGAGTCCTGCCTCATGTTGAGGTCTTTTATCCACTTCCAGTTTATCTTTGTGTATGATGTAAGAGAATGGTCAAGTTTCATTCTTCTACATATAGCTGTCCAATTTTCCCAGTACCATTTATTGAAGAGACTGTCTTTTTTCCACTGGATATTTTTTCCTGTTTTGTCAAAGATTATTTGACCATAGAGTTGCGGGTCCATATCTGGGCTTTCTATTTTGTTTCACTGGTCTGTGTGTCTGTTTTTGTGCCAGTATCATGCTGTCTTAGTGATCAGTGCATTGTAGTAAAGCTTGAAATCAGGCAATCTGATGCCCCCAGCTTTATTTTTCTTTTTCAACATTTCCTTAGCAATTCAGGGTCTTTTCCAGTTCCATATAAATTTTAGGATTGCTTGTTCCAGCCAAAAAATTCAGCATCCTTTGCTGATTAAAAGTCTTCAAAGTATAGGGATAGAAGGAACATTCCTCAACATCATAAAGTCTATCTATGAAAAGCCCACAGCAAATATCATTCTCAATGGGGAAAAGCTGACAGCCTTCCCTTTGAGATCAGGAACACAAGGATGCCTACTCTCACCACTCTTGATCAACATAGTGCTAGAAGTCCTAGCAACAGAAATCAGACAACAAAAAGAAATAAAAGGTATTAAAATTGGCAATGAAGAAGTCAAACTCTCTCTCTCTTCACAGATGACATGATACTTTATATGGAGAACCCAAAAGACTCCACCCCCATACTACTAGAACTCATACAGCAATTCAGTAATGTGGCAGGATACAAAATCAATGCACAGAAATCAGTTGCTTTCCTATACACTAACAATGAAAATATGGAAAGGGAAATTAGGGAATCCATTCCATTTACTGTAGCACCAAGAACCATAAGATACCTGGGAATAAACCTAACCAAAGAGGTAAAGGATCTGTACTCGAGGAACTACAGAACACTCATGAAAGAAACTGAAGACACAAAAAGGTGGAAAAGCATTCCATGCTCATGGATTGGAAGAATAAACATTGTTAAAATGTCTATACTGCCCCGAGCAATCTATACTTTCAATGCCATTCCGATCAAAATTCCACCAGTTTTTTTCAAAGGGCTGGGACTCAACTTTACTTTAGATGCTCGTATATGTCTCAACAGTACTACTCCTGTAGCCTTCTAGCTACTCCCTTTGCCTCGGGTCTGATCCTCCTCCAATTCCTCATTTAAGACTGCTCCCCATGGGATCTTTCCAGGATGGAAATGTAATCTAGCAAGTCGTTCAGTTCATAAGAATTTTCAATGGCTCCCCATGGCTGGCATTCATTTGTTCAGTCAGTCAGCCAGCGTTTACTAAATGTCCACTAGGCACTGTAATTCTGGTGATACAAAGTTGAAGGATATGAACAGAGTCCCTGCCTTCATGGAGCTTCTAGTGGAAGACCCATGATAAACAAAGGTATGTGTGGTAAACAAGCAGAAGCATAGTGGGCTTACAATCTTGTCAAGGAAAAAGACATGGATCAAACACTTGATCATAAAGGTAAACCCAAATAATATCTGTGATAAGCTCCACATAAGAGACTCATGGTGGTATAAGCACTTATGAGAAAAGTTTCACCTCATCACAGAAGCCAAAAAGAAGTTTTCCAAAGGAGTGTCTTTTCAGGTAAAATGGAAGTGGTTTAGCTTGGAACACAAAACACTTTATATTCTGATCCTGATCTTTTATCTATCAGTTCTTCCCAGACCACCTATGGCAATCCAGTCACCCTCCACCTAAGCCGTGTAGATAATTGTGTGTGCTTCTTCTGTTCTACCTCAAATGCCTTTGTGACATTCACTTTGTTGTAATTTCTCTCCCACTGGCACCACCACCTTCATGAAAGGCCATCTCCTAATCATCCTCTGGAAACAAATACAATCATTACTTTCTCTAGGAAACATTTCCTAATTACTCAGTGTGACTCTGATGTTATTCCTTAGCAATATTCTTTGCCCATATTTGTATCTTTATCAAGTTTAACATACTTAATGCCATATATTTAAGTTTCTTGAGAATAGGATGTTTGAGATTATATTCTCTATACCTCATGTGGTATGTGACACATAACAGATAACATTTGTGACTGAGTAAATTAAATGAATGAATGAATGGAATTTGCAAACATATATGATCTCAGTTGTCCCTTTGGAAACTTAATCTAAAAACTTAGCACTAAATTAGCTATATATTGAGTATGATAAATGAAAGATTTTGTGTTTAAAAAAGAAAGAATGAGGAAAAACTACTCTTTCTTATGTCTAGATTTGCCCTGATCATGTGATGCTTACAGCTGTGACAGCCATCTTGGCACTATGGGGTTAGTCATCCTAAAAAGATATGCCAGTGTGTTGAGGAAAACATGGTGGAGCTGTAGAAAGAACCCAGGTCCTCAATGATATAGTCAAGCTGATAGATTTACCAACTTAGCCCTGTTTTAACTCTAGATTTCTATTTCCTTATGTTGAAAGCATTTTGGAATTGGCCTTTTGTTACCTCCACCTGGAATGCCCTAACTGATAAAACTCCTGATTTTTATCCTTGCAGATACTGGTCTTTCTTCCCTAGTGTCTGTGTAGATGTGTGTGTGTGTATGTATTGAAGGGACAATGAAGGAAGGAGAAATGTGTCTCTATTCACCAAGAGTCAAGCTTCCTATCAAAATCCTTAGAGTTAATAGATTCAAAGAATTATAAATCTATAGAGAAAAATTTCAGATGAGTTTGAGGACCAGAAATCCAAAACAAAGAAAGGACAAGTACTATGTAGTAGAATGGAAATATCTTCAGTATGAAGGGTGTATATGTATTTTCCCTCCTCTTCTATAGGTTTCATTTTTCTTAGCTATTACAAGACCAAAAAACCTTGGACTAAGAAGTTATTGGGTAGTTTTCTTTCAGGGTTAGTTTTAGGGCAAAATTCAAAGGCAGTAGGAACTTCCAAGCACAAGCACCTTCATATGGCATTTCCTTTCATGCTCAAAGTCAACTTATGTCTCAACTTATGTCTCTTTCACTAGCACAGAAAATGTAAAATAAAATATGTCAGAACTGGAGATACCCCAGAGTAGACATTTGCTGACTGTCTCCTCAGAATTCCCCCTACCCCTTTCCCAACTGTCTCTGATTCTCATTTAAAGATTCATGTATTTCTAAGGAAACTGAATCCTGCCTCTGTGCCAGATTTGGAGCATATATGCCCTATATTCAGGCAGTAAATACATTTCATCCTCCAGGCCATTGCAATGATTAAAGCGGTTGGTTTGCTATCTGAGCTGCTTCAACCCTGGTAACTTTCAGAATGATCGTTGGCTTTTCAGCGCAAACACACTCTCTCTTTCCTGTTATATGAGGTACCATGGTGCTCTGAGACTTTTGGCCACCATCTTGGAACCAGCTTTAGGGTGAAGTTTATATCAAAACTGGGTCCTTGGTGACACTGCTGAGCATTAAATTAAACCTAATCTGAAGCCAGATCACTTCCAGAATTTTCCATTTCACGATCCAACACATTTCCTTTATTTTGAAGCCAATTTGAAATTTTTTGTCATTTACAACCTAAAGCCTCCTAAATGATGCAATCTGTTGGAATTACCCAGTGTTCTCTTCTCAATTTACAAAGAGAATTGAGAAAATGAGGCCCATAGAGGGGAACTGACCTATCCAAGATCAAATAGGTGCACAGTTGTGATTGGTACTACAAGACAGACTTCCTGTCTTTTGGTCTGTTCTTCTCTCATAAACTTCTTGGCCCTCAAAATTACATAGATTGATGCTATTTTCTAGCTAAATTAGGATGCCTGGCAGCCTTTCACTTACAAAACTAGTGAAAAATCTATTCTTATCTGTGGCTACGTAGACTCTTCGGATATGTAGCATTAAGGAGTTTTTGAGTCTGTGAAATGAAATCATAACAGGTGACCCTGCTTTTCTAATCTCTTCTTAAAACCTATGTTATTTGCATTACTGAGTGTCTCCCTTGTGAGGCTAGACACAAGACATGTGGCAAGCTCCTCAGAGTATTTCCATAGCAACCAGCAAGCATAGAGAATATTTTGCTAAAACGCAGGGTTTAGGAATAGGTATAGAACCCCAATTCTGATTTCCCCCCTAACTGCACACATTTTTCCTTATGTGTATATGTCCATGTGTGTATGTACATATGTGTATACGTGTCTGTATAAGTGGTAGGTATCAAAGATTATAACTTGAGCATCTCTGTGACTAATCCTCACTCACCTTCTTGCTCACCTTCTCTCTCTCTTCCCTTCCTCGCTCTCTCTGGTGCATCACTTTACCATGGGCATGATATTTTCAAGTCTCCCCCTCCTTGAGACATGTCATCATTATTTGAAAGGAGAAAATCTGTCTGTTTTAGCCAAGCATGTGTCATGTGTAGTGGTTGCTATGGAAATACCTGAAAAGAGATCTCAAAGTAAAAAACAATCTTTCATCTAAGCAAGGAGTGGAATGAGTCACTCACTCATGGAATGAGTGACTTTCTGAAGCAGTGTCTTACCTGTCACTGCAGTGTACACAAGAAAGCTTGGATTTTCTAACCAAAAGCTTGGATTTTGTAACCATGCCAGCAAAAGGCACTGTATTTCCTGAAGTCGCAAAGGTGAGTCTGAGACCCTGCTTCTTTCACAAGAAAGTATTTCCTTCAGGGGACTTATTGTTCCCCATCTTATTTTCAGAAAAAGAACAATCTTCCTCATTTCCCCAAAGCACTTAAATATAAACTATTCTCTTTTTTCCCCCATTAATTCAATAATATTTGTGCCAGCCCTGGGGAGCAGGAAATAGGGGGGCTGCCCATGGAGCTCCTGGTCACGCCTGCCCCAAGAGAGGGGGAAGAGGGTGGGGCTGTGCTGTTAACAACAGTTTTATTTCTTGCAAAAATCATTCTGAAGTAAATGTGACAACAGTTAACATTTTAAATACTTCTGTTGTTGACTACATGGGTTTTGGCTATTCTTGGTTCTCTTTTGTATTTTTCAATGTGAAAAACAGTTTGTAGACACGAATAAAAGGATTTCTGACCAGACTTCAGACTAATGTATATTGAGCGGAGAGGTGAAGGGGAAAGAAGGGAGTCCGTGAGTTTGGATCATTCTTGCAAGACATTTGGTAGGAAAGGGAAAGAGAAAGATAGACTGGCGGACGGATCAGGGCTGAGTCCTGTGCTCTGGGAAAGACATGAGCCTATTTAAATGCTAATAGGAAAAGGGCACCTGGGTAGCTCAGTGGGTTAAAGCCTCTGCCTTGGGCTCAGGTCATGGTCTCAGGGTCCTGGGATCGAGCCCCGCATCGGGCTCTCTGCTCAGCGGGGAGCCTGCTTCCCCCTCTCTCTCTGCCTACTTGTGATCTCTCTCTCTCTGTCAAATAAATAAATGAAGTCTTTAAAAAAATAAATGCTAGTAGGAAGGATCTCATTGAGAGGGAGGGTCTGAATGTGCAAGAGACAGAAGAGAAATTGTTCCTAAAAAGGTAAAAGCTGAAGGGCCCAAAGCACAGAGGGAGGGACTGGAGTTAGGGTGCACAGGGGGCCAGGTTAGATGCTGACATGAGTAAGTTCAGAGTCTCCCTGGTGCAAAATGGAGGGTGCTTTCATTGATGGTTTTTTGCTGCAAATATGCACACATACACACACACTCATATATATATATATATATAATTTTAGAGGAGTCAGAGGTGGTAGCTCCTTATTGCTACGCTTACAGCAAAGGCCATCTCACGCAGTTTCTTCCCCTGACTCTGCTAACTCCCTGGGAATGCTAGCAGCTGCTGTGTCCAGCCCTCTCTTTTCGTCTAGAATCCAAACTCCCCCCTCCACCATCTCTATAACCACTGTTTTGATTCAGGGCATCATCATCCTTTATGTAGATTATTTAAACAAGTTTTCCTAACTGACCTTCCCATTCCCGATCCAGTTGACAGAGTGAAACAAGAATTCTACTGCTGAAACACAATTCTATTAAAAGAATTCCTGTGGTTAAAACCCCTGCTTAGCTTTCTTCGAGATGAAAGTCAGCCTCCCACAACCAGCCTACAAGACGCTTCATAAACTGGATGGAGCCTGCCTCTCTCATCTCTCCCCACGGTATACTCTTTCCCAGAATCATATGGAAAAGCTACACTTCAAATTTCCCCATGTCCCCTTGTGTCTGTGGGCTTCTGCACTTGTCCCCTCTGTCCTGGTCACTTCTTTCCACTTCCTAACCTTCACCCAGATAATCCAGATCTCCTCTTAGATGACTTTCTTCCAGAAACCTCTTCTGATCCCCCAGGACTAGAGTGGTTGCCTCTTAAGAGGGCACCCAAACTTCCTGTCTCTGCCATCGATCTCTGTCTCTGTCATCGATCTCTGTCTCTGTCATCGATCTCTGTCTCACTCTGGACTTATATACATACTCTAACTATGTCTGTGCCATGTTTACCCCTGTGTACCTAATATCTTGCTCATCATCTGGCTTATGATAAACTTTTAGAAAATTATTCGTCAGCTAAATAAGTGAATAACTGAATGAACCATTCTTTTTCAGAATGTGAAATTGTCACTCAGGATGATCAAGGTCTTTGCCTAAAGCCCCTTGTCGAGTAAATAAATAGTAAATTGGAGTCTTGAGGCCTCTTACCCTCCCTTCTCCTCCTCTCTTCTCTTACCTGTGAAATCTCTTGCCCTGGAAGATTTCATCCACGTGGCTAGCCATCTATGTGATGATGATTAACAAATGTATATTTTCAGCCCACGGCTCTTTTCAAGTCTCCAAAGTCACGTCCAGTAGTCTAGTCAATCTTTCTTCTTGGGGATTTCAAGCCTAACATCATCTGACTAATTTAGTCTCTTTTCAAAGCCTCATTGAAAGTCTGATTGGCCCGACACCCATCAGGTGACTATTCTTGTTCCCAAACAGTGATTATGGCTACATGAACGCTGAAGGTTGGGAACACAGAGAAAAGTGACCCAACGCTAGCAGGAGGGTCAGAAGAGACCTCCTAAAGCACTTATGTGGACGAGAAATATTTGTAACAGAATTCTCAATATTATCCCTCCCTCTTTGGATCCAGGCATTAGTTGGTCAACTAAGAGCACCATCCCCCCCCTCCTTGGTTGGAAGACATGCCTGACTTTGAATATAAACATCTGACATTCCAGTGTGGACTCCTCCACAAGAGCCATCCCATCACCCTATCTTGGCTCCCAGCTCAACCCTTGTGCTGCAAGTCCTGACTCCAAAATCCTGTGGGATACTAAAATGTAAGATCATGGCTTGAAAATAGAGTGTGCATCTGGTGTGGATTGTTGTTTTGGTTTAATTAGGACTTGCTGTTTCCTGAATTCCTATAATTTCATTTGATGAATTGTGTTAGTTACTTGTTCTGCAGTCTTTGAACATGTGGCAGTTATCAGGGGAAACAACTCCCTCTTTCCTCTTTCAAAAGCATCTTTTGGTGCATAAAAAAGGGCAAATATGTTTTTTTGTGTGTGTTTTGATTTTTTTCTTTATTTTCTTTTACTTTTTTTTTTTTTTTTTGGTATCTATAAAATGACAAATGCTATGGTAGACCTTTGCTTCTCTGTAGGAAGGCCTGGCTCCAGTATACACTTACCACATTCAATTCAACACACTCCATTGTGCATCTGTGCATGCATAGCATGGCATGAGTTATGAAGATGAGCGAAACAGTCTTTACTCTTTCAGAATTTCCCAAACCAGTTCAGGAGACAGATCCACTGACAAGTAAGTACAATACAAGACAGACCAAGATAAGAACCCTAATAGAGATAATTATCCCTTTCATTTGTTTATCCTGATTCAGTTTACAAAGAAATTCCACGTACATTCTCTCATTTGACCTTCACATGAACTCTATGAGATAGGTGTCATGATTGTCATTTTAGAGTCCTAGATAACCAAGCCTCAGAGAGATTAAATGTCTCATCCATGTTCCCACAGCTAGTAATTGGCATATGGGTCTTATAAATTCCATTTCTAGTAAGATAAAAAGACAGGAGTGGGAAGAGAATAGTTTAAACTGAAGCAATATAAGGAAGTCTCATGGAAAAGGTGTGATCTAAGTCAATCCTCTATTTTCTGGAATAGAAATGAAAAGGAAAGGAATTCCAGAGAGGAGAATCTAGAAGTATGGAAATCTGTGAGGTGGGTAGTAGTTTGCAGATCTATGACCTTCCAGTTGGCATCATCATAATTAATGGAACAAATATAAATTGAGCACCATATTAAGTACTTCTACATAGTTCAAAAGAAAACCGTTCTTACCCTCAAGGATTGTGCAGTATTCAGGAAAACAGAAAACATAAACCAGATGAGATTAATACAAGAGAATACTTAAATAGTAGCCCTACTGTGAGATATACCTAATAAGTACTATAAGAGAAGGGCTTTTATTTTTTTTGTTCGTATTTTATTCTGTGGCTATATTGATTAGCTGCAGTGAAGATGGTTTTAAAAAGTGTGTAGAGATTAAGTTGCTCTAAAGAAATCAATGTTTCAGGGAGATATTAGACATTAAGTCAGGCTTTGAGAGTGAGAGCTATTTAAAAGCTCTGAGTAAGCCAGGGCTGCCGTGCTCCCTGCCCAGCAAGCGTTCTCGGGGTGCATGTGGGGGCGAGCCATGCTGCCTAGCAATGCTCACTGGGCTTGAAGAGAGATTGGCGCACTGGAGAAAAATGAGGTGAGCAATCTGTGTGAGGTGCTGAGCTGTGCTGACTCATGCCCCTTGAAACAAACTAACCCCTTGGAAGAAAAGGGGCCAGAGAAACTGGAAGAAGATTGTCTCTGGAGGCAAGGCAGGCAAAAGTGTAGCAACTGAGTATTGACCGAATCTGATATATTCCTGGCAGGTTGCTGGCACACACTGAAACAAAATTCACTTAACCGGAAACAAAATTCATTTAATCCTTACATAGGCTTTCTGAAGCAGATTAAACAGGTCTCATAAATGCATATTACAGGTAGTAAACACTTTCAAGGGAGTTACATAACCTACTCAAAGTTACCTTCTCTGGCTGTTGCAGAGCGGAAATTCAAAACTAGGTCTGTTCGATCTCCAAACCCAGAGCAGAATAAGTATTTTATATTAGCTTTTATCTTAGTTCATTAGCTTATTAGTGTGCAGAGATCTCATGTTCAAGTTCACAAAGCTTGGGGACATTATAAAGAGTGTTGTGATCAGATTTGGAAGACTGTATGTTGTTTGTATATGTATGTACATATGTGGGGGGGCAGTATCTAGAGGGATATATTTAGTTAAAAAGGACTTTTTATTTATTTTTTTAATGTAAGATGAGAAAAGCCCATTTGTGCTCCAGTGGGAAGGATAGTAAAAGATTAATGATAGGAGGGAGCAAGAAGGCTAAGGAGGCAAATTCTGACCAAGGTCAAGGAGATTCTTCTTCTGTCCCAGAGGAGGGAAAAAGGTGGTGATACGGGAAGGGTCAGACTCATAGTGACACTTCCAGTGTCTACCTTAAGCTAGGTTTATTGTTATTATTGTTGTCTTTTGTCTGTTTGCCACAACTTAACCTTTGTGTTCTGTTTTTACAGCTTTATTTAGGTATGCTGGACATACAACAAATTGTACATATTTAAGATGTACAATTTGATAAATTTTGACTTATACATAGACCCCCAAAACCATCACCACAGGACAACAAACAGAATAAGATAACTTATTTGCCATCAACCACCTGAGGTTTTTTTTTTTGTGTGTGTGTGTGTGTGTGTCCCTGTGTGGTTTCTCCTTCTAGTTCCCCACCTCAACCCTACCTTACTTAGGAAAATGCTGATCTATTTTCTGTCACGTAAATTTGTTTGCATTTTCTAGATGTTTATATAGATGGACTCATGTTACATGTGCTATTTTCTTGTCTGGCTTCACTTATTCACTTTCACAATCAAGCATGACTACTTGAAATTCACCCATTGCATGTATCAGCAGTTCATTCCTTTTTAGTGCTGAATACTATTCCATTTAATGGATGTACCACTAATAGTTTATCCATTCACCTGTTGAAAGACAGTTGAAAGTACTGGAAAGTACTTTCCAGTTTGAGGCTATTGCAAGGAAAACTGCTCTGAATATATTCATGCACCAGTGTTTTCTGGATATATGTTCTCATTTCTCTTGGGTAAGTGCCTGAGAGTAGAGTGACTGGAACAGACTTTTTACTTTTTGATGATACTGGTGATTTTTTCCCCCCATTTTAGACTTCCACCAACCACATTCCCATTCTCCCACTCCTTATGAATGCATACCATGGACAGTCTTTTAAAAATTGTAACCATTCTCATAGATGTATGATGGGATCTCATTGTGTTTTCTATTTGTAAGTCCCAAGCGACTAACGATATTGGACGTCTTTCATTTGCTTATTTTCCAACCATATATCTTTTATGGTGAAATTTTTGTGTTGGTCTTTCCTCCATGCTTCTTATTTTCCTTGTTATTGGGTTTTGAGAATTCTTTATATATTCTGAATACAAAACCATAATCAAATATTTCATTCGCAAATATTTTCCCTCTGATGATAACTTGTCTTTTTATTTTCTTAACACTGTCTTCCACAGAATAAAATTTATCACTTTTATGAAGTTCAAATTATCAATTGCTTTCTTTTATGAATTAGTTATTGGTGTTATATCTGAGAAATATTTGTCTCATTCAAGTTCACAAAGATTTTCTCTTGTTTTCTAGCAGAAGATTTAATAGACTTAGTTTTACATTTAGGTCTATAATCCACTTTGAGTTAATCTTTGTATGTGCTATGGGATTTGGATCTAAGTTCTTTTATTTATTTTTTTTTTACAGTTGGATAATCAGTTGTGCCAGTATCATTTACAGAAGATTACCTTTTCCATTAAATTACCTTTGAAACTTTGTCAAAAATCAATTGCCCATGTTTATATGGGTTCATTTCTGGACTCTGTTTCATTGGTCTATTTGTCTATCTTTTTATCAATACTACTTTGACAACTGTAGCTTTATAATAAATCTTAAAATCAAGTCGTATAAGTCATCTGACTTTATCCAAAATTGTATGGGCTATTCTAGGTCCTATAAACTTTCATATATATTTCAGAATCAGCTTGATAATTTCTGTAAAAAAGACCTCCAAGATTAATGGGATCCCATGGAATCTACACCTCAATTTGAGAATAACTGGCATCTTTTTAAAACTTTATTTTGGAACAATTATAGATGCACAGGAAGCTGCAAAGATCATACAGAAAAGTCTTTAGAGCATCCTTCAGCCTTTTTACTCCAATGACTACATAATTGTAGTACAATATCCAAATCACACATTTAATGTTGGTACAATGAGTATATGTAGTTTTGTCTTTTTATAACTTACGTAGGTTTGTGTAGCCATCACCACAAAGATCTCCCTCATGCTACTCTTTTGTAGACATATTCATTCACCTTCCCTACCATCTCTGGCCTCTGGAAATCACTCATCTGTTTTCAAATTCTGTAAAATTTTTGTTTTGAAAGTGTTACACAAACAAATACTGTAAGTGACTCATCACACCGGGTCTTATACCCAACTAATAAATCACTGAACACTACATCAAAAACTTAGGATGTACTATATGCTGGCTAACTGAACCTAATAAAAAATAATAATAAATACTGTATGAGAATTTTTAAGACTTTATTTTTTTTCAAGCAGCTTTAGGTTTATAGCACATTTGAGAGGATGGTTCAGAGATTTCCCACATAGCCTATGCGCCCACATGCATAGCCTTTCTCATTATCAACATCTATCATCAGAATGGTACCATTTTTGTGAAAGCTAAATCTATACTCACACATTATAATCACCCAAAGTCAGTAGTTTGCCTTAAAGTCCACTGTTGGTGGTGTACATTCTATGGGTTTGGACAAATGTATAATGACATGTAATCATCATTATAATATCACACAGAGTATTTTCACTGCCCTAAAAACCATCTGTTCTTCCCATTCATCTCCCTACCTCACTCCCTCCACTTCTGGAAACTACTTCTGTTTTTATTGTGTCCATAGTTTTGCCTTTTTCAGAATGTCATGTACTTGGAATCAGATGTTATGTAGCCTTTCAGATTGGATTCTTTTACTTAGCAAAGTACTTTCAAGGTTCCTCCATGTCATTTCATGGCTTGATAGAGCATTTCTTTTTAGCACTGAATAATCTATTGTCTGGACGTCCCACAGTTTATCCATTCACCTATAGAAGGGCATCTTTGTTGCTTCTAGGGTTGGGTAACTATGAATAAAGCTGCTATAAACATCCATATGCAGTTTTTCTTGTGGACAAAAGTTTTCAACTCTTTTAGGTAAATATCAAGTACTGCAATTGTTGGATCCTATGGTAAGAGTATGTTTAGTTTTGTGTGGAACTGTGAAACTGTCTTCTAAAGTGGCTGTACCATTTTTGCATTCGCACCAGCAATGAATGAGAATTCCTGCTACTCTGCTTTCTTGCCAGGATGTGGTGTTGTTAGTGTCCCAGATTTTGGTCATTCCAATAGATATGTAGTGGTATCTCACCGTTGTTATCATTTGCACAATGAAGATTTTTGCTCTTTGCTTTTGTTAGTTTATTCATTTGTTTCTTAAATTTCATATATGAGCAAAATCATATGGTATTTGTCTTTTTCACTCTGACTTATTTCACTTAGCATAATACCTTCTAGGTCCCTCCATGTTGTCACAAATAGCACAATTTCATCCTTTTATGTGGCTGTGTAATCACAGCTTCCTTGTCTGTCTATTGATAGACAGGTGAGAGAAAGGAGTGGGCCAATGAGATATCTTAGGAAAGAAGTTCCAGCATATAGAAGAACTAGCATATATTCCTATGGAGGAAGCATTTTTGAAAAAAGCAAGATGATGAGAGTTGTTGAAACAGGGTCAACAAAAGGAAATCAAATAACATTATGTTAGAATGAAAACCAACCATATCAATACACATTAACTGTAAATCAGCTAGAGATGCTGAACATGCCTTCTCCCCACTCCATGGGTGTTTCTACATTTTTCTCCATGTCATTAGTTTGCAGCAATTTGATTATGATACACAGAGAAGATTTCTGCCATTAGGAAAACCTGATAAGAGGTTGTGCATGGTTGCAGTCCACATGTGGCACAGGGAAGGCCACAATGGTTATGCAGAAATGAGATGAGAAATACTGCCAGCAAATATTTGGAATAAGAGCTGGCATGAGGATAAGAAGAAGGAAGAAGGAAAAAAGAAAATGGGGAAGAAATATTTTTTCTTCTCTAAGACACAAAAGATTGATGTTTAGTTCTCTGCTATAGAAGAATTGTAGGCGTGAGAAAATAGTGATAAATCAGGGTGGATTTTTGTTTTATGTAAAGAATAACTTTTCAGTAGTCAGTGTGATAAAATATGTTAATTAAGAGCTTAGTACCTAAGGCCTTCAAGAAAAAAAAAAAAGATAAATGACTCACTTTCACAGATATGCAAATATTTACCTTCCCAGAGACTGTAGATTATACTATATTATCCCCTGAACTCTTCTTTCTGAGAATCTATCAATTCATGAAGACAAATACTTATGGAAAATATTTCTTAGGGTACTTAAAGGATCTTGAAAATCAATATAAACTGATATTGCAAGTGAATTTCAAGAGAGTAAGATCACAGGTATCTTATTTCACCAATGGGACTTTTATTTTAGACCTGTCCTTGAACAAGTCACGTAACCACCCAAACCTTAATTTCTTCAACTGTAAAATGAATGTAATAAAATTACTATTCCTTATCCCAATAAGTGGAGTATTACAAGATCAGATAGCACCATGCTTGTAAAAATACTCTGTCAGCTATAAAAGACTAGGCAAATATTAATTCTAATTATTCAGAAATAAATGAATTAAGGTAGCTCAAGGGGAAAGTGAAGGTTCATGAATGCATCAAATTTATAGCATGCAAGGGGTATGTAACAAAAATAAAATAGAAAAGAAATTAAGTCAGAACTAGAAAGGATTGAGTCCACTGGCTGCTTTAAGGTGGCAACATATACACCATTCGACAAACATAGAGTCTTTAAATTGCCAATGCTCCGGTCACCCATTTCTGGTTAGAATGGAAGCAGGTAAGACAGGAGGAAAACCATTCTCTTTAAAAAATTTGATTTATTCCTATTCCCCAAGTTATGATAGGAGATTGGTTGACTATGCATTCCACACACAGAAAACATCAGTTTTTACTCAAACTAAGAAGGAAGTGAATTTTTTTCCCCTAGACCAGCAATACTATTGTGATGAGATACACTATATATAAAAGTTTGACCCCTAGTGGATAAATCAGGCATAAAATCTAAGTCATAAACTAAAGGCAAACATTACGAATGCCAAGGAGTTAGGAAGGAGATCTACCAACAGTATTCTTTGTACAGTGAAAGAGCTTCATGAAACTATTTGGTGAAGCTGTCTGATTTTTCTGCAGTTCATTTTTAGTATTCTCTGCAGAGCCAGTATAAAATACACCCACTCTTAAAGATGCCTCATAGAAGTTTCCCAAATCAAAAATTTTTTCCAATTCCTCTGGCAAATTCCTGTGATCATCCACCTAGCATCTGACCTGTCCTGAAGCATGATGTTCACCAGTCAGAACACAGGATTGTGGCGGATCTTAAAGTTTACTCACTCATTTATTTCTTGGCATTCTTCATGTTCTGTATGTCAAGTACTGTTCTGTGAACTTCACATATACTAACTCATTTAATGATTAATCATTTAATCATCCCAGTAACATTTGTTGAGCTTATACTGAGTTCTTATGGGCTATCAGACCCTATGCTTGCTGTAAAATTATCCTTCTGTCAAGGAACTCAGAGTGAATTAGGTGCAACAGACATATTTACAATGTCTTAGAATGTTATGTCTAAAAGCAGTGATTAAGTATGCAGAGAGAAGTACAGAATTGTGGAGGAAGGGTATATAATCTTGGGGATAGCTGATGGGGGAAGTATCAGGGAGAGGCTCCTGAAGGTGTCATGTGAGTGCCAAGCCTCAAGCATGAGCTAGTTGGTGGAGCAGGGCCAAGAGTGGGGGATAATCAGCCATAGAGTGGAGTGGGGCTGAGGGCGGTGGTGAGGAGGATGTCTGGGGGGGTGGTGTGGGCAGAGGGAGAACAGGAACCAATGCACAGATTGATAAGCAATATGAGGTGTATGGGAGCCACAAACAGCTGTGTTGCTGGAAGACTGAGGCAGACAGTACAAATGATGAGGTGGGAAAATATGGACAGGGTTATGTGAAGGAGTCACATAATCTTAGTCCTTCACCTGTGTGGAAAATGGAAGTCCACTGAAAAATTTTCACTCCGGGAATAAGAGGTAAGACTTATACTGTATGTAGTTCATATAATTCAGACAGTCTGGTGGCAATAGGAGGTACATGACTGGGAATATACAATAAGTTCGTCTGTACTATTAGAATAAATATAAGCCCAACAAGGAACCATATTATCAGTATAATAATATTACCAGTATAGCTTCCTATTGTGCACTTAAATATACATTAATAGTGAGTCACCTATACCAAGGAAAGCTTACCTTTTTTAACCTTTATTAAACTTTAGAGTTTCCTTCTTTGTTGTTTACTTGGAGGAAGCTATGGTTCGGCCCATTTTTTGTTAAAGATTAAAGAGAATTGGAAGGAATCAGACCTTCTGTCTCCTGGTCTTATCTAGTCTTGGCCATTGACTAGCTGTGAGTCTTTGGAACAAGCCTCAAGTTCTTCAACCATAAAATAAATGGATTGGAATAGATGGTTCTTAAGTCCTGTTTAAACTCAAAGGTTCTATAAAGTAGTTTCTATTCTTTTTGAACAGTTTCTTAGTCTCCAAAGGGGCTTGGAGACACACATTTATAAGTACCTTTATATATCTTAACTCTTAGTGTTTGTGAGTAGGACAAGTAGTGTGAATATGTATGATAATTAAACCTCACAGATCTGCAACACGAACATTGTAGATTTAAACACACATACGGTACTCATACTAAATAGTACATAATACATTTTTGTATATGCCAGGATACTAAACTAGCTATTCAGAATACCCTTATGTGCCAACACTGTGAGTCAAATCTATATTTTTTAACTTAAAAAAATTGTTTTGAATTCCTTTACTTAGCTTTGGAAGATGCTCTGATTAAATCTGTAATTTGGAAAAAGGTGAAAATTTGCTAATGGTTTTTGTCAAGAAAAAATTCAAGTATTTATTAACTAAATTTCTATTTACATTTAAATGGTCAATAATAATAATTTTTTAAAATGTTCTATTGAGATAGAAAACTAGCAATGATTGCTGCAAAATGGCAATGTGTTTCAGTAGCATATTTAATTTTTATTATACAAATTTCATACCAGGTAGGAAGTTAAGTTGCACTTTACTTTGCTGAAACTTGGTAAAAATTTCAGGGACTTAATTAAGCCAAGAAATGATTATTCTTCATATTCAGATGGAAATAAAGGCCCTTTATGGTCTAGATTTATGATCTGGATTGTTCTCTCTCTTTAAGATATTTATACCCAGGAACCAAACCATCTAAGAGGCTCATTTTTTTGGTCTTTCATTCTGCTATTGGATGTTTTCAGCTGATGATCTATCATCTACCACACAAATCACTGAAAAGGATAAAACAAAGGACTAACCATGATGCTGTCCTAAGATCAAGAATGTGATCCCTTGTCAATAACTTGGTGTCTATGTTTATTTTATAGAAGGGAATTCAATTATTCTATTGCCAATTATGTAGGCTGTCCATTTGTTTAAAATAAAGACATAATCATTTATTTCCTCCTCTGGGCATCACCTGAAACTCAAACAGTTTTCCTTGAATAGCATAGCATGAATGTATGTGGGCACATATAGACTGAAACACACATTCTCTCCAGAAGAAAAGAGGGCAAATTCCATGTGAGGAACCCTTGATGGGAAATAACCAGATAGCGTGGACCTGGGTATATGTATAGGCAATCATAAGCTTGCCAGTGGCTGGCAGAAGATCAAGTGGAAATGCCTTTCTGGAAGGCAGAGAATGCCTTGTACAAATATCAAAAGTGTTGCTTCTGAGAGGGGCAACTCTTGTATTGGTGTTGGCAGGGATGGATACTCATTCAAACTGTTCAAAGGCCCTACAAAAAGCTTGGTGTATTCTGAACTTGGCAGAGGCTGGTTGGGACTCTGGCATTTATCCCCTTCCAGTCCTTTAAAACTGACATGACGCCTCCCTGTCTCCAGTGTCAGACTGACTGGCCGCTTGGGGTGGTCACTTTTAGGCCACTGTGACAGGAGCAGACCACAGTGGTTTTGTATTTGGTGCAGCCAGACAGCTTTTGGAGCTGAAACACAGTGAAGACCAAGAGAGGTTGCCATTAGCTGGAAAGTTTCTACTGTGTTCAGTTGCTGTGTTCAGTGGTCTCTCAAGTGGGGTGCCTGCTCCCCAAGAGTAAAGATATCCCAGTAGGGTGCAGGTTGAGATTATTAGGATGGTATTAACTTACATTTAACTTCCATTTTGTGTATATTTTATGATATATATATATTATATTAAGTATGCAGAGAGAAGTATGTATCTTCAAATATTTAATTTTCAAAAATATAGAGGAAGGTACAATTTACTGGGGACTCTTAATTGAGTTGAGCAACATTAGGAATTTGTAGGGGAAGTGAAAATGATTTGGTATTGCAAGATGCAGTGTATCCTGGACTCTCTTAAGGGTCTTTGTTTTACCTACATACTATAACTATAAAATCAGGAATAAAATGAGAATATGTGAATATGGACAATGTATTTGGATAGTCTGCAGAATAAAACAGTAAACAGAGTAAATGGTAAAAAAAAAAAAAAAAATCCAAAACAAAGCAAACACCTGATGCATATGAACACAAAACTCTCAAGAGTAAGTGCTATTATTGGTAGAAATCCAATCTTCCATGTATTTTTAAAAATTATTAAAACAGAAAGTGTTTCAGTGGAATTCAGTTCTATTTATCAGCACTGTTAGCTCGAATTGCCTCTATCACTGTGTCAAATCCTGTTACATTTCACCCAAAGGCCCCTCTAAGTTACTAGCATGGTGAGGAGAGTCCTACGATTGAAAAATATCCTAATCAATGTCTTTATATAAAACTGGAAAGGAATAGAAAAGGACGTGAAAATTAAACACATGTAAAAGGAAGTCATCCTAATAGAGTGACAAGATTACACATGGTTTTTCTCCTTAATATTTTTGTTCGAATATGCTATCACAATAGTCTAACCAAAAAAAAAAGCAAGTAAAATTGAGATTTGGAAGTACTAATTGTGGTATTCTGCTGGTCAGTAACTCCAGTACAGGGAAGACATTCCTTACAGCAACTAGGTGGTTGCACATGTTCTATGTAAACTTATACTATATCTGATAAGTGATGCTCATGCCTTTGGTGCATATCCAAGTCCCTTGTTCTTTCTGTTTGCTGAGATTTCTTCTGGGAATGAAATTGGACACCAGATGGTTTTACAAGTCAGGAAAGTTACCACCTTTCCTCTGAAGTAACTGTGCTAGCACCAGCCTCTTCGCAGAACTGGTCCACTGTACTTGAGACACAGGAATACACTGGGAGACCCTGAGAGCCCTCTTGCAGTTACCAGCCCAACATATGTTGTATGTCCGTGGATTATCTCCAAGTCAACACATCCCAAAGGAGCTTCCAGCCCTTCCCTGACCCTACCCCCAAACCTACTATACACATGACCTTCCTTATTCCAGTTTTGATAATTCTCCTTCCAGTGGGTGAGGCAAAACTTTGGAGATAACCTTGACTCCTCTTTGTCTCTCTCTCTTTTTTTTTTTTTAACAGCATGATATCTTTATTATTTTTTAAATTTTTTAATTAACATATATTATTTGTTTCAGAGGTACAGGTCTGTGATTCATCAGTCTTACACAATTCACAGCGCTCACCATAGTGTCTCTCTCTCTTTAATTATATGCCAGGTAACCCTACAGACTCAACTGTCAGAACGTAGCCGGACTCCACTGCTTCTCGCCACCCCCAGCACCATGGTCCTCCCAGGCTGCCATCGTCAACTGCTGGGAATGCTGCAGTTCCCCTAACAGTTCTCATTGTTGCTACCTTCTGTAGAGTCCCAACAGAGCAATAGCACTAATACATTAAAAACCTAAATCAGATCATGTCACTGCCCTAATTGAAATATGCATTGGCTCATCTTTCTAGTCAGAGTGAAGGTACAAGTCCTTACCATGGCCTACAAGCCCCAAATGACATGTTCTATACAGATGCCACCTCACTGACTTCTCTCCTGTCATTCTCCCCTTGTTGACCCTGTTTCAACAGCTCTCATCATCTTGCTTTTTTCAAAAATGCTTCCACATATTCATAGCTAAATATGTGCTAGTTCTTCTATATGCTGGAACTTCTTTCCTAAGATATCTCATTGGCCCAATCCTTTCTCTCACTTGCTCAATGAACCCCAATTTAGCCTCTTATTAATACTATAACCTGCTATCCACACTCTCACCACCCCTCTATACATCCAAGTTTTCTCATTCTGCTCTATTATTTCTCTTCATACATATATCATAAATATGAATATGTATATTTATATTTATTCAATGTATTATGTATTGTCTGGCTCCCCAGTTAAAACATAAGCTCCCTGATGGCAGAATCCATTGTCCATGCAGTTGCCTAATGTGTCCTAAGAGACTAGAGTAGTGGCTGTGATATAGCAGATGTACCGTATCTGCTGAGTGAAAATAATAAAATCCTATGACCAAAGGCTTAATTTCAGCACGCCCATATTCTACATAAGTGGGAGTTTATTTATTTTTTTAAGATTTTACTTACTTATTTGACAGAGAGAGAGAGATCACAAGTAGGCAGAGAGGCAGGCAGAGAGAGTGGGGAAGCAGGCTCCCCGCTGAGCAGAAAGCCCAATTCGGGGCTGGATCCCAGGACTCTGTGATCATGACCTGAGCTGAAGGCAGAGGCTTCAACCCACTGAGCCACCCAGGTGCCCCATAAGTGGGAGTTTAAATAGCAAGTATTCAATAAATTGGCTAGCCTTGGTTGGTCCTCATTATTCAAATTATTAGAGATGTTTTCTAAATTTCAGTGTTATAGAAAGACCAATGCAGTGCATTAACCAATATTTTTCCTCAGATGATTTATTTGGGGAATTCCTAAAAGAATCCTCTTCAGTTAGTAGAGATATATTCCTTTGGATTACTGTTTTGCATCTCCTGAAGCCTCTTGTTAAAATGCAAATGGCACTGGAGACTTGATCCCCTTTAGGCACAGTTGTTCCTTATATTGTTCTCCACTGCCAGGGAGCTGCCAGTTCTGTGTAGAGGAGGTGGGGAGAGACAGTAGCACAGTATATTCTATTGTTTTTGGTGCCGTTGCAAATGAGATTGCTTGCTCAATTTCTCTTTCAGGTAATTCTTGGTTAGTGTATAAAAAGCACAGTTGATTTTTGTATGTTGATTTTGTATCCTGAAACTTTACTGAATTTGTTTACTAGTTTTAACATTTTGTGGCACAGTCTTCAGGGCTTTCTATATAGAGAGATGATTTTAATTCTTCTTTCTGATTTAGATGGCTTTTATTTCTTCTTCTTGCCTAATATCTCTGGCTGGGACTTCTGTATGATGTTGAATACAAGTGGTGAGGGTGGGTATCCTTGTCTTGTTCCTGATCTTACAAGAAAAGCTTTCAGCTTTTATCAATGAATAGGATGTTCGCTCTAGGTTGGCCATGTATGGCTTTAATTAGGTCGAGAAACATTCCCCTATGCCTAATTTGTTGAGAATTTTATCAGGAAAAAATGTTAAATTTTGTCAAGGGCTTTTTTGCATCTATTGAAATCATATGATTTTTGCCCTTCATTCTGTTAACAGAATGTATCATATTTTCTTTCTTTAATTTAAATTAGCCAATGTATTATCATTAGTTTTTGATATAATGTTCAATGATTCATTAGTTGCGTATAACGCCCAGTGCTCATCACATCATATGCCCTCCTTAATGCCCATCACCTAGTTAACCCATCCCCCCACCCACCTCCTTTTCTACAATCCTCAGTTTGTTTCCCAGAGTCTAGAGTCTTATATGTTTTGCCTTCCTCTCTGATTTCTTCCCAGTTTTCCCTCCCTTCCCCTATTGTCCTCTGCACTATTCCTTATGTTCCACATATGAGTGAAACCATATAATCGTCTTTCTCTGATTGACTTATTTCACTCAGCATAATTCCCTCCAGTTCCATCCATGTCAATGTAAATGGTAGATATTCACTCTTTCTGATGGCTGAGTAATATACCATTGTACATATGAACCATATCTTTATCCATTCATCTATTGAAGGACATCTGGGCTCCTTCCACAGTTTGGCTATTGTGGACATTGCTACTATGAACACTGGGGTGCATGTGCCCCTTCTTTTCATTACATCTGTATGTTTAGACTAAATACCCAGCAGTGCAATTGCTGGGGCAAAGGGTAGCTCTATTTTTAACATCTTGAGGAAACTCAGAAAACATACTGTTTTCCAGAGTGGCTATACAGCTTGCATTTTCACCAAAGTGAAAGAGGGTTCCCTTTCTCCACATCCTCTCCAAAATTTGTTGTTCCCTGTCTTGTTAATTTTGGCTATTCTAACTGGTATAAGGTGGTGGTGTCTCATTGTGGTTTTGATTTGTATTTCCCTGATGGCTAGTGATGTTGAACCTTTTTCATGTAACTCTTAGCCAGTTAGCAAGTTTCGTGTGTCTCTATAGCCAGTTACATTTCTTTGGAGAAATGTCTGCTCAAGTCTTCTGCCCATTTCTTGACTGGATTATTTGTTTTTTTGGGTGTCAAGTTTGAGAAGTTCTTTATTGATCTTGGATACCAGCCCTTTATCTATAATGTCATTTGAAAATCTCTTCTCCCATTCTATGGGTTGCTTCTGAGTTTTGTTGATTGTTTCCTTTGCTGTGCAGAAGCTTTTTATCTTAATGAAGTCCCAAGAGTTCATTTTTGCTTTTGTTTCCCTTGCCTTTGAAGACACGTCTTGAAAGAAGTTGCTGTGGCTGATGTTGAAGAGGTTACTGCCTATGTTGTCCTCTAGGATTTTGATGGATTCCTGTTTCACATTTAAGTTTTTCATTCATTTTGAGTTTATCTTTGTGTATGGTGTGAGAGAGATCTTCTGCATGTGGCTGTCCAATGTTCCTAGCACTACTTACTAAAGAGTTTGTCTTTTTTCCATTGGATATTCTTTCCTGCTTTGTTGAAGATTAGTTGACTGTAGAGTTGAGGGTCCATTTCTGAGCTGTCTGTTCCATTGATCTATATGTCTGTTTCTGTGCCAGTACCACGCTGTCTTAATGATCACAGCTTTATAATATAGCTTGAAGTCAGGCACTGTGATGCCCCCAGGCTTGGTTTTCTTTTTCAACATTCCCCTAGCAATTTGGGTGTTTTTTTTGTTTTTGTTTTCCTTCAGATTCTCATTTGGTTCCAGCTCTGTGAAAAATATGAATGGTATTTTGATAGGGATTGCATTGAATATAGATTGCTCTGGGCAGCATAGATATTTTAATAATATTTATTCTTCCAATCCATGAGCAAGGACTGTTTTTCCATTTCTTTGTGCCTTACTCAATTTCTTTCATAAGTGTTCTGTAGTTTCTAGTGTACAGATCTTTTACCTCTTTGGTTAGGTTTATTCATAGGTATCTTACAATTTTTGGTGCAATTGTAAATGGGAAAGATTCCTTAATTTCTTTTTCTTCTTTTTTTTAAACTTCTTTTTCTTCTGTCTCATTGTTATTGTATAGAAAAACAACTGATTTCTGTGCATTGATTTTGTATCCTGCCACATTGCTGAATTGTTGTATGAGTTCTAGCAATTTTGGGGTGGAGTCTTTTGGGTTTTCCACATAAAGTATCATGTCATCTGTGAAGAATGAGAATTTGACTTCTTCTTTGTAAATTTGAATGCCTTTTATTTCTTTTTGTTGTCTGACTGCTGAGGCTAGGACTTCTAGTACTATGTTGAACAACAGTGGGGAGAGTGGGCATCCCTGTCATGTTCCTGACCTTATGGGAAAAGCTCTCAGTTTTCCCCCACTGAGTATGATATTTGCTGTGGGCTTTTCATAGATGGCTTTTATGATATTGAGGTATGTTCCCTCTATTCTTATACTTTGAAGATTTTAATCAAGAAACGATGCTGTGTTTTGTCGAATGTTTTTTCTGCATCAGTTGAGAGGACCATATGGTTCTTGTCTTTTCCTTTATTAATGTGTTCTATCACATTGATTGATTTGTGATTGTTGAACCACCCTTGTATCACAGGAATAAATCCCACCTGGTCATGGCGAGTAATCCTTTTAATGTACTGTTGGGTCCTATTGGCTAGAGTAGCCAATATATTTGCCAAAATACATTTATTGATTTTCATGTGCTTATTTCTTCTCTCTGTATGCAGAGGGTTACATTGTTTTCAAAGCACATTTAATATCAAAAATCCATATGTGCTAAACAACTGAAGTGAAAGAAGAATATTTGCTTTATATGTAAAGCTCAAAAAAAAAAAAAAAAAAAAAAAAAAGCTCTTCCCTAAAGCTCTTCCTTTAAACATAGAGCGCTTCCTTCATGTTAGTGATTCATTTTACATGCTGGTTTTTCAGGAGCACAGACTGAACAGAAGTACGGAATCAAGATCTTCTCACTGCTTTCCCCCTTGGCTCTGCTGGTTTGCCACCATTTACCTAGTATTCTCTCTTCATATCCATTATCAAAATTCCTTATCCTTATTTCTTCTCAATAATATCAATGTCACAAGTGAAGGCTCATTTTATTATTCTCCAGCTTGATATTCACAGACTTCATTTTCTTCTCTGTAATTTTCTGCATATTTGTTTAGACATTTTAAAAAACTCTCTTTGCCAACAAAAACAAGCTAATTCCCTTTCTTTATCTCCATGATCAATGGACATGTGAGCTTTTGGAAGCCCAATTCTGAGAGTGGACTCTGATAAATTGAGAACTGCCATTCCTGTGTAGGAATATGAAGAAGATGAAGGTTTTGCCAGGTTCATTAGTGGTGCCATGATATTGTGCCTTCACAGCTTTGGAAAGTAATGCAATTCGAAAGATGAGATCCAGATATGACTAATATTTCTGATCAGCTTTCATAACATTTGTTCCAATGTTAGGCATTTTCACATTTTTACATTATACCAGAGTTTAATTCTCACAAAAAATCCTAAAAGGAGAGATTAGTCCCAGTCTACTCATGAAGACATAGATGCCCACTGATCATATGTGGTGGAATCATAACTCATACTTAGAGCTCTGACTCCAGCTTCAAACTTCCTGTGCATCCTGTCACATTCTCACTTATAAACCACCAGCTCAGGTGGGCTTCAGATGCTTTTCAAAGCACCTCAGGAAGAGTTCTCTGCTAATCTGTTGATAGGGCAAAGTTGACACAGACATTTACTATTCAGCAGCCTTGGGGCTGCCTGCATCAGATGAGGACGTTCCTGTCATAAGCCTTAATTAATTGAATTCCATTTGTCCCTACTTAGTGTTCTTGTATCACACTGGGTGTGGAACTCACTCACTGCCATTCACAAGTGTTAACACTCATTCACTTCCACTGCTCAGAAAATATCTGCCTGCCTTAGGGCTTAAAGTTCCCAAAGGTTAACTTAGGGTCATTGACAATAGTTATTAAAGTAGATCCCTTCCCCAAAATATTAATCAAAGAAATTGCTCAATTTCACAGACTCTAATAAAACAGTAGAGCCAAGATTCACAATCCAGCCCTATAGTGCCCCATTTTTTTTAACTTTGTCTACATAATGCTGTCTTCTTGAGAGTGTTCATGTAATTTTATACTGTTCTCCAAAACTAATTGAATAGAAAGAAGAGTCGGGAGAAAAATGATCTTTTATTTAGCATAAATGTCTAATGATTTTGGTACAGGTACACTCCACTCCTTCTAGGCTAGAGTGGTTATAAGTTCTGTTGGCATTCATGGGGGACAGGAAGCGGGTAGAGAATTAGTCACCACCACCATCTTGGGTGTTCTCTCTGTTGTGGTGACACTCTTGCACAACTTCTCCTGCTTACATGCCTCCCACTATTCTTGTTTCAGTCAATAAATATTTTAAATGCATCCTTTTTTGAGAACTTTATAAACATGAACTATGGTCATAGTCACTTTGTACATGAATCTCATCAGACCATAAATATTACTCTATCTTCTTGAAGCCTGGGTATTCAGCTTCTAAGCCCCCCAGAAAGCCTCAATCATGACCCCTCACGATGCCCTATATACTTGTATGTCTCTGCCTTACGGACACAAGGACAGAGTATGTGTTGTCTATTCCCTTTGTTGAGGCAGATAGACATGAATAACTATGGCCCTGTCATATCATAGTGATAAAATAAACAGACTGAAGTCTGACATCTGAGCTCCCACAGGAATACCTGTGGTGGTGTGGTAGGTGATGGGAGAGAGTGGAACAGGCAGGAGAGAATCAAAGAGGTAGGTGTATGTGTGTGTGATGTCAGGTAACGAAAGACGTGTTGGCTCAAAGCCTGAGGGAGTATCACCTTTCTGTGTACAACAAAGAATCAAAACTCTTAGTAAATTTTCCCTAATACACTGTGGTGAATTTTTCAAGATTCATAGATGTGTTCCTGCCAATAGAAATAGACTATATCTTTGAAATCAGGGGAAAAGAGAAAGTTACGGCTTGTCCATTTTAGAGTAGAAAATTTAAGACAGCAAGCCTACCTGATGGATGAAGAGCTTAAATGGTGGCCTTCTGGCAGAAGAGAGAGAGCACCTGAATTTTCTTACCCCCCTGGTTGGCATGGCAACAGGGACAGTAAGTTGCTCCCAGGTGGGAGCAGAGCCAGATGCTGGCAGCTCAGACAAGAAGCCTTTTCCTTCAGGGATCCAGGGAGAGAGTCCCACACATGTAGAACTCTGTAGGGCCTCCCTAGAGACTCCCATTCCCTGCCTTTAATGTTTTCTAAGCAGAGCACATCAGCCCCATTCAGCTGCTCTCCTGGAGTCATCTGCCTTGCACTTACCTGCTGCGATAGTGTTCTAGGGCTTCTGTAACAAAGTGCCACAAAATGGGTGGCTTAAACA
This sequence comes from Procyon lotor, assembly GCA_028646535.1. Classification (NCBI taxonomy): domain Eukaryota; kingdom Metazoa; phylum Chordata; class Mammalia; order Carnivora; family Procyonidae; genus Procyon; species Procyon lotor. The sequence goes on from CM053618.1 coordinate 44,630,760, forward strand.
ACAGAAATGTAATGTCCTGTAATTATGGAGGCTACAAGTCTGAGATCAAGGTGTTAATGGGGTTTTTTTCCTTCTTAAGGCTGTGAGAGAAGGCTTTGTTTCAGGCCCCTGTCCTTGGTTTGTAAACAGCCATCTTCTCCCTATTTCCCAGTTTCTTCACCTTGTCTTCAATGTGTCTCTCTCTATCCAAATTCCCTCCCCCACCTTTTTAAAAGATTTTATTTATTTGACAGAGAGAGAGAGAGGAGAGAGAGAGAGAGAGAGAGAGAGATAGTGAAAGAGAGCGCACAATCAGGGGGAGAGGGAGAAGCAGGCTCCCTGCTTAGCAAGGAGCCCAACATGGGGCTCAATCCCAGGACCTTGGGATCATGACCTGAGCTGAAGGCAGCCACTTAACCCACTGAGCCACCCAGGCACCCTCAAGTTCCCCTTTTTTATAAAGACACTAGAAATATTAGATGAAGGCCTAAATTAATGACTTCATTTTAATCTGATTATCTCTGTAAAGACTCTGACTCCAAATACGGTCACATCATTCTGAGGTCCTGGGAGTTTGGACTCCAATATATTCTTTTTTTTAGGGACACAATTCAATCCCTAACACCACGTAAGCAATATTTTCGTGTTTCCTTACATTTCCGTCCACTATTTTTACCTGGTAGTGTGTTTCTATCCTCCTATTGTCACTCAAAATCAAGAAACTGGAGGAAAATCAGATGCTTAATTTTTATCAAAAGAGTTGGTGACAGGTAGAGGCTGATGAGGGAAGGCCAAGATCAAGAACACAAGTATATATCTTTGTCCTTTAATCTTGTGAGTGGAGATCACTAAGTAGATCTGTCCAGGAAAATCTCCAGGATTCAAGATGGCCTTGAACATGTAGGACAAATGGTGAGACCCAGACCAGTGGGTTTGAACAACCACAAGGAAAGTTGTGGGAAAGATGTGAATTATAAAAAAAATAAAATGTTATTTTTGTGTTCTGGAATCTTCTCCATAGCCTTTAAAATTTTAATTTTGCACATTGAGGAGTTTGCAGGAGAGAAGACATCATGTGACAATCTGGCAATAGCATTGGGCATGGAATCATATGGCCCCAGTTTCAATTAACACACCCACCCCACCTAGATTCCAAGTTCTGTCACTTAACTAGTCATGTGACCTTGAACAAGTTACTTAACTTCTCAGAGCACTGTTTCCTTTATCTGTTAAATGAAGAGGAAAATACATGCTTGTCATGTTTGCAGTAGGATGATGAATTTTACAATTTAAAATATAATGATGAAATCATAAGAAGACATGTGATATAGAGTCACTAATGGGGTTATTATGGATATATAGTCACTGATGGTGTTATTATGGAGGTAGAAGTATGATTTAAGTCAGTAATTTTCAACTTTGGCTCTGCACAAGAATCACTGGGAAGTTTTTAAAAGCCTAGATGCCTAAGCTGCACCCCAAGTCTATTAAATAAGAATATTTAGAAGATTCAAATTTGAAGCCAACGTTGAGAACCACTCTTCTAGATTACTTATATGAGTTTAACTATACTGAGGGCTAAGAAAATATCTACTTAAACCATTAAAATTTTCATATATATGTTATATATTTATATATGTTATACATAATATGTAAAATATACATAACACATACATATATACATAATACATCTATGGAATTTTTAATGGTTTGAATATACATTCATATGTACTCAATATATAATACATAACAAAGAGAATCTATAAAATATAAATGTACATATTATATATACAATATATGTATCTATATTATATGTAATTATGAGAGAGAGCAAGCAAATGCTTTAATAAAAATATAAGCTGCTTAAATGTATTTTTAATCATTTATAACTGAAGTGAAATTAAAATCACACTTATCAATTAAGTTAGGATATATTCACTTTGGTTGCCAGGCAATTTTTAGATTTTAGAAATTAAGAAACTTCAGATGGAAATGTTTAGCAGATTGAAGGAAACAATTCTGTAAATTGGTGTCAGTATATGGGCCATTAAACTAGGAAATTCTGGTACTTTCTCAACCCCTCTCTAATGATAAGAGGCCTTACTACCTTTCATTTCTCACCTCTTGAGGTTTTCTTGCTACCCTGCTATTATCTGAATGTTTGTGTCCCCTGCCTAATTCATACTTTGAAATACTAAACCTTGGGAAGTGGGCCTTTAGATGATTAGGTCTTGAGAGCAGACCTTCATAAATGATGTTAATGCCCTTATAAAACAGATAGATCCCTCACTTCCTCCCACCACATGAGGATACAGCAAGATCTCTACAACAGAAGAGGGCCCTCACTCAACCATGCAGGCACTTCCAGCCTCCAGAACTGTGAGAAATAAATTTCTGTTGTTTATAAGCTACCCAGTCTGTAGTACTTTGTTATAGTAGTTGTAGTAGCCAGAATGCACTAAGACATACACCATCTTCCTACCTGAACTTCTGGTCCCCTTCCAGCAGGGTAGGGCACACCTCCTCTGAAGTCATTTTGTGGTCACTTTCAGTGATAAAGGGTCACATTAGAAGACTAGAATATAAACCTAGGAATGAACGTCATCTGATATACTGAGTATCCCAGTGGCAGATATGCTTGCAATGCAACCATAGTCATAGAAATTCTTTTGTGGATATGGTCAATTTAATAAGCCAAGATCTGAGTGGAATTCAGCCATCTTCAGAAGGTCAGGATCTTCCCCATGGCAGATGGCTGCCATGGGTCCTCACAGACATCCATACAGAGAAAACTCAGCCACTCTGACTCTGACTATAAACAGAGTATGGGGCGCGCGCGCGCGGGCTGACTGGCGAGCAGGCGGCACGAGGTTTCTGTGTCGCCGTCCCGGTGGGCGCCTGCGGTCCCCGGCGCGGGGGCTCCTTCCAGAGGCGGCTACCACTTGAGAATGGGACCCTGGCCCCTTCCCCACTTCCTGTGACCGGGCCAGCAAACAAGGTGTATGTCGGGATGCCTATGAACCGCCAGCAGTCAGACTCTTCGGAGATGGACTCGGACGTGTCCCCCAATCGCGGGCTCAGCGACCTGAGCGGAGGGGGCAGCCTGGACAGCCGAAGAAGCGGCAGCTCCCGCTCCCGGGAGTTTGACTTTGGGCAAGATGGCGGAGGTGTAGGAGGCACAGAGAGCCCTGGGAATCAGAAGTCCAGCTAAAGAGGAGGAAATCACTCTAAAAGCCGGCAAACGCAACAGCAGAGAGAAGAGAATAAGAACAGCAATTCTAGGAGCAGA
>CM053618.1:44634527-44683111 GCA_028646535.1 Procyon lotor
AAAAAAAAAAAAAAAAAAAAAACAGAGTATGGGACATGTACCACATGATAAGACTTATCCAATGACCTGCCAAGTGGCTGACATTCCTGCTTTAAGGATTGCTTTGAGTTGAGAATTGAAGAATGCAGTGAATATATTTACAAAATATATTATTTAGGAAGAGTTAATATTGTAAATCATTACTATCATCCATTCTTTAGAACAAATTGGTTTATTATGTTTGTTAATCAGTCAAATTATAAAGATTGAAAGAATAATGGGAAACCATGAGGGTCAGTTGCATTTCTATACACTAACAATGAGGCAGAAGAAAGAGAGATCAATAAATCAATCTCTTTTGTACAGTTGTACCAAAAATCATAAGATATCTAGGAATAAACCTAAGGGGTAAAAGATCTGTACTCTGAAAACTATAGAACACTTATGAAAGAAATTGAGAAAGACACAAAGAAATGGAAAAACATTCCATACTCATGGATTGAAAGAACAAATATTGTTAAACATATATATGCTACCCAAAGCAATCTATACATTCAGTGCAATCCCTATCAAAATGCCATCAGCAATTTTCACAGAGCTGGAAGAAACAATTCTAAAATTTGTACAGAACCAGAAAAGATCCTGAATATCCAAAGGAATGTTAAAAAAAGAAAACCAAAGCTGGTGGCATCACAATTCTGAATTTCAAGCTGTATTACAAAGCTGTAATCATCAAGATAGTATGGTACTGGCACAAAAACAGACACATAGATCAATGGAATAGATTAGAGAACCCAGAAATGGGCTCTAAACTCTATGGTCAACTAATCTTCAGCAAAGCAGGAAAGAATATCTAATGGAAAAAAGACAATCTCTTCAACAATTGGTGTTGGGAAAATTGGACAGCCACATGCAGAAGAATGAAACTGGACCACTTTCTCACACCATACACAAAAATAGACACAAAATGGATGAAAGACCTAAATGTGAGACAGGAATCCATCAGAATCCTAGAGGAGAACACAGACAGCAATTTCTTTGGTTGTATCAGCTTCTTGCTTGACACATCTCCAAAGGCAAGGGAAACTAAGGCAAAGATGAACTATTGGGACTTCATCAAGATACAAAACTTTTGACAGCAAAGGAAACAGTTGACAAAACCAAAAAACAACCAACAGAATGGGAGAAGATATTTGCAAATGTCTTATCAGATAAAGGGCTAGATTCCAAAATCTATAAAGAACTTCCCAAACTCAACACCCAAAAAACCAAAAAATCCATCCAGTCAAGAAATGTGCAGAAGACATGAACAGACATTCTCCAAAGAAGACATACAAATGGCCACAGATACGTGAAAAAATGCTCAACATCACCAGACATCAGGGAAATACAAATCAAAACCACAATGAGATACAACCTCACACCAGTTAGAATAGCTAAAATTAACACCTCAGGAAACAACAGATGTTGATGAAGATGCAGAGAAAGGGAAACCCTCTTACATTGTTGGTGGGAATGCAAACTGGTACAGCCACTCTGGAAAACAGTACGGAGGTTCCTCAGAAAGTTGAAAATACAGCTACCCAACAATCCAGAAATCGCACTACTAGGTATTTATCCAAAGGTATAAACATAGTGATTTAAAGGGACAGCTGCCTTGGGAAGTGAGGGCTTAACTGGTTGGCCAGGACCATATGGCTGATATTTCTATATAATATGTGAAGTGGACCATGCTTGTTTTTTGAGACACTTTAACAGCTGACAATTTAATATGTGTTTTCTTTTTTACTTTAAAGTGCTGTGGTGGGTTGGTCTTCTTTTGATGATTAAGGGCATAATAAAATTCAGTGGTGAGGGGAAGAAAAAAAAGGGGGCAGCAGCTGCACCCCAATGTATATAGTAGCAATGTCCACAATAGCTAGACTATGGAAAGATTGACAGATGAATGGATAAAGAAAACGTGGTGTATATAAATAAAACATATGCATATGAATATTACTCAGCCATCACAAAAACATTAAATCTTGCCATTTGCAATGACGTGGTTACAACTAGAAGGTATTATCCTAAGCGAAATTAGTCAGTCGGAGAACTACAATTATCATATGATCTCACTCATATGTGGAATTTAAGATACAAAACAGGATCATGGGAGAATAGAGGGAAAAATAAAACAAGATGAAATCAGAGAGGGAGACAAACCATAAGAGACTCTTAATCATAGGAAACAAACTGAGGGTTGCTGGAGAGGAGGGGGTGGGGGATAGGGCAACTGGGTGATGGACATTAAGGAGGGCGCTTGAAGTAATGAACACTGGGTATTGTATGCAACTGATGAATCATCAAATTCTACCTCTGAAACCAATAATACATATATGTTAATTAAATTGAATTTAAATTAAAAAAAAAGGAAAGTACTTGATCCGATGTTGCTGTCTTTGAAGCTGGAAGACAAAGGCCATAAACTAGGGAATGTGAGAACCCTCTAGAAGCAGGAAAAGGCAAGGAAACAGATTGTTCCCTGAGTACTCGGAAGACCAATGCCTTTAGTTTAGCCCAGTGAGACCCATTTTGAATTTCTAAGTTCCATAGTTGAAAGGTAACAATTTTTATTATTTTAAATTGCCAAGTGTGTGGTCATTTGTTCCAGCAGCAGTTGGAACTAATACACTCCCAACAGAAGTATGTGTAGACCTTTTCTTTTGCCTAGAAGTTTCTCCAGAAAGGAGAGAATATAATCCTAACTTCTTGAAGTCTGCAAACTAAGCAGGAGGTCTTATCGTTCAGTTTGCAGACTTTAACCTCCTGTTTTGTATGGCACTACATCCTTCCTTGGCTCCCAGGGTGTTTGCAGGCAACTCTGTTTTCAGTCTCACCCTATAGAAGTTACTGGTACTTCCAATCTTGAGCCTTTATAGGGTTCCGCAGTATAAATCAGTTTGCTTGCTGTGGGCTTTCCTCATCCCTGTCTTACTTTGGGAATCATTATTTGCTTTGTTATATCAAATCATTTATTATTCATGAATTCACTATCTATCATCTAAAATTGTATTGACATTTCTAACCTGCTGTCACTGTCATCCTAGGTGCATAGATTATAATATTTTTACATTTCGTACCCATTTTACTAAGATTTCAGAAAGGAACAGAGGCAAACAAGTCATTCAATTAATATGCTTAACTGAAATTCTTTTTATCTCTCTATTGTATTTTATAGGTTAGGAAACAGAAAATGAATGGCTAAACAATTTATGAGATTTTAAAATCCAGTCCTGACTTCCAAATTCATGTTCACATGAACTTATGACCCAAAGCAATTGGGGTCTGGAAAGCAATTGCAGTCGAGCTTCCCATATTGGCCAATAGCAACTCTTTGGCTTCTTTACATGTGAGGATGCTGCACAATGATACCCTGACTTGCTCAAAATGCATTTTATTAAATCATCAGGCACAGAAATCTCTTTGCATCTGAAAAGTGACTCCCTAGATATGAACCACACTTCCCAGCTTTTCTTTTCCCTTTTACCTAGGTTGCTCCAAGCAATTGGTCCATATCAACAGACTATAAACAGAAGTGAAGCTGAAAAGATTAAGAAGCTGGTTTACTTTCCCTATCCTCTGTCTCCTCCCACCTGCCTGTTGGAGGTTAATGAACAACTTTAATGTGAACTAAAGGCAAACTTTTAGTGTAATAAGCCACTGGTAATTTTTAGTTTGTTTGTTACAGCAGCTAGTATTAACTTAACTACCACTTCTGTGCTTATTATGCAAAGCCAAAACATAGGCATGGTACAGGACAAAATTTATTCAGAGGAAGGAATGCTTTTTTGCTTCTCAAAAGTTCCTTTCTGCCAGCCAAATTATACAGCTCTGGATTGCGTCTCCTCCAGATGGAATATTTTACAAAGTCACACAAAGGTGATATATAGGTTAATGATGGCCCTATAGGAATTAACTATCAATTATTCTCCACAAATGAGGAAGTTCAGCATGTCTCTACATGCTTGGATATATCATCCATAGATACAAGAAATTGGATAATTTAGAATAGTCCAGCACAGTGCTCAAGAAGTGTATATGATCATTAGAGAAGTCAGCGATGTTTGGAGAATGGTTTAAAATCTTGGCTCTCTGTGTGAGAAAATGAGATTTTCCCTCCTTGTTTAAAAGCTAACTCTGATAAAACACATGAGGGACAGGAGATGAATCTGGTCACAAACCAAAAGCTAAATTTTCCAGTCTGATGTAATTGTTCCAGGAAAAGTACAATGCCATGGGGAAATAAGGAATGGCTAGACAGAGAATTCAATGAGCCCTTTGTAAACTGAGTTTGCTTACACATTTTAAGCTAAAAATAATCTTTAATGTGTCCTTTCCCCTCTTATCCAAATTATGGCCTGCTGGTTAGGTGGGCAAAATGCATTTTCATATGGTCCTTCATTTAATTGTGAATCAGCATCTTGGATGCTCAACAGATACTTAGAAAACTGTGTAACTTAGAGGAAGAATATGAAGCCAATGAGGAGGAAAGTAGAAAGAAATGAAGAAAAGGGGACTGAAGCTATGATTCTGTGCTCTACTTATGGAAGGTTATCCTGAATACTCTGCCTGGGAGTGCATATTCATGGGATCCTTACTTGACTGAACCAGGGGCTGAGTTTTCCATCATTGGAAACATCCAAGCAGTCTGGGGGTCCTTTTTCCAGGGTTAATACTACTTAGAGTTGACACTTAGAGGAAATGATTTGTGTGGGCTCTTCCAAACCTAAGACTCCATGACAAAACAAAATGGTTGCCAATACACATGTTCTGTCTGGATGCCTCACCAGATAGCCAATTTTTCTAAGCTCTGGGAAGTCAACCCACAGGAAGATGGTGGGTGTGATATGGTATAGAGGATGGAGGATAAAATTTGCCTGCTATAGAGACATAAAAAGTACATTTAAAGCAGTAATTACTTCCTTGGCTTGCCCACATCAGGCTGTCAGACTTTGAGCTCTGTTGCTGCTGTTCCATTGTCAGAATCAAATTACTAAAAAGGTCAGCATCACTAATATGTGGTTTGAAAGGAGTGAAAATGCCAGATAGAACACCAGCGAGCATTTAAAGCCTTGAGTCAAGAGCTTTGCTCCAGTTTGTTTATTTTACTGTTACCTGTTATTATTTGCTCCAAGGTATACTTATCAAGATCATAAGCCTAAGACTGCCTTTGGAAACTTACAAATCATATGTTCATCTAACCCCCTTGATCCTGATGGATACATTGAGACTCTTCCCAGACAGATGGAAACTCTGGTGGTAGAGATCCTGCCTCTTTTTGTTCTCAGAGGGCAATTATCTTGAGACAGTCATAAATACTTGAGCAAGGATTAATTTACTAGTTTAAAATTTACTCACAGGTGGAGAATATTGTATGAAATAAGTGCCCACCGAAGAAGTTCTGGGACTCAAGATGAAGACCTCAAGGAGAAGGCCAATAATCTGTGTCCTTATCTCAGCTGAACTAGAGCTATTTTCTGTGACCTTAGATCAGTCACTTCACCTAAAAATCACTAGTTTTTCTACTTTGTAGAATGGAAGTTGCTCTTTTTGATGTGACTTGATAAAAAATTGTAATATTTACAATATTTAAATTTAAAAATAACTTTTTATTTAAAATTTAAAAATTTAAAATTTAAAAAAAATTTAAAAATTAAAAAAAATTTAATATTTACAATAAAAAATTGTAATATGTAATTGGGGTAACAGTAATCAGGATTTTTTTCCTTCATATAGTGAGATCCATTAACTATCAGTTTAACATCATTTCTTAGATATTAAATTAGTTCAGGACAGTAGATAAGTGATAATTCTTGAGATTGCTAAGAACAATGGCCCATACATCCGAAGACCTAAATTTTAGTCTCAAGTAACTTGGTGCTGCTCAGCTGCTAGCTCAATTCATGAATTTGGATAAGTTGTGTTTGTTTGCTTAATTGTTTACCCACATGTTTTTTTTGTTTTTTTTTTTTTTACCTCTCCAGGCCTCAGTTTCCTTGTTTTTAAATGACAGTATCAGATTAGATGATTTCCAAGATCCCTTTCAGATTTAAAATTTATTAACCTATGTAAGGTTCCAAAGGAGACTATGTAAATGCAGCTGCGTGCAGTATAACATATTTTGATTGACAGCTTGTCATGGTGAATAGAATTCCCACTATTTGAACCATTGTTTACGACCATGAGTTTCAAACTGGCCAGGTGCTGCTTCTTTTAAATATGTAACACCAGAGACAAACAACTCATCATAGTATAATTTTTTGGCCATTTGTTTATCAAGCAAATTAGCTATGGATCAGGAGACAGTGGGTTCTTTAAGACTCAAGACCCCAAAATGATCTATCCAATGTACACATTGTGTTCCAGAATATACATATTGCCTGGGCAAGAAAAGCTAATGACAAACTCCTTGCTTCCCAGTTTCACCTAGAGTGGACTTGATTCTCAACTTACTTTGAAAACGTAGAAAAGACCTTAGTCATCAAGAAAGTTATTTCTTTGGAAAAGAGAAGACAATAATGAGTAAAATGTTATGATAAGAAATGTCACTAATTAGTAATAATTACTGCTAGTTAAAATCATTAATATTATTACTCGTGCTATTTAGTAAAAAGTAGAGGAGAGAACAAAGTCATGAAAAATTACTATAAAGAGACTAAAGGCAGGGAACTTCATCTGTTCACATATTTTTTTTAAGATTTTATTTTTTATTTACTTCAGACAGAGAGAAAGAGAGAGAGAGTGCAAGCATGGGCAAGGGGAGGGGCAGAGGAAGAACCAGACACCCTGCTGAGCAGGGACCTCAAAGCCAAGTGAAGCTCCAGTGGGCAGGGCTCAATCCCAGGATCCTGTGATCATGACCTGGGCCCAAGGCAGATGCTTAACAGACTGAGCCCCTCAGGTGCCCCATTCATCTGTTCACTTTCACATACAATTATTAAAATGCTAGACTCATCCCCAGAAATTTTGCATTAGCCTACTTTAAGCAATATTTATAGATAAATACTATCATCTCTAAAATTAGAATGTAATTGAATGAGAAAATACAATTTCATCTATTAAAATTTAGTTAATGAGCCCTTTGGGGATATTGTTTGTTGCATACACCTCTATTACTAATGTGAATACTTATATCTCTTTAAAAACATAGGTTAATTCAGGCAACACGGCAATCCAGACTCACAAACTGATCCTCTCTCATTAGCTATGACACTACCCTGTGAGTCAAATGTTCTCAAGACAGCTGAGGATCAGAGAGACACCAAAAACAAACTTGTAAATCCTCAGCCTTGCCTATGAACAATGAAAACTCTATAAATAACCCTTACAAATCAAATCAAATCTTGACAAGCCTTGGGCAAAAGTTAGGAGATTACCAAATGGGCATTCTATGTACAAACCTGGGGAAGTGGGAGACTTGAGGTTAGGCCCACAGATTGGGAAGTTCTCTAAGCTATGACACAGAATGGGGTCCTGGTTAGGTCTTAGGATGCTTCCTGGAGGGCATTTCCATCTATTGTTAGGCACAAATGTGTATAACAGAGAAATGGAGATCCAGCACAGGTAGATGTCTGTGTGTGTGTGTGTGTGTGTGTGTGTGTGTGTGTGTGTGCGTGCACACCCACAGAAAGGGCTGTACCAAGATAGACAAATAGCTGAGTGTTAACTCTTGTAAAAGGTTTAGCTAAGGAATGCATTTTACCCTACTTGCAAGCCAAAAGTAAGCCTATCTCATTTTCATGGATACAAGAGAATAGGCATTTTCTTGCACTGCTATCACCTGATGGGGACTGAGATTTAGGGTACCAGGTGATAGTTACACGTGCAGTGGATCGCATTACAGAAGTGGTGTCCTGAGCTTAGGGGACCTATATGTTTTCTAATGGGCAGTAAACTTTTCCTGATTTTTGCTTTAGAGGAAAACATTATCTTTGTCTTCTAAATGTACTAGAAATGATGATCTGGGCACGCAGAACCATGAGAGACTCATGTTTAAATGTCTCCCAAAACAGTATATTCTAGTGACAAAGAAAAATATGAGTGAATGAATGAGTGAATGAATGAATGTAACTAGATAGTAATAGGTGATATGAAAGGAAAAATCAGAGGATGGCCATGAAGATTGATAAGGAAGGCTATTTTCATCAGCTTTGTTAGGGAAGGCTTTTAGGAGAAGGTAATATTTGAGCAGAGACCTGAATAAATTGAAGGACAGTCATTTAATTTCCTGCCTCAAGAGCATTCTAGGATGGAAGAATACCTAGTGTTAGTGTTGAAATAACCACACATGCAGGAGGAGCTTGCTTGGTGTATTCAACAATTGAATACCCAGTATGGATTGAGCAGAGATGAGGGTAAGAAATGGGGTTAGAGAGAGTCAGGAGCCATATTATGCCCTAGTATGTCCACAGAGGAATTTTCTCTGGATTTTGATGAGCTGTCATTTGGCAAATAAACAAACAAGTGAATGAATGATTTTTCCTTCATTTCCCTGAATTAAATGGCACCAAAAAGGCTATGGGATGGGAAGTGATTGAGAAATCTTCATTCTAAACTGTGGGCACTCCTGGAGGGATCAAAGACTCAAGAAGAAAGACAATGAGTGGTGGCAACAAAGATAAGAGAAAATAGACCAAATACCTGGGTCCAAAGAGGAAAGACAGGCACAGATCTTGAACTGAGTGTAAATGTCTAAATAGTGAGAGGTCCCATATTTGCCAGGAAGAGCACATGACCTAGACACAGCACAGTAACTGCCCCCTTCTCCTCTCTCCATTCACCACGCCTTCTCTGGTTCCAGCTCTCTCTTCCATCTCTTCCCTGGTCTCCATCTGTACATTTGCCTTTTTCCATCTTCTATTTTATTCCTTTACACATTTCTCATCTTGATCTCTTCTTCTTGTAATTCCCATTTCTCAAATCTCTTGTCTCACTGTCCTTCCCCCTAATCTTCAGCACATGAAAGCTTCTTTTCTCTCTCCTGCCCTGATGCTGGAAGCCCTGTCTTACATTATTATCTGAAGCCCCATGGTTGGTGCATCTCTCACCAGTTAGAGAGATCTTAGGAAAGGGGAAGAGCCCTCCCTCCTCCGCTGGTTCTGGTATTAATAAAATGCCCTTCCCTTCTCTGGCTGGGGGCAGAGCATGGTGCCCATGGGAGAATGGTTGGAGGGAAGGATCAGCTCCACTACAGCAATACTATAGTGGGAAAGACCTATTGCCCCTTGTCCCCATGGTAAGAGCCATGCCTGCATTCACACACAGTGTCTGGCAACTGATGAATATACTCTTATCATTATCACAATTATCTTAAAGTATTTGGCATGAACTTTTACATCCAATTAGGCAGCATCACAAAAGTGTTTTTTGTTTTGTTTTTTTAATGGGCTGAAGGAGAAAAGTTGCTTTGTTTTTTTTTTTTTTTACAGTGATTGCCATAGCAGTATAAAAACTAGTTTCTGCATTCTTACAACTAAACCCTAGAACTTGTGGTACACCAGATACAAGTAGCAAAATCTTAGATGATATTCCTAGACAAAAAACAAAAACAAAAACAAAAAACTAAAGCTTTAGGAGACCCAAAACAAGTGGCAAGTCTTCTTGTATCTTCAAGAGTTGGCCATAATGAATCCTCATTTTCCTCTGCCTATATGGTAATTTTAAACCCACATTCCCACATGGCTGTCTCCTCTCACTGGTGTCATGCCTTGTCATAGGACCAAGAAGTTGCCATTAGATTTGTTCCTTCATTCACCAAACACCTCTTGAGAGCCTTCCATATGCCAAGGACTAGGCTGGGTGCAGGCTATTGGGCCTGTTGCTTGTTCTCCAGGAGCCATAGTCTAGCAGAGACACAACTGTATAGGTCAGCACAGTTCAGGGCTGCAGGCCTGAGATGGAGTATAAGCATGGCCTGGAAGAGAGGGCATCAGTTGTCCTTACATGTCGGGGGTGGGGTTGGGAAGGGAGTCAGAAAGGGCTCCAGGTAATATATGATACTCAGGGGAGCTGCATCTTGAATGAGGGTTATTCCCAGGTGGACAGGTACGAAGTTGCAGAGACAAGGAAGGTTCAGCCTCATCAGGGAGGGCTAAGCAATCCAGTATGGCAGGAGTGGGGGAGGAGGGGGGTGAAGGTGAGGGGGGATGGGCCCAGAGAGAGGTGAGGCAGTAAAATTAATCAGCTGAGGGTCACTTCTACAAATGTTCCTAGAGGAATTATGTGGTAATATTGTTTTAGAAGAACCTACCAAGTACATTCCCCTGTCCTTCTTATTTTGTTAGTTTGGAAGAACGAGTCATCATCTCTACTGGAACAGTGGACATATATGAACACATATGTACATGTATAACTGTACATACCCATACATACATGTGCACATAAGCCCACCCACAGCTCCATCCCACCCAAACACTGGGAGAAATCGGTAGATTGATGTTATTGCTTCAGAAAAATAGATTCCAATGAAAGGATTTTATTTCCATTTTTAAACTTTGCTAGGGGCAATTTCATTATAAAAATTAGCATTTTTTGTTATGGAAAGTTAGAAAAAAACCGAACAGAGAGAAATAAACACATTTACATCTCCCAGATAGTTAGTATCAATATTTTGATATTTTTTTCCTTCCAGCCTTTTTTCCTATGCACAAGCTTTATTTGTTTGTTAACTGAAGTGGAAGCCTGAATGATTTTTAGAATGTGGAGAAGAAAGTGGTTTAATGGGACTTCACCTCAAGGAGATCATCACTTAACAATATTTAAGGATTTTCTATTTTGCGTCGGGAACGGTGCTAAGTGCTGTATTGGAGCAGGGAACACAGCAGGCAGAGCGCCTGCCCATGCAGGTTACCGGGGAGATGGGAAGGCCTGGAAATAAAAGGGTGTCATGGGGACAGGCAAAGACTGACCAAACTCCTGGCTCCCTTAGCAAAATCTCCCCACTGCCACTCACTTTGCCCCTTCCCTTCATATGAGTCATCGTCACTGAAGGCTCCCTTTGGCAGGGGCTTTGAGCTCTTGTAGTCCAAATAATCATGCTTGCTGGTGGAAACAGGACGTGTTTAGGTCCGGCTTCTGTTCTCTCAGTGTCTGACTTCTTGAAACTACCCTTGCTCTGGCGGCCAGTGCTTCTCCTGCTACCTGTCCCCCGCCACTGTGGCCGCCCGAAGAACAGGAAAACGGAAGTGGGTCTGCCAGAGTCCTCCACGCCAGCAAGCTTCTTCCTTCCTGCCACAGGGGCATTAAGACACAAGGCCAAGGGGAACAAACCTGTCTGGGCGGAGCACACCATGTGCTGTCCTTGCCTCAGAGAAACAAAGCCTTCTCTCCTCCTTTCCCACCAAAATAGCCAGTCACCTCAGCATAAGACATGCACAAGTAAGCTAAGCACAGTCAGAGCTCCTTCTGCTGTTGGGAGACAGAGAAGCACGTACACACAGAGTTGGTAGTTTCAACCCCCGCCTGCCAACTACAGATATTTCCTCCCTCAGGAAGCAGGATACCTCACGTTGTACCTTTAGAAAGTTACGGTTTTTGAGTTAAGGAATTGTAGTTTTGACAAATCCCCAACTTATATGGACTAAACATTAGTGACATTAAATCACCTCCAACAAGTATTAGCTACTGATCAGATCATGCTAGCACACACTAGTTTCTGTTGCAGGCTGATAAGTATCATTATGAAATACTAGGTGGTCATCATTGCTAATGGATGCTTTGGTATGGCCCAGGTCATCCTTGGTGTGTTACCACAGTGTGGCCTCTGAGAAGCCAGAGACAGCAAGAGAATGCAGGAATCCTGAATGGTTTGAGGGGAAATATTGCAAAAGCAACCTACTTACTGCTGTTTTGCACCATACACACCCTAATAAATCAAGGTTATTCTTACAGTAACTGGTAACCCTATGAACTTAAGAATCCAGCCAGACAATCACATTTCTCCATTGGTTGTACTGACCGCCTTTGAAGCTAGCAAATTTCTTTAACTCTGGTTAAACATTACACATGTCTGTTTCGAATGGGCAAACCCATAAAATGCACAGTAGAGTATGGGAAAGGGAACCTTGGACTTGGAAAAACAATATCTGAATTTGAGTCTTTTCTAGTGGTCTGACCTTCAGTCCTCTCTGCTTCTCTGGGTTTGAATATAATTCAAATTGTACTTTATTAGAATCTCCCACAGAAAATATTCCTGAGTTTTCTTTTTATCAGGCCCAGACGGAGTTAGTTCACTCCTTCAGTGTTCTTCCTGTGTTTTGCATGGATTTGTATAGAAGAGATATCGATATATATCATTTTTATCTCCCTTAATAAACTACGATTCCTTCAAGGCTGGTGGCTTTGATTTCCCATCGTCTGCCCGGCCTCTGGCTTAGATGCACACTCCATAAGTGATCACCATGCTTGCCTGTCTGAACTACAACACACAGGCCACAGTAAGCTCTTCTCAGGGGCTCTTGGAAGGCTCAAAGAAGACAATATTCATAAAGCCCTGCGTGATGCTAAGGTGTGGTCATCATTTATATAGTGGTACTATTTCTCAGGGTAGCTCATGAATATCAAGGGACCAAAGGGAAGGGAACAAGACACAGTCAAGAGTGATGAACTCTGAGGGCCAGACCCACAGGCCAAGTAGAAGGTAGAGCCCAGGAGACTTCAAAGTCTTACTCTAGATCAATTTTCAATATTAGAAAAATATGGATAATTTTTATATTGATATGTCAGTGGTGTTTTTCAAATTAAGAAAATAAGTGCATGTAATACCTGTCAGCTGCTTCAGTATTTACCTGGGAAACCATGAATATATGTCAAAGGTTAGCTGAGACCAAAGCTTGCTGTGCTGTTTATTACATTATTTGTTAAGGATAATACCTTTCTCATGTGTACCACGCTTTAAGGCTTGCGCTTTAAGGTCTCTTAGATGTTGTTTATTATTTACCTTATTATCACAATGATCGTGATGTTATGAAGGTAATTGTTACTAACTGTATTTAATAAATAGAGAAACTAAGAGCAGAGAGATTTAACAAATTGTCCAAGATTTCAAACACAGTGGACTAGTCAAGGCTAAAATTCAAGGGACCCAGCTAGAGCCCATCGCAGTAGATGAAATCCACGGAAAGATCCCCAGAGATAGTTTTCTTTCCCTCTATCCTTACAGACATCTGGGCTCCCAGGAAAGCTATTACCTTGAACACATAGTTTCTGATGTCCTGTTTGCTGCTACTGGTCACATTATTCACTGAGTTCCAATGCATGGCTGAAGAACACTAAATTTGGAACAGATAGCCTACTGGCTTGAAGGAGCTGTATGCTTTGAGGATTATCACTTAACCTTTCCGAAAGTCAGTCTCCTCACCAGACAGGAGTGACACCACCCCTCCCTCTCAGGGATCTTGTGAGCCCCTAATGAGATAACGTATGTGAAATTGCTTTATAAACTCTAAGACATTCTGTAAATGGTATTTATTTTCTTCCTTTGTAGAGACTACTTTGTAGAAGCACACATTCCCAAGGCTGCCGAGAAGGTAAGAAAATCTAGGAAAAAGGGATAAAATAACTCTCAAGAGGAAGAAAAAAATATTCCCACTCTATGAGCTACCTCAGTCTGTGGTGATTGGATCCAATGTTAATTGAATATCTATTTACTTTTCCCTCCTGGGGCAGTGATGTCTTCTGCCCTTGCATATCATTCCAGCTGTGATAGTCATTCAATCAGTACAGCTCTCAGAGCAAATAAATTTCACCCTCTGGGTCCTCTGCCTGCAGTTTCACAGTAGGGTAAAATGTGTTGTCAGTGTCTCTGTCATTAGTTCCTGAAAGGGAATCATAAAAATATCGAGCCTCTTATGAAGTTCGGTAATATTCTTTTCAATGAAGAATACAGGGACTTAAAACTCAGCGTGTTGACTGAAAGTAGGGATTAGCTGGACCATGAAATTCTGCTCTCTGTTTGGTGATGGCCCCAAATTCTCTGTCTTGCCACAGGTATACATCTCTAAGTAAAAGGACAGGGAGAAATGTGTTAGGAAAACATGCAGTTCAGTGGTCAATGCAGGGAATAGCACTAGAGAGAATCTATCACAGAAAATGACAGGCTGCATAAAATAACCAAATAAAACACAGGTCTGGAGCAGGAATGGTGGGAATCGGGGTGTGTTTAGACCACCACATGCCCGCACAAGGAGACCCGCATCTCGAAAACTACTCCTTTCTCCTCACCTTCAAGTATATTTCTGAATGCTGTTCTTATAACTTACAAAGTTAAATGATAGTTTCAAAAGTATCTCAAAAAATTGTTCTAACAGCTTATCCATATATAGAAAATTTCATTTCTCCCAAATTGGTCCTTATTCTTGCTGTTTCACTTTCTTCCCTCTTTGTATTGCCTCAGACCTCCAGTACAGTTATGGATAGAGACATTAGCTCGCATCTTTGCTGTCTCTACAACTTTAAAGGAAAAGATTCTAAGGGTGCAAGTGTGATGTCTACTGTATACAATAGTTAGGATCTCTTAATCAAGTTAAAGAACTTCTGTTTCTTTTATAGATTGCTAAGTATTGTTGTATTTAACCACAAAGTAGTTGGATTCTTATCAAACGTCTTCTTTGTATCTATCAAGATACTTGTCTGATTTTTCTCCTTGAATCTGTTAATATAGCAAGTTACAGTATAGTATAGATTTATGTTTATATATTCTTGAATTTCTGGAAGAAACTCTCCTTCATCATGATGGACTTAAAAAAATAATAAATGGCTATGTTCGATTTCCTTATATTTTATGAAATTTGTATTTATGTTCATAAATGTGAGTTTGGCCTCAAGTATCCTTTCTAAAACTGTTCCTATCTTATTTTGCCATCAAAGTGAGGACAGTTCCATGAACTGGCTTGGGAAGTTTTCCCTTTCTTCCTTTTCTCTGGGAAAGTTCTTATAAGAAGTGTCAACTTCTCTATTTCATGGGTCAAGTGTTAATACTAATATTAAAATATTTTTATTTTTACCAATAATTATTTGCTTGATCTTTTGTCAGTTTCTCTTGATAATGTGTAATGATTATTATATTTTTCTGATGAATCATTCTTTCAATCACTAAGAAATAACCTCTTTTATAACTGTTAATGGTTGTGTCTTAAAATTTAAATTTGTCCAATATTAATATTATGATACAGCTTCCTGTTTTCCTGGTACATCTTTTATTTCAAAAGTTTCTCTATTCTAACCTCTCTGTTATATGAATAATGGATTCTTATAATTCAATTTGAACTTCTTTGCCTTTTTGTTTTTAAAGATTTTATTTATTTGACAGAGAGAGCGATCACAAGTAGGCAGAGAGGCAGGCAGAGAGAGAGGGTGAAGCAGGTTCCCTGCTGAGCAGAGAGCCCGATGTGGGACTTGATCCCAGGACCCTGAGATCATGACCTGAGCCGAAAATAGAGACTTTAACCCACTGAGCCACCCAGGCGCCCCTGAACTTCTTTGCCTTTTAACAGTGAGTTAAACCCCTTGCTATTTGTGATTACTGATATATCCAGACTAATTATTTCCATCTTTTTGTATGTTTCCTATTTTCCATGTTGCTTATAATTTATTTTTCTCTTGTGTTACATACTATCGAATTTTCTTTTTTCCCACCTTTACCAATCTATTCTTTTGGATATATAGGTATTTTGTTTCTATTCTTTAACATGGATACCTAATAAAGTCCAATTTTAATCAATATTTCTCATTGATTAATAGAAGGAACTTAGGATGCTTTAACCCCATACCTCTTCCATTTTCATGGCATTCTATATCAGTTCCATCTTGTTTTTAAACTTCCCCACATAATCTTGTTGTTGCTGTCTATACCATCAACAATTATTTTGATTTACTACTCTGCTTACAAATTTCTTTACTTTCTATTGTTTTTTGTATCTTTCCCCTTCCTTCTGGAATAATTTTCCTTTTCCTAAAGTTCATCTTTGTAGTTTTTTCAGTGAATGTTGTTAGTAAACTCAGTCTCCTTCTTTGCAAATAATTTTATTTGGGCATATCTTTTGATGGTAACTTAGTTTAATATTTTGAGGCTCTTATTCCATTTTACTTTGGCTTCTATTGTTACTGCTGGAGATGATGAGTCATTCATTTTATTTGCAGGTAATCTGTCTTTTCTTTCCGAGGCCTTAAAAAATTTATTTTTCCTGAGGCACCTGGGTGGCTCAGTGGGTTAAAGCCTCTGCCTTCGGCTCAGGTCATGGTCTCAGGGTCCTGGGATCAAGCCCCGCGTTGGGCTCTCTGCTCGGCCGGGAGCCTGCTTCCCCCTCTCTCTCTCTGCCTGCCTCTCTGCCTACTTGTGATCTCTCTCTCTCTGTGTGTCAAATGAATAAATAAAAAAAATATTTATTTTTCCTTGTCTTTGTTATTCTGCAGTTTCACTGTAAAATTCATCCTCCTTGTGATTACTTAGGCAATTCTAATATTAGGACTCAAATCTTTCTTCAGCTCAGAAAAATTCCACACCAGTATCTTTGTGAATATTATTTCATATCCATTACTTTCCAGATGATATATATTAAATCTTCTCATTGTAATATGCATAGCTCTAATCTCTTTATCATAGACCCTGCCTCTATTACTCTTGCCTGCATTCTTGATAAATTATTCAGATCTATCTTCCACTAGTTAATTCCATCTTCAGCGGCATGTTCTTTACTGCTTAACCCATGTTTTGATATTTTAATCTAAGGACTACAATTTTTAATTCTAAAAATTGTATTCGTTTTGGCTTTTTTTCTTCCACTATTTTTCTGTCTTCTGATTTCTATTCCTTTGTTTAATGTTCTAAAATGAACATTCTAAATGCATTTGTGTTCTCATTCTCTTTTTCCTAAGTGACTGTTTTTTGGTACACGTTGTTGCTAAGTCTTGCTTGTGCTCATGATAATTTTATCCCTGAATTCCTCACCCCTGGAGATAGTTTCAGTGGGGAGTCAGTTGTGATTTGTTGCAGGGCACCTACAAAGCACTCTCCCATTTGTTTCTGCCAGGACCTCAGGGCTTTTGCCAGAGCTGGATGAGTTTTGCACTAATTTCTAAATCAGGGGTTCCTGTACCACATGGGTAGGGTAAATTTAGACGCTTCACCCATTCCTTATGTAATTTTGAGATTCTGAATTCTTATGGTGGACATTTTTCCACCCAGGGCCCCAGTGGGGAGCTACTTCCTTGTCAGTTCCTCGGGGTAGGTGTGTGTTTTCCTAATCAACCCCTTTTCCATAGACAGTCTATGCTTTCAAAACCTTAGCAGTAAGTAGGAGAGACTGCATTACAGCTACTCATCTCAAATGGCTTCAGATCTAAGAGCCCACCCTCTGCAAACACAAAAAGCCCACTCCTCATCCCCTAAAACTTGTCTCCAAAACCAGCTGCAGCTTCAGGCAGTCACTCCCTCTTGGCTTTGAGATTCTCTCTATTTCTGCTACCTATGGATTTTCTCTTCTTCTGAGCTTAGCAGTGTAACTTCCACTGGCATATTTTGTCCAAATTTTCTGTGTTTGGAGAATGAAGACATTCCCTCAGTTAAATTTCTGTTGTCTTCCAGCCAGAGTTTGGGCAGCCCTCTACCTGGGTGCATTGCCTATAGGTTTTAGGTACACGCAGAGAAACACCTGCGGCATTCTTGAAGCTCTGCCCCAGCTACTCAAATTGATGGTTTAGCCTGAGTTTCTGGTGTGAACTTCCAGTTGGCCTAATGGGCTTTGTTTCCAATATTGCAAAATTGATTTGATCCTCTTAAAACCCTTTTCCTTTAAAATTATGAGATATCTCAAAATTTCTGGATTTTTGTATTGGAAGTCACGGGTTTTTATGACAGAGAGACCTTTGATAACCACGTCGTCAGGGCCTCCTATGAACTATGTGACCCTGAAAAATCCAGTAAGTCCTCTGAGCCATAGTTTCCTCATATGTTAAATAAGGATAAAAAAAAATAACTCCTTTGTAGAGGTATCATGAAACAGATATATTTATTACATAGGAAGATGTTCTGCTGGATTCAATGTGTATAATTATTTATTGAGCAAATGCTTTTGGAAGGCATCATATTTATGACACTGTTTAGACTTCTGATATCTAGGACCAGCTGGTGGTTTTAAGTCACTGGATTAGAGTTGTCAGATTTAGCAAATACAAATACAGGACACTAAATTAAAGTTAAATTAAATTTGAATCTCAGATAAACAACAAATAATTTTTTTAACAAATAATTTTTATCATGAGTATGTCCCATGAGGTTTTTGGTACATGTAACATTTGGCACATTCTCATACCAAAAAAATAATAATAATAATAACCTGTTGTTAATTTGAAATTCAAATTTAATTGGGCATTCTGCATTTTATCTGGCAACTAACCCTACACTGGATCCACGTCTTCTAATTTGAACAGTAATAGTCATTTGTGAAAAATCTCCCACACATGTGGAGGTCTGATGTTGCCAGTGTCCTATTTTAAACCGGAAAGCTAAGCTCAGCTATGTTATGTTTTCATATAAAATCTCTGTTCAAGGCATAGGAATTTTTTAACCTAATGGTTCAGTCTTGCAATTGAATTCCAGATATTATTTTTGTTCCATATATCCTTCCTGTAGATTGAACCACCCGTGTGCACAATACCATCAGTAGAGTAGAAGATTTTCAGACATCCTCTACAGCACCTGATGTTAAGAGAAAGGTGACTGAGCCCTAGGCACATAGTAAGTTGGGAAGTTAGTGCTCAGAAAGGGACTTTTCCTTCTCTTTGTTTCCTGACTGCTCTGTGACCTCTGATGGTTACAGGCTTTAAGTCACAGCTGTGTTACTAAATGGCTCGAGAGCCCTGGAAAAATAACTTTCTCTTCCAAGAGTCTGTTTCCCATCAGAACATCCATAGGTAATCACTCCCACCCACACCAGGGACTGTGGTGCTGTGAAGTGGAACAGCATAGTCCATACAAGTGGATAGGTCTCTAGGACCACAATTGAAACAGCAAAGATTTCCAAAACACAAAAAGCAGAACAGGGACATGAGCCACTAGAAGAGGTGAATTGAATCTGTGCCCTTTTGAAGGACCCAGAAGTGGTCCTTCTTGGTCTGGAAATAGTATTACTTCGTTAGGCTGTTCATTAAGGTCTCTACCCAGTAGATGCCCTCTCCCTATGCCCCACCGCAGGCTCTCTCCCTGCAGGAGAACTTTTCATTTCCTCCTCCTCTCGTGTCTGTACCTTGTTGCTGGGAAGTGTCACCTCCTTCCTATAAGCCTGAGGCCAGAGAGGTGCCACTGTATTCACACAGCAAAGAAAACAAGTGTTTCCTTAAAGATATTTCCATGTCTAGTGTATACGTCACCAAGATCCCTGAAGAGTTGTTGGTCATTACCAGAAACAAATTAAATCTCTAGAAACAAACCATTCACCACACGCTCTTCTTTCCTCTATCTTCCTATCCTCGGTAACTAGAGAATATCAATACTGAACTTAATCATAAAATTGAATAAAACTCATTTGAGAAACCAGGATCCCCAAAGAAAAGCAATAGAGCTCGATTGGCGGGGGGGGGTGGGGGGGGTGGTAGGAGAAGGGAGAATGTTTCACTATGACAAATTTCCTATTTTAGAAATTGGAATGGATTTGCACAGAACTACCTTGCTCTTTGTGGCAGATTTATCCAAAAAGTTGTGAATAGTGAAATGCTTAGAAAACTGACTTGCAACTCACTGACAGCTCTTATAACTGAAGCATTGCAGGTTCTCCGTTTCTCTCTTCATTTGCAATGCCTCCTGATACTTTGCATTTCTCTTCCATGTACTTAAAGTGAACCTCAATAAAATCAAGATTATGTTAACAGTAAGACTCATCATTTCTGTCTTCCAATTCCCCAATATCTTCCACCCCTAGAGGCAAAGTGGGAAGGAGGGAGCTTGGGAGAGGTCATTTAGCTGTTCTGTACCTCCCAGTCCTCCATGCATGGGAGAATAATAGTATTTATCTAGAGATGAGTTTTTTTTTCTGTTATATGCTCCCACGGCATGCTGTATTTCCTTTTTCATCATACCCATTGTTTTTGTAATGGGTGGATTAGTATCCATATTCCCTAGGAACTATAAAGTCCTTGAAAGAAGGGACTGTGTGTCTCTTTTTGCTGTGTCTTTGACACCTACCACTATCCTGACACACAGTATGTAGTAATTAAATATAGCAATTATTAGTATTATTGTCTAGTGCAGGGATGACCCACACAGTTGATTCTTGCTATTCACCAAAGTTGTGTTCCATAAAGTCTCTGCAAACAACAAATTATGGAATACTAACCCATTTCTCTTGGGGAAACCAGGGTCAGGTTCCTATGAGCCTCTGGCCACAACATTTTTGTCAAGCAATCAATGCATGGTCTTGTTTTATGTGTGTTTCTGCTATAGATGCCTTACCTAATACCTATTGTTGACTCATTAGCATTAAACTCATAGTACTATAACTCATACCTGTATGAACCCATCTAACGCATGTATGTTCTCTGGAGCACACATCACAGTCTTGTGCTCAGGAACACTAATCGGTACTATAGCACCACGCTTGGTGGCCATTTTAAACAGTGAAATTGCCAACAAAAAGCACAAAATGCAAATATATGGCACTAAATATATAGCAAAAAGGACACACAGTATAGGAGCTAAAACAAAAAGGTGGAACATTACTTTGCTCTCAAGGAACATATGGTCATGGGGAATGTGTGTGTTGAATGACTCAAAGGTTGATCAGCTTTGAACAGGTCTATGTATGACTGTGAAAGCACCATGAGTGTTGATTTTGGGATTACAAATTTTAGCAAATAAATGAATTTGCAAATATAAACCATCAATAATGAAGATTGACTATCCTTGGCAAACTTCAAATTCGTGCCTTATTGTCATGCTGGGCCTAAGGCAGATTTTGGTAAATAACCAAAACATTTCATCACTCATTAATTCATTCATTTTCTCGGTGGATGACATGGTCCAATCGGCAATGTTGGCCATGCAACATTGGCAATGCAGTGCCTTGTTAGAACACAGGCTCTGAAGCCTGCCTGCCTGCTTTCAAAGCCCATCTCTGCCATTTACAACTTCAGACCATTTCCCCGACATCTCTGATCCTCAGTCTTCTCATCTGAATAATAAGGGCATTAATAGAACCTACCTAAAAGAGCTGCTGTGAGGATTAAGAAACACGGAGAGGATCTAATATAGAACATGGCGACTATAATTGATGATTCTATTGTACAACTGAAGTTGACTAACAGAGTACAATTAAATGTTCTTACCAAAAAATAAAAAAAATTTAAAAAGGTAAAAGTGTAAGGTGGTGGAGGCAGGGAATCCATTTACAATGTTAATTATACTTCAGTGAAACAAACTTTAAAGTTAAAACATGCAAAAAGAAAAAAAGAAAAAAGGAAAACTTGTCCTAGCAGCTGGTACATAATGAGTGCCCAACAAATATAAACTATAACAATTTTTGCTGGTATCTCACGAATTTAAGGAGCATTTCTGGGCTGCTTTAAGCTCTACCAGGTTCTTAAGGCCATGTCACAAAACTTGAAGTCTCATGAATTTCTATTCTTACTAGTTCTCTTTGCCTCTAAATTTTGTGTTCTTCTTAGCCTGAAAACACAGATAAGAGCTGTTTTGTTTTTTCAAGATGTCCTTATTTCTGCTTTAGCCAAGAGTTGAAATGTTCCAGAGTCCATGGCCTGCTGTAAACAGAAGCTGCTAAAGTTGCATCTTCTCCCCCTTTCCCTGTATTTGTCCCAGCTGGGCTGAGGAGCAGAGGTTGCAAAACTGAAACTACATAGCAAAGTCCTCCTCCTAGGACAGCTCAGAACTGAGTGATCTAGCAAGCTCCTACTTGGGCCAATCCCTGCCTTCCTTAGCAAGGTGAGGACGTGAAAGCTGGGCCCACCGTTAAGGAGATGGAAGGAAATAAAGTGATGATTTGACCAGGCATCACAGCCGTAATGGAACAAAGAGTCCTTAATCATAGTCTAGCCTAATTGCCTTAGGATGCTGGACACACCATCTCTAAGGCCTGTCTCTGGTTTTCCACCAGATATTCTTGACTGGATTCCACTCAAACTGATGTATGGAATTAAATGGGCCGCAACTGCAGGTTGGCCCAATTTTTGGACCATAATATCTTCTAGGATAAAAAAGAATACAAACACCAAACAGTAGATACCAAGATGGGAAAGGAAAATGAATAGGGGAGATAGTAGATGTTAATGTCTAAATGTCAAACAGATCTTTCTCTGCACTGAGAGATGATATGGTAGAAGGAACCCATTTGGATATCTTGGATCTGCTTGGAAGCCCCATATTCAACTGTTCATGCTTCATTTGGCCTTTTTACAAAACAAGAATGTATTCTGAATTAGAAATTACCTTTCCAGGTTATTTGAAGAACGTGAAGAATTAAACAGTTTTGCTAAAATACATTATAATTTGGGACTTGACTTCTTGAGTCTCAGTTCCCTGTCAAATAAAGCAAAGACGAGATTATCTCTAAGACTGTGCCAGCCCTCAGAGTTCACAAGACAGGTATATGCCTCTGTGGTTTACTGGATTAGACAGGCTAACGGCTGGCAGCCAATCCTTTTGTCCTATCAATTCCACTGTCTGTGACACTTCTCAGACCTATCTCCCTCTTTCCATTTATAACATTCATCTCCAGTTCATGCTCCTGTCTCTTCCTTTTTCCAATGTCAATCCATACATTTTTACCAGAACTAACAGCTTTGATTATGTCATGCCTTGATCAAAAACCTTAGTGACTCTATACCATCTACAGTATAAACTTCAAATTTATTATACAAATACAGTATAAATTTCAAACCATTTAGCCCAGCCTTCGACAAGTCACTTTTTAACTATGCAATTTCATCTCCTCCACCCTATACAGTGAAACTGTGAGAGATTTCTCCACCTTATTTCTAAAATAAGGTCCTCCACACTTCTGTTCAGGGCCTCAGTGTAAGTTTTGGCTTCTACATGGAATGTTTTTTACTCTCTTATTAATCTTTTCCATCACTTACTTCTCCATCACAAAATTTCTCCATTTTCTTCAGGGTCTACTCAAATCTTATATCTTCTAAGAGGCCTTTTCAGATTCGAAGAGGAAGAAAAACTTCTCTCTCCCATAAAAAGATATTTGTAAACATACTTTAACAGTCATCACAGAGTTATATCAAAGTTACTTAGATATGTTAGTCATTTTAAACAGCTTATGAAATCTTGAGGTCAGAAACAAGGTACTTTTCACCCCTGAATCCCCAATAGCTCTAGCATTGATTCTTACACATAAGTGATCAATAAATGCTTTTAAAAAGTGAATTCAACTGATTTCCTCTTAGTCACTTTAGGGCTGAAAATAGGCAGTGTAAAGCAAAGATCCCCCAAGTTGCATTCTGCCTCAGCTATCTAGCCAGCTTATCTTTTCTCAATAAAGCCAAGGATGCCAGGAATCCTGCCTGGGTCTCTGGATTCACCCCACATCTTCCCAGAGCCACCCCCTCCCCATCAGGACATGGGCAGAATGGTTGACATGCTGTGGAAATCAAGGCCTGCCCTTTGTAAGGCATGCAATCAAATATTAAGTCCCTTCAATACTGGAAATTCCTGCTAAACTAGTTCTCTCAGCTGCACATAATCCTTTCACTTTGGGAAGAATAAGCTCGAAGAATTCATGTTGGCCATTCAAAACCTCCTCCTTCTGACCTTGACTTGATAGGTCACAGCATGGCACCTGGGGTCCCTGTGATTCTAGTGGCTCAGCCCTCTGATTATAGCGGCTCTGGTCTCCAGAATACCCTCTTGCCCCTGGGAGGGAAGGGAACTTCCCTAGAACACTTGAGCCAGAGCCCATCAGGAAGCAGTAACAAAATGTCTCTTGTCCAACCCATACTGCTTTGATCTGCTTGGGGTTTTTGAGATATTTGTACCCTTGATCTGTTGTTTTGTTTTGTTTTTTCCTCATTGGACAAGACTCTGAGGAAGCGGAGTGGGGGAAGTGGCAAAGGTGAATACGAACAAGATTAGCAGGAGGCTCTTTGAGATGGTTGATTATATCACACAGAGATGGCTCTGGGTTAATAAGAAATTATCTCTAAAACACTCTCACATGAATGCTCCAGAGTGAGGAGACTCAGATAAAGCAATCAAACCTTCAGGTGCAGCTTGTGGCATTAGTTTCACTGTTTCCTAGCTGTTAAGTTATATAAGCTGTAGAGAGAGATGTCAGCAGGTGGGGTTTTTAGGTGTACAAGGTGGCATTGAGAAGGACAGGAATCCTCTTTCTACAGAACAAACAAATCTTAAGAATCCTTTAAGAATTCCTTAGCCTATTGCCTAAAAGTTTCTCCACTCAGTCATCAGTGTCTGTGAACAGAGAAGTCAATCTTCATATCAAGGGACTGGATTCCACACAGCCACATTTCCAGAACCACTGGGATTCAGGCTTGAAATCCTGAATAATGTAATCCATAATCCACAATCATAATGCAGTCTAGTTTAAAAATTAAACCTTTGAAGACGTAAAAGCTGAGGCCCAGAACAGACAACTGTGAACTACCCAAAGTCATACAGCCAGGATGAGATCTCAGCTACCACAACATCCACAGCATTCAAGATGCCGAAGGGAAAAATACTCTATCCAGCAAAGCTATCATTCAGAATAGAAGGAAAGTTAAAGAGTTCCTCAAACAACAACTAAAGGAGTTCATGACCACTAAACCAGCCTTCCAAGAAATATTAAAGGGAAAAATTTAAGTGGAAAGGAGAGAGGAAGAGTGATATTTCGGGAACACAAAAGCAGTGACAATGAATATTTCTGTAAAAAATCAGTCAAGGAACTAAAAAAGGATATAAAATATAATGACATATACCTAAAATCTGGAGAGGAGAAAAAAATCAATTCAAATTTCAATGACCATCAACTTAATATAGACTGCTGTATGCAGAAGATATTATACAGGTATAATATACAAACCTAATAGTAACTGTATGTCAAAACATGCAAAGAATAAAGAGAAATAAATCTAAATATATCACTAAAGAAAACAAGCAAACAATGAAAGAGACAGACAAAAAATCAGAGAAAATCTTCAAAAATAACCACAAAACAATAAAATGGCACTGAATGTAAATAGACTATATGCTCCAATCAAAAGAATAAGGTGACAGAGTGAATTAAGAAACGAGACTCATCTATATCCTGCCTGCAAGAGACTCATTTTAGACCTAAAGACACCTGCAGATTAAAAGGGGCTGGAGAAACATCTGTCATGCAAATGGATGTCAAAAGAAAACCAGAGTAGGAATACTTATTTCAGACAAAATAGACTTTAAAACAAAAACTGCAACAAGAGACAAAGGGCACTATATAATAATCAAGAGGACAATTCAACAAGAAAATAAAACAATTATAAATATTTATGCACCCATTCGGTGGTAGAGACAAACCACGAGAGACTCTGGACTCCAGGAAACAAACTGAGGGTTATGGAAGGGAGTGGGGTGAGAGGATGGGCTAACTGGGTGTTGGGTATTAAGGAGGGCTCGTGTTGTGATGAGCACTGGGTGTTATACACAACTGATAAATGAATCGTTGAACACTACATCAAAAACTAATGATTTGGCTAACTGAACATAATTTAAAAAAATAAAGAGTTACTCTAAAAAAGCAACACAACAAAACAAAAATAAAAAACAATAGAACAGAACAATGATAACAGGAACTGGTTCTTTGAAAAGACCAACAAAATTAATAAAGCTCTAGTCAGACTTATCAAGAAAAAAAGAGAGAAAACTGAAATAAATAAGATCACGAAGGAGAGAAGAAATATCGACACCACAGAAATACAAACAATCATAAGAGAATATTAAGAAAAACTATATGTCAACAAATTGGAGAACCTGGAAGAAATGGATGAATTCCTAGAATTCATATTCATCAAATATATATCAAATATATATATTTGATATTTGATAAATATATCAAATTCTTATATTCATCAAATATAATATTTGAGATAATAAATATATTATCTCAAACATTTAAAGAAGAATAACCATGCTTTTTAAACTCTTCTACAAAATAGAAAAAGAAAGAAAATTTCCAAATTCACTTATGAGGCCAACATTATCCTGATACCCAAATCAGATAAAGACACCACTAAAGAGGAGAACTATAGGCCAATATCCCTGATGAACACAAAAGCAAAAATCATCAATGAAATACTAGCAAACCAAATCCAAAAATATACTAAAAAAATTATTCAACGTGATCAAGTGTCATTTATTCCTGGATTGCAAGGGTAGTTCAATGTTCACAAATCAATCAATATGATACACTACATTAATAAGAAAAATGTAAAAACCATATGATCATTTAATAGATGCAGAAAAAGCATTTGACAAAGTACAACATCGATTCATGATAAAACCCCTCACCAGAGTAGGTTTGGGGGGACATACCTCAAAATAATAAAGGTTAAATATGAAAAGCCCAAATGGAATATCATCCTTAATGGGGAAAAATTGAGAGCTTTTCCTCTAAGGTCAGGAATAAGACAGAGATGTCCACTCTCACCACTTTTATTCAACATAGTACTGGAAGTCCCAGCCAAGCAATCAGAAAACAAAAGAAACAAAAGGTATTCATATAATTAAGGAAGAAATGAAACTTTCACTATTTGCAGATGACCTGACACTATACATAGAAAACCCAAAAGACTCTACCAAGAAACTGCTAGAACTGATACATTCAGTAAAATCACGGGATACAAAATCAATCTACAGAAATCTGTTGTATTTCTATACACCAAAAATGAAGCAGCAGAAAGAGAAATTAAGAGGACAGTCTCATTTATGACTACACCAAAAATGATAAGATAACTAGGAATAAACCTAACCAAAGAGGTGAAAATACCATACTCTAAAAACTATAAAAGAGTGATGAAAGAAATTGAAGACAAAAAGAACTGAAAAGACATTCCATGTTCATGGATTGGAAGAAGAGATATCATTAAAATGTCTATACTACCCAAAGCAAGGTACACATTTAATTCAATGCCTATCAGAATACCAATAGCATTTTTCACAGAACTAGAACAATCCTAAAATTTGTATGGAACTACAAAAGACCCCCAACAGGCAAGGAGATCTTGAAAAACAAAAGCAAAGCTAGAAGCATCACAATTCTGGGCTTCAAATTACTTTACAAATATATAATAATCAAGACAGTATGCTACTGGCACAAAAATAGACATACAGATCAATGGAAACAGAATAGAAAACCCAGAAATAAATCCACAACTATATGATCAATTAGTCTTTGACAAAGCAGGAAAGAATATGCAATGGGAAAAAGACAGGCTCTTTAATAAATGGTATTGGGACAACTGAACAGCAGCATGCCAAAGAATGAAACTGGAATAAACTTCTTACATCCTACACAAAAGTAAATTCAAAATAGACTAAAGACATAAATGTGAGACAGAAAACCATCAAAATCCTAGAAGACAACATAGGCAATAACCTTCTTTGACATTGGCCGTAGCAACTTCTTTCTAGATATTTCTCCTGAAGCAAGGGAATTAAAAGCAAAAATAACTTTTGGGACTACATCAAAATAAAAAGCTTCTTCACAGCAAAGGGATCAACAAAAGTAAAAGGTAACATACTGAATGGGAGAAGAATTTGCAAATGACATATCTGATAAAGAGTATCCAAAATATACAAAGAATTTGTGAAACTTAACATCCAAGAAACAAATAATCCAATTTAAAAATGGGCAGAAGACATGAACAAATATTTCTCCAAAAGAGACATCCAGATGGCTAACAGACACAGTAAAAGATGTTCATCATCACTTACTATCAGGGAAATGCAAATTAAAACCAGAAGGAGTTATCATCTCATCCCTGTCAGAATGGCTAAAATCAACAATCTCAAGAAACAGGTGTTGGTGAGGATGTGGGGAAAAAGGAAGACTCTTGTCCTATTGGTGGGAATGCAAACTGGTACAGCCACTGTGAAAAACAGTATGGCACTTCCTCAAAAAATCCAAAAATTTACAAAAAAAATACAAAAACACTAATTCACAGGGATACATGCACCCCTCTGTTTACAGCAGCATTGTTTACAATAGCCAAGATATGGAAATAGCTCAAGTGTCCATTGATTAATGAATAAAGAAGTGGTATGTGTATAGTATATTATATATGTATAAATATAGAATGCATAAATATTATATGTATATATGTATATATACATATATGTGAGTACATATATGTAATATACTATATACATACACTATATATATATATATTATTCAGCCATAAAAAAGAAGAAAATCTTGCCATTTGCAATGACATGGATGGAGCTATAGAGCATAATGTTAAGCAAAAGAAGTTAGAGAAAAACAACCATATGGTTTAACTCATATGTGGAATTTAAGGAACAAAACAAACAAGCAAAGAGAGAGAGAGAGAAATCAGGAGACAGATTCTTAATCATAGGGAACAAACTAATGGTTACCAGAAGGGAGGTGGGTGGAAGGAAGAGTGAAATAGGTGATAGGGATTAAGGGGTGCACTTGTTGTGATGAGCATCAGCTGATGTATGGAAAAGTTGAATCATATTGTACACCTGAAGCTAATATAACACTGTATGTTAACTAACTGGAAATAAAATACAAACTTAAAAAAACCCACAAAAACCAAAAAATTCACCTACTCCCTGAAAGATGTCTAAATCGTGCTACTGGGAAACATGGCTCAATATTTAAGGGATTTTTAAAAATAAAATGAAAAGGATTCATCAAATTGCTTCTTAAGACCAAGCTAGCCTAGATACAAAGATGGTAACACTAGAGTAAAAAGGTGTAGATTAGATGATGTTTAATTTTCGTGGAACTCCCTTTGGCAGTCTGGAAAAACCTACTTATCCTCTTCTCAGGAAACTGGAATAAACTTGATATGATATGCCCAAATGGAATATCATCCTTAATGGGGAAAAATTGAGAGCTTTCTAAAAGCATACAAGGAAATATAATTTATTACAAAGAAAAGCAGTTTAAATACAGTTCTCAGAATACTAAAAATCAAATTTGTGATATGAATGAATATATGTATATATTCTTTATTAACTCAAGAAATGAGATTGGGCTGTACTGTATATCCAATCACTATGATAACTCCAAAGTAGTGATGGGTCTGCACAGAATTTTGATTTAACTCTTCAACAGTTGTCACGTAGAGGGGTTCTAGTGGTGATTTGTTGTTAACAACAATCATAATGGAACAAAATGATAAAGCGCAGTAAGAAGACTGTGAAAATAATGGTGTAATTTTTTCCATCCAAGTTCATGGACCCAAGGTTAAGAACTCCTCCTCTAGATGTGTGGGAGACCCATTTTCACACTCCAATATACTTGAAAGGAATCTGGAGGCTGGGATAAGCTTCAGAAGCTCAATTACTAAAATAGAGACATGTTTGCAATCCACAATCTATAATATGCATCTGAGGAAGAAAAGAATACTCAGACACAGTAAATGCAATTTCTACAATTTCTTTAACATCGGGAAAGGTCAAAAGATTGAACAAAAGCCATTCTGCCATGCCAACATTGTCTGTGTAAGCTAGACATAGAAGCGATGGCCTCTCTTTGTTGGAACAGTACCTGTTTCTGTATCTTTCCTTCCCAAAGAGGGAAGAAATGATCTCTCTCTTTCCTCATCGTCTGGAGTACTCATGACTAAGATATTCCCCCCCCCCCAAAAAAAAGTAGAGGGAAAATAAAACATCATAAAATTATTCCTCATTATCCTTTCCAAAAGAGATTACCATGTTTGATGTAAACTCTATTCCTGACCTCCATCCCAACCCTGGAAAAGTGTGAACACTATGGGAACCCTTAAAATAAAGGAGGGAAAGTGCAATTTATCTCACACGGTCTGAATAATAGGCTTGAAATCTCAGTTCCTTTGAACAACGGAAAAATTGCTTGAATATTTAAACATGCATTTGTTCTTGGGAAACAAAATGTTCAGCTCTAGTGGTTGCCACAGCAACTGCCTGGGCTAAAAATACAAAATCCGCCATAAGAAGAAAAAGTATGTACCAAGCAGGAAAGGGGAGAGAAAATGGGAACTTTCCCAAAGGAAGATTATTGGCAGGAATCAACCTGCAAAGACAAGGAAGGAGGTTGATCTTGTGGAAAACGTTTTCCTGTGGGGCACCGGATTCAGGAGGAAACCTACATGCCCCTCACCTTGGAGCAATCCTTCTCCTCTCTCCTACCTTCCTTACCTCTCCCCTTTCAAAATATCACATTCTCACTAAGGATCGTCCTGGTCAACATTATGAACATAGCTGGGAGGGATGGCGTCCCTGCTACACCATCACCAGAGCTAACCCTCTTCTCCTCATCATTCCTGCCTCCGGCTTTGCCTGGCCCTCGGTGTTTTTCCTCCCACATGGAGACAGAATGAGTGGTTTGCCCTCCTGCCCCAGTCAAATGGCTTCCTCGCTGTCTTACACACATACCCTAGCTCTCCCTGCCTTGAAGCTCTTGCTGTCCCTCCATTTGGAAACAAGAGCTCCCACTTCAGCCTATGCCATTGCTCATCTATGTCTGGCTGGTTTTAAGTGACACCGCCTTCCTGCAGCTTCCTGCAGCACCCTTGCTCTCACTGGTGTCTCCTTTCTCTGAAATGCTGCTTCAAGGAGAACTGGCACCACACACTTGTTTGTGCATGCATTTATTTTGTCTCGATTTCAGGCTCTGGGGAGCAAAGAGCTCGTAGCAAACTTCTACTCTGGTCCCAGTGGTGCCCAGCACTGTGGCCCAAAGCACACTTGTTGACAAAATCTGCCCTACCACTGCCAGGGGAGGAAAGGTAAGGCTGAATCATGGGGCAGCGTTTGCATCTGTGGTACTCTGCAGTTCTGGGCCTTGGGATGCACCTGCAATCACTGTCTCTTGATTAAACATGACCCTGGGGATGACCGCATGTGACTCTACATGAGAACTCCAAGTCAACAGCTAAAGCCCCTGGAGCCTACCCAGCTTCACTGACCGTACCCTTCTTCCACTTTGTCTAAGGCATAGCACAGTGGGAAGAAACTGATCTAATAATAACACTGTATTCCAAGTGCACGCAGGGAGTTTAGATCATGATTCAACAATGCAATACAAAGACTAAGGATTGAGAACCGGAAAAGCGAGTCTCAGCCGTCACCTGGACTGTGCATGGACAACAAGTCACAGACAATGGGCAGCATCTGGATACCTATTTCCTCATTTGGACAAAAAGGTTACATTGCTATCCTTTTCATATGGTTACTATGGGGATCAAATCAAATGAGGGATATGTTAAGTGCTTTAAAAAATATAGCCAGTTGTGCCAATTGTAGTACCATTGCGAATTAACACCCTCCAACAAGTAAAAATTAAACTGCATTCTTCCTAATCTCCCAAATCTATTTTTATTCTTATTTCCTTTAGCTTCAGTCTCAATTTCTAGATTCTTTTAACCTCTGTGAAATTACCAGAGCTAATTTGCATGGTTCATTTTGTCACAGGCATCATTCCAGGGAGCCATGGGTCATTACTTTGCAACTCAACAATTACCCCTCAAATAATAATATGTAATATAGTAATGTTCTGTATTTGCATAGCATCTCTCCATGTATAAGGCCCATGCACACTCATACTCAGAGAGGATATGCTCCATCACTTACTGATAAACAGCAGTTCCCACCTGGGCCATCTGCCTTCTGACTTTCTGGTTGAGGAGAGTAATACTCCAGGGAGCCTGGAGCTAGAACTGAAAGGAATTGTATGAGGAAGGAGTGACCTTTGAAGACAGGATGGACTGGAAGGACACCACGTGGTAGCACCGCCCACTTCCATCCCCCTCTCTGCTTCTGCAGCTGAAGCTAAGGAGTGTGTTTCCCAGCTTGAGGATGAGACTGTGTCCAAAAGGCAGCCCAAGGACAATGTCAGTGTCCCTGCTGAGGCACAGATGCACATCAAGCATATCATGTATGCGTTTTCCAGGGATGAGAGTTCCCACTCGGCACTGCGCAGACCTCTGCGGTATCACCCAGGGCATACCCTATGGCCTACAATGCAAACGCAGCACCTGGAGGAAGGAAGTGCTGCCCCAGATTCAGCAACCTCTTGGGGCTACTCAGCACTTGCTTGCAAATCAGACTCCTCTGTGACTTGCACGTAGAGGCTTTTGTCCATATTATCCTTTCAAAAAAGGGAGACCACCATGCTTAGTGCATTTGCTTTTTTTTTTTTTGTACCTATAGAATATGTATAATTATGTTCAATCGGCAGTCTGAAGAATTCACTTAAAACGTCCTACACAAATGGCCTAAAATAGTCCAGGTTCTGTCTCCAAGAGCCTAATTCACACCTAGATCTTAAGGAGAATTTGCATTAACATTTCTGTATGTTAATTCTCATAATGCCCCAGGGATATTGGATGACTCAGAAATAAGCCTGCTAAATTCACACATGGTGAAAATTTTATTTTCTCTTTTATATTTTTAATGACTTGACGAGGATTTATTGAGGGCTACCATGATCTAGAAATAACCTTTCATTGGTGACAACATAGTAACCATTGTTCAAATCTAGGGAATTGTTGATGGGGCTGGGAAGGTGGGGCTACTGTCAGAAATTAGCAACTGAGAGCCTCAGTCAGTCTACATTTTGGGAAGTAAGCCTTTGTGTTCCAGATTTACACATGTTTGAATATGAAACTAAGCTTTACCATTTACTATCTGTGTAATCTTGAGCAAACTGTATAACCTTTCTAATCCTCAATTTCTTCATCTGTAAAAGAGGGATATAAATATATATATTTATATATATGTATAAATATACACATATAAATAAAGTTATAGTACCTATTTCATTGGGTTTCTATCAAAGGAAAAGGCATGATGTGTTTAAAGAACTTGGCTCAGTGCTGATGCATAGAAAGGACTCCATATATGTTGACAAAAATAGATACTCATGGCAGTCTAGTTATTTTGATTTGACTTATTCCACAAACACTTATTTGAAATGGGGCAGCCACCAGCTTAAGCACTGGGCATTAAAAGATGAGTAGTCTCTGGTTCTAACCTCTGAATGGCTCAGTATCTACAGTGGTCAGTGAGGAGGCTATTGCCTGAAAAACCAACTGCAATATTGAGCAAAAAGAACTGTCAGGGTGCTTAAAAGTTACCACTGGAGAAGGGTTAAGTGAAGATAAAATATATATATATATATTTTTTTCTTATATTTTTAAGATTTTATTTATTTGTGAGAGAAAAAGCACAAGCGGGGGAGTGAGCTGAGCAGCAGAGGGAAAGGGAGAAGCAGGCTTCCTGCTGAGCAGGGGCTCTGTCCCACGACCCTGAGATCATGAGCTGAAGGCAGATGCTTAACCAACTGAGCCACCCAGGTACCCCTATTTTTCTTTTCTTAATTGATCTAACAGATAACAAATTGTTCAAATAACGAGGTAATATATTCAATGAAATATGCTTATATGTAAGTGAAATGAATGACAGCAATGATGTAAGAGCAGAATACACATTTTTATCAAGGTCACGTATAATATTCACCAAGATAAACCACACTTCAGCTTATAAAACTGTTTAACAAATTTGAAACAATAGAAATCATGGAAAGTATGCTGTGAGAGCACAAGGAAATTAAAATAAAAGTTGATAAAAGAAAGCTGAAAAATCCCTAAATACCTGGAGATGAACCAATAAACTTCTAAATATCACATAGGCCAATGAAAACAAAACTCAAGAAAAATTAAAAGTATTTTGAACCAAATGAAAATGAAAACAAGTTAATACAATTTGTGGGATGCAGCATAAGCAACACTCAGAGGGAAATTTATAGCATTGAATGCAACTATTATAAGAAAGATCTAAAATTGATGATCTAAGCTTCTACCTTAGGAAATAGAAAAAGAACAATTTAGATCCAAA
Organism: Procyon lotor; assembly: GCA_028646535.1. NCBI lineage: Eukaryota > Metazoa > Chordata > Mammalia > Carnivora > Procyonidae > Procyon > Procyon lotor. The sequence goes on from CM053618.1 coordinate 44,668,603, forward strand.
ATAGGTAGAAGAAATGATGAAAATTAGAGTAGCAATCAATGAAATTAAAAACAAGAAATTAATAGAGAAAACAACAAAGCCAAAAGCTCTTTCTTCAAAAAGATCAATAAAAGTGATAAGACTTTAGCCAGGTTAACTAATTAGAAAAGAGACGACACAGATTACTAATGTCAGAAATAAAAAAAAATGAAAGAGAACTACATCCCATGGAAATTCAAGTGACAATAAAGAATGACTCTAAGCCCACAAATGTAATAACCTGGATGAAATGACTAAGTCCTTCAAAGACACAATCTGCCAAAACCCACAGAAAAAGAAATAACTAATCTGAATAATTTTGAAGATGAACAAAATTACACCACCAGAAATTGAGACATATTATAAAGACACTTATAATTTATATAGTTTATTGTGAATATGTTATTAATTTTTACAGTTTTACAGTAAAGATCAGAGGGAATAAGCAATAAGAAAAGGTAAGAGGCTTTAGCAATTAGTATGTCCACAGCTACTTTTAAGATACGCATTTTTAGGAGCAGGCAGGGGTAGCCAAATTGCTGGAGATCAAGATATTAATTTGTGGTAAAATATACAAAACAGCTGTTTATGAAAAAAAATGGTGAGAAATGAAAAGAGGAATGCAGGATATTTTTTTAAGGAACAATTGGATCAGGAGAAGCATTTACTTTTCTAGAATAGAGGATACTAAATTGTACTTTTGACTCATAAATGAACATGCAGAATAGAAGATAAAAAATGTATAGGATTTGGTCTGACAGAGATAAAAGGGAATAAGATTAAATGTACCAGCCTAAGAAGGGGAAATTCTTCATCCTCTGAGAGGGGAGGAAGGAACAGACAGGAGTAAGAAGATACACAGACATTTTGAAATCAAGAGCAAGTTGAGACCCTCAAATTAGATGGCTGGAAAAAATTAGACCAAATGCATTATATGGTACATAATAGTTTTTCAGTAAAGATGCATTGAATTAATGAGTGAATCATTTAAACTATATCTTTCTGAATAAACTAAAAGTAATCTAGAATAAATAAAGAGGCAGTGGTAGGTGAAGAAGAAATATAGACATAAGAAAAATGTAAACTTTAAATGAACAGCAGGGTGAGGAGACAAATAAAAGAATTGCTAAGTATTTGGGGGCCCTGAGATTCAGGAATATTCAGAGAAAACAGCCTGTGCATTATTTTACTTTATTTTGCAACATTCACCAGTTTAGGAATAGAAGTGAAACATGTATACATTGCCACTGTTCTACCAGAGGTGAAGACACTCAAGGTGGACAATAGAAAGATTTTTGGTGGGGTCTTTCAGGGTCAGGAAAAGAGTAGTTCATATAACTGATCTTTGGGGCCAAGCTTAGCAGGATAGCAAGTGAAGACAGTATGAGAGAGAGAGATTCAGAGAAGCAAAGAGACACAGAGTCAGAGAGAGACACCAGGGGGCCAGAGGTTGTGATGAAGGCAAAAGGCAGTGGGTGCGTGGGACAAAGGGCTTAAGGAGAATTATAAGAGATGGCTAAAGAGGAGAATTTCAGTCTTGGAAGATGTGCCGAAAGGAGTAATCCCTATGTACAGCCCCGGTGTATCTACTTTCTGGGTGGCAAGAACACTAACAGAAAACAAGTCAAAGAAGAGAGCTGATATGTTAAAGTCACCATGGGAAGGCAAAGAGAGTGGCTGTAAGATACCCAGGATCAGAAGGGTTCACAACCAGACAGGTGTCCAAAGGAGACAGTACAGAGAGTGGTCCCATGAAGTGCATCACAAAGGAATCTGCAGGGAGGGGAGCGGGGAGTCTGGGGGTATTTAGGGAGGAGGAGGAGGATGGGTCTGAGATGAAGGCATAGGAAAAGGGGAGGTACGGGGGTTACACGGAGAGAAGTTTATGATTAAGTTAGTGTGGCAGTACTGCATCAGTCCACTCCTTTCCCTCCGGGGCAGACACTAGACCACATGGCTCAGCCTCCCTTGCTGTTAGGCATGGCCATGTGACTGAGTTCTGACCAAAGGAATGGAATGTGGTAGAAATAACACATGCCATTTCCAGAACTGATCTCAAAAAGTCTCTGATGTGTTGCTCTACTTCTTCCTTCATCCGATGACCCAAAGCAAAGGATCTAGCAGTGGATTCTGCTCTAGGGCCCCAGGAAAGGGATTGACACACTTTCTCTTAAAGGCCAGGTAGTAAATATTTTGAGCTTTGTGGGCTAACAGGCAAAATCAGTGATTTTATGTATGTACTTTTATAGCTATTTAAAATAAAACCATTTAAACAGGTACCATCCATTCTTAGCTCATGGACTGTACAAAAACAGGTAGCAGACTAGTGTGGCCCACAGGTCATCATTTGCTGATCCCTGCCCAAGGTGGTCATAGAGACCAAGGGCAGGGGGAGCCTAGGTCTCTGAGTAACTGTGGAACAGACTTTCTCCTCTGCCCACCATCAACTGCACTTTACATGGATGAGAAAGAAGCTTCTGTTACATGAGCCCCTGTTAACCTGAGCGGCCAAAGTAGGGTTCACTTCAGTTAGGTGATCTGGCCTGGTAGAGATGAGAGGGATTCGGAAAACAGGTAGGTGCGCACTGAAATAAGGTTTAGTATTTGCTATCTCCCAGACACTGTACAAAATGCTTTATGTGCATTATCACAATTAAAGTACACAAGATAGGAGGTATCGACTATTATCCTATGCATTTTACAGATGAAGGAAACAAAGGTTAAGTGAGTTACCTGTCCAAGTCACAGAGCTAAAATTGCGAACTTGGACTGGATGCTAAGGTGTTCCAGTCCTGGCTTGTTCTCTTTAGCATCCTTACTAAACTTCTCCCAGGAATGGAATGGGTTGTTGGAGAATGTACTGTGCAGGGCTGAGTTATGTTTACTTAATTATTTATCCACTCATTCATGATTCATAACTTGTTTAGATCCTAGAATGATGTAAGTAAGTTTTCTTAGTTAGGAGAACATAAACAAACGGACCCGAAGTTCCAATGAGGAAACTAATATATGGTTTGTAAGCCCTGGAGACAATGCCTCCCAGAATCTAGTTATTGCTGAAGTAAATAGAAGGGCTCTTTGAGCAGTAAAATTCCAGGCACTAAGGTCTGGCAAGCCTCTTCTCAAATTCTTGTCCCTCTCATTCTTCCCACAGTTCTAACAGATCTGGTCATCTGGTTGCAAAACCTAAAGCCATTATGTTTTTAGGTGAGCAAGGGGTTGCTAAAAGTTGTCATGAAATCCATCGTAGGACCTTGCCAATGACAGACCCCTAATATGAGGACCATAAAAATACAAATGTCCCCATGTACTTCTGTAGCTCCAGAAGTGATCACTGTATTATTAGGACAGTACAATAATTGATGTTCATAATGAAATTTGATCATTTAAAAAATGTAAAAACATCTATAACTACTCTAACTACTCTAGTATTAAAAAATATACATTGGGACACTTGATTGGCTCTGTCAGTTAAGTGTCCGACTCTTGGTTTTGGCTCAGGTCATGATCTCATGGGTCATGTTCAGGCTCTATGCTCAGCGGGGAGTCTGCTGCAGATTCTTTCCCCCTATTCCTATTCCCCCCGAGCCCCCAAAATACACACTTAATCAAATATTCCATAGTATCCTCCAAATATTCCAAATAGTATCAATTTACAACTAGCACTGTGATTTTTATAAAGGTACTAATTGCCTGGAAAAATTCATGTATATGACACTTTACTCCTCCAAAAAGCAAGATAATATCTTGCTTTCTCTCTACAGGAGAGTATGTGTTGCAAACTCTGAAGCTAATGTGACTACTGCTAAAATTTGATGAGTTACCCTTATTGTCTGAGGAATATTGCAAACAGATAAAATTTGGAGAGGAAATGTATACAAAACCTATAGTCTTATATTCTTCAATGTAGTGTATAAACTTCCAAAAGCCAACAATTGTGATTATTCATTTCTCCAAAATAAATTTGTACTCTAGCTATCCAGATACTTTGGGTGAAGACAGTCTTTGGAAATTGTGGCAAGAAGGTATTTTTCAGGCTTGCATACACTGGATAATTAGTACATACAGAACCAATGAAAAGGGTGAAAGACCTAAATTCACAAGGTGGTATTTTAAATGCCTCTGTTATGTGCTTAAATCCCTGAGACATATATACCATGTATCAACTGCCAAGACAAAGTACTGAAAACACACACTAATGACATTTATTACAAAAGATAGCTCTGAGCAGCAGTATAAAGAGTCAAGGTAGTCTGAAATAAAAGCAATGAAGAGAGAATCTGAGGTAGCTTTTTGCAGCCAATGTTGGGCAAGTCACTGCTCTTCTTCAGGTCTCAGTTTTTCCATCTATAAAAGGGATGGGTTTGATAGAAAAACCTCAGTGGCCCCCCTCCAGCTCCAGCATGCCCCTTGGCATCACTATAGTCTCGATAACTCAAGAAGTACTCCTTGCTTGGTAACCATGTAGAAAATTGGGAGTTCTAAAATAAACCTAATATCTATCTTTTGACTTTTTTATGGGTCTTGGATTTCTAAAATAAATCCAATATCTATCTTTTATTTACAGGTCTTGGCTTTCTTTGTTTCTATCGACTAAGTCATTAAACCTTTGAGTCAAAGACATTTTAATTATTATCCAATCCCCTACTTGTTGAGATGAGGAGCCTTGGGTTTAGGAATTTGCCAAGGTCACACCTGAGGGCACAGTCAAGACTGTTTCCTGACCCACCAACCCTCTATTCACTATTCTGACACTGCCTCCTTACCATAGGTTTGAGACAGTGTCTACATTTCAATTAGGAAATGTCAAAAGTCCACAAGCTTCTGGAGTCAGCATGAGAAGCAAGAGAGCCAATTTATTTACGATGAAGTAGAAGTTCTTTGGAAAAAAAAATTAATAAAACATTGTTTAAGAAGTTAAGTGCCTCCAGGGATAAGGATCTGGCCTCCTTTGCCAACACAGAACTCAATGAAAACGAAGTCTCATGTGTAAATATATTTTTGTTGAAGTTTTTCCATTGAGATTGAGGAGGGCAAACTGATTTAGATAAAATGAGAACTGACCTCATCTGACCCAAAACTTTTGCCCAAGGCACAAAACAAAGCCCCAATCAAACTCTAGTCTCAGTTCAGGGAAAGGGCAGCAAAGGGGAGGGTGGGTGAGGATGGTGACTGAGAAATGAAAACATTCGTATGTTCTCCCCTTCCTGACCAGAAGTCTTGCCGCCAAACTGTCATAAGAAAGGCTGTTTACACAGACATCCAGCCAAGCGAAAACAAAAGTAGGAGTCAACTCATCGGATTTTTGACTGGTTTCCCAAAGAAAGAACAGTTAAGTGAATCTTCTGGATTTCTGGCTTCTTAAATAAACACTTTCTCCTACATCTCCTCCTGTGTCTTGAAGTGAAAAAGGTTTGTGTCTCCTTCCCAAGGAGGGAGGATCTGAAAAAATTATTCAGTGTTCAAGTGTACTGAGGATTGAAAGCTGGGGCCACACAAAGCCAAGGACGGCCACCTCGTAGACCCACTCTCTTAGGTCTGCTAAGACAGAGGCAGGAAGTAGATGAGCAACCACAAGACCATAGTCAGAAGACAAACTTGATCCCGAGAACTATGGACAGACCTTGACATTCCCTGATAAAACCTCAGGAAACATTAAGATTAATCTATGTGGTGAATCCATAAGAGATTATGAAGAATTGTTTTTGTGTTTTAAATTTACGCCATAAAACTCTTAGGCTTCTCCATAGTCCTTACCTTGAGATGGCAGCAGGGACAGAAGTTTGGGTTGAATGGATCTATGTTTTGATTTCGTGTGCCATAATTCATATGGATTTTCCAGTTACCATTTAAAAGGCAAACACAAATGATTTGGGTGAAACTTGTTTAGGGACAAAATCATCAAACTGACTTTAGTTAATCCACTTAAAACACAGTTTGCATAAGCATAAGCTGCATAGTGAACTGCAAATGTGGCCCCAGCCAGGGTGAAGGAAGCAGGAAGCAGGTTCTAGACATTCAGTCCTCCCCGCCCACTGTGAAGGCTGGTCTCTGTGGGGATGACTTGCATTTTGGGAGTGGAGAAGTAAACTTTAGAAGTTCTGGCTTGGGAGAAAAGGAAATAGGGACTGCAGACATCTGAATAGTTGTCTTCCCCACTAGTCCCTTCATCACCTGCACAAACAGTTGAGTTTGTTATATAATATCACCAACTAATGTCTGCAGAGCACTTACTGTGAGTATAGTGCCCGTAGAAAGGCCTAGAGAAAAGTGACTTCAGTTATCAATATGGGTTGAGCACTAACTCATGCCAGGGATTAAGCACTGCAGGTACAAGGGTGACTATGGTTTGGCCCTGCCCTTGAGTAGCTTCTGGTCTAGTGACTGGGAGATACAAATGGTAGGAGCCCTAACCCTGAGAGGAGCCAGACTTGCTCTTGGCAGAAACATGGAATCCAAGGGAGCGCTAAGACTCACCCACCCCGTGAACTTCACCTCTCTACCTTCATGGGGAAAAGGGAACTGGTCGGGCAGACAATAGTTATAGGGCACCTGCTGAGTTCCAGGCAGGCCTTGGGCAAGTGATGTGGAAAGAAGGACTAACTTTTTTTTGAGTTTTTGTATTAATGGTCTCATTTAGTCATATAACAAACCTCAAAGGGAGGAATGGTTACATCAATTTTTTTTTAATATTTTATTTATTTATTTGACAGAGAGAGAGATTACAAGTAGGCAGAGAGGCAGGCAGAGGGAGAGAGGGAAGCAGCCTGCCCGAGAGCAGAGAGCCCAATGCGGGGCTCGATCCCAGGGCCCTGAGATCATGACCTGAACTGAAGGCAGAGGCTTAACCCACTGAGCCACCCAGGTACCCTGGTTACGTCAATTTTATTGAGTATCAGAGAGTTTAAATAATTATAGGTCCTCACAGTTAATTTTAATAATAACATGTACTGTCTCAGCACTATGGCTTTACATATATGGATTCACTTAACTCCATTAAGTATGTGCTACTATAGGACTCATTTTGCAGGAAAGAAAACAGGCATGGGGAGTAGAGGGATGAGCTAGGTGCTCTTGTAAGGTTATGCAGCTGGTAAATGGCATACCTAGGATTTGAGTCCAGATAGTCTGAGTCTCAACTATATAACCAGGCATTGGAAAATCTGAGATATTAAACTTAGTCTGTCTGATTCCAAAACCTGTCTATTTTTTTTTTTTTACACAGCACATTTATGTCTATGTAAAAGATATATGTACTTACTTATAGTGATTTTGGTTTAAAATAAGAAGTAACTTTTTGGGGCACCGGAGTGGCTCAGTCAGTTAAGCAGCCAATTCTTGGTTTCTGCCCAAGTCATCATCTCATAGTCGTGGGATGGAGCCCCACTTGGGGCTTCACATTCAGCATGGAGTCTGCTTCATATTCTTGCTCATGCGTGTGCTCCCTCTCTCTCAAACATAAAGATAAGTAAATCTTAAAACAACTTTTTAACAAAAAAGAATTGCCCCTGAGGGAAGTAGATTGTAAGTAGTTAGCCTTTGGTCACACAATGTGTTCAAGTAGAGTCTAGCTATTCAAAGACACCATAAAAGAAAGCCAAGCATTATAACAGGGGTCAGAGTATTAAACGAAATAACTCTAAAGTCATTTAAAATCTATGATTCCATAATAGAGTAATGTAACTAACACTTAGTAAATAATAATTTGGATTTTTTCCACATGGTTTTCAGTCAAAAAGCTTGGAATCTTTGTAATTTCAAAATAACACCCTAAAACAATGTGAAAATTCTTTCCCAAACACTTACAGTATTATCTCTGACAGTATCATAGCAGGGACTTGGCTTATGGGAAAGCAAGAGACCTCTGTTCTGAATTTGAAAGCTTCTGTTTCTCTCCCTAACCCACTAAGCCACTGAATGGGATCATCACTGGTGCCTCCTACCCACTCACCCCTTGGTCTTGACCATTCTTCCTAATAGAATTCTAATTTTGTTCACATGTTGAGTAGCCAGTTATTTCAGGGACACCAAAGCAATAAGAGGTTAAGGCTTGACTGGTTGGAGTCAAACATGGTAAGTCCATTGCCTTCGGAAAGTGATTAGTTTAGATAGAAACATATGACACGATGTTGGCTGAAAAAATGTAAGGAAATCTGTTGGTGAGGTTCTGAGAACTTTTTCCTACTCCTAAAAAGGGACACAAGTTTAATAGTTTCCTCTTCTGCTTCTGGATATCGTCACCTACAATGAAAATGCCATCTGGTACCATCAGGGAAGCCAGCCTAAGCACAAAGCAAATTCCTGTAGCTGATGGAAAAGAAGAGGGGTGGATACTGGGTCCTTGATGACATCACTGAGCTGCTAAATGAACCAGCTTTGGAAGTCCTCTACCTCTGGGCTTCTTCTTAAGAGAGAAAAGAAACAGCCTGTTGTCTACTTGCTTTTTTGTACCTTTGTTTTTGTTTTTTGGTTTTTTTAAAACTTGCAGCCGAAAGCATCCTGTAAACCGAACAACCATACTCAGCCACAGGGTTTAAGCATTGCATCTCAAAGAATCCTCTCATAGAACCCCATTTCAGAATTATTTCTCTGGGAAAGCTATGAAGTAAAAAATTACAGTGAAAATAATAAAATCATTGTAATTATTATTATTATTAAGCATCACGAAAAGCATGGGTTTAGGAACAAAACAGATCTAAGTGTAAAGCTCAGCTCTTTCTCTTGCCAGGTTGGTGCTCTTGGGAAAACTATTTAACCTCTCTGCTATTGATACCTCATATTTTAAAGGGAAGACATAGAACATGATTTATGTTGTATGAGATGTGATAATGTACATAAAGCATCTGGAAATCATTTTCTCATCTATAAAATTAGAATAATAAAACAGCTCATATGATATATGTGAGAATTAAAAGAGACAATGAAAATATATAATTAGCATTTTATACATAATTATGATAGAAGGGAGTGCCTGAACCTCTCAGGGAATGGAATGCTTTCTGATGAGGGGCTTGGAGATGCTACTGAGGCTCTGCTGTTAGGAGGGTTACACACAGGAGGGGCAGACGACCTGAAGATAGCCTTCACCTTCTTCAGTTTTGGCCAGGGGCTAGCTCTCCTTAGGACTATAAAACTGGAAGCAAAATTCATCTTATAAACCCCCACACCCATCAAAATTAATAGGCCAGATCAACCATCATAAAAGCACTTCTTCAATAGATCTTTGGCTCTTTCTGAGTGGGACTTGTCTTGCTCTCTCTTCCCTCCTTCTCTCCCTCTTTCTCTCATTAAATGCCTACTTTTAGTTATGAAGAAGTTCTTCAAAGGTTTTTATATCAGTTCCACTAAAAGAAAAAAAAAAATTAAGGTTGATTATCTTAACTTTGGTCTCAAGCCAGGGCCAAGAGGGCTTTTCTCCAAACAGTGCTGGCATTTGTGATTCTACTGATGAACGCCAAGAAGTAGATCAACCTAGGAGTTCTAGTTTCTACTAAGCAGTTGTGTTGTGGTGACTTTGAAAAAACACGTTATTTATCAGGCCCATATCCTTGCCTATAAAACAGGAGAGACTGCATTAAGTCCCTTCTCTGAACTCAAAATCACCACTAGACCTCTCTCTGTGACCAACCAGTCCCATTTATCTTTTTCATCTTTATATAGAAAGTGATACCTGGGTGACTCAGTGGGTTAAAGCCTCTGCCTTCAGCTCAGGTCATGATCTCAGGGTCCTGAGATTGAGCCCCACGTCGGGCTCTCTGCTCAGCAGGGAGCCTGCTTCCCCCTCTCTCTCTGCCTGCCTCCCTGCCTACTTGTGAACTCTCTCTCTCTGTCAAATAAATAAATAAAATCTTTAAAAAAAAAAGAAAAGAAAAAAAGAAAGTGATACCTCTCTGCACAGCTATCATGTATAAACTTCTCCCTGTGCATATTTTTGCCATGCCCTAATGACCTAGGATGATTACCAAGCTTATTTTCGTCTCATCTTTAGTACACATCTCTTGGCCACCTTGCAGAGGTGGGGCCCCCATATGTGAGTTCCAGTCAGTGTAATGTGGGAACAAATTGATATAACACCTCTAGGAATGGCCATAAGAACAATTCTCCACCTTCTCTGTCTCTTTCTTCATGTGCTGGTGGAGCTGAAAGACATGGCGGACACTGAGGTCCTAAAATGTTGTGGGGCCTCAGGATGGAAACAGTCTGTCTCACCTATCTATCTACCCCCACCCCCAACGGCAGCCCTGCCATCCCTCAATGGAGATGACATGAATGAGAAATACACATTTATTGTGTTAAACCACTGAAAGTAGGGGTATTTTAGTATACCATTTGGCCTACTCTGACTGGACAACCCAACTATAAAGGGTCTCTTTAGACAAGAGGTACATATTGTCTTCCTTTAAAATACAAGACAGGGCGCTTGGGTGCCTCATTCGGTTAAGTGTCTGCCTTCAGCTCAGGTCATGATCCTGGGATCAAGTCAGGCATCAGACTCCTTGCTCCGTGGGGAGCCTGCTTCTCCCTCTCCCCCTGCTTGTTCTCTCTCCTGCTATTTCTCTCCTTCTTTCTCAAATAAATAAATGAAGTCTTAAAAAAAAAATAAGGCAGATTGCACGGCCAGTTAGATGATTTGGATTCCACAAAATGGTCATAATTATTTAAAGAAATAAAAACAAAAGGGGGAAAAGTAAAGACAAACTCTCTTAGATTAAAAAGACCTCATTTTTTTAAAATATCAATGTTTTCTCTGTCATCAACAGCGTATTGATTCTGGAAACTTGGAACAAAGTACTAGAAGGCCATGGTCCCTCTGTTGCTCTCCACTAGTACAAATGACTTCGGTGAGACTCCTAAGACTACTGGGTGTTTCGTGGGTCTGAGAGCCGGAACGGGTCTTAGATGCTCTTCTATCCAGGCCCATCATCATTCAGTGGAAGAAACTGAGGGCCAGTGGTATTCGAGTCATACAACAAGCTGATGGAAGAACCAAGGCTACTTGCCTGACTCCAACACTTTGCCCTTTGTGTCAAAATTTTGTAGGTCAGCACATTTATTGTGCTTAGGATAAACACACTAAAATCAAATTTAGAAATATTAAGATAACAGATATTACATGGGTATTGGCTGGCATGGAGAAGGTTTCACAAGGAAATAAAGTAATACCAACTGCTTGATTACTCTGAATTAAATGACAGGACACCTCCAGAAACATGGAAATAGTGTCTGATGGGAAAGTAAGCTCAAAAATGCTAAATGCATCCTAAGCCTAAGGAGATCATTTTTTCATTGGCCTTCTCATTCAAAAAAGCCAACCTGAAAAAAAAAAAAAAGAAAGAAAGAAAGAAACTGTATTTTCCAAACCTATCAACTATATTTTTCCAAACCCAAAACCTACTAAAAGTAGAAAATATAGAATTGTTGTACTTGGTCATCATCGCTTTGTTCAGAAAGCAGGAAAGCAACTGCATTCCACACTGGCTAAAACCATCATATCAGTTTGTGTTTCTCCTTAAATATCTTCCTATAAGAATGTTTCATATTTCAGGACAAGGAAGTGGGGACCAGATAGATACTGAGAAAATGATTACATATTTAGGGCACTGTGAGATCTTAAAGCTTTAATGGGTATGGGTTATCTATTGCACTTATCCACTTATTTACCTAACATTACAAATTGCCTACTATGTACCAGGCCCTCCCTGGTCTAGGCACTAGGAATACCAAGATGAATACATGTATTCATTGCCCATTAGCTTTTCAGAAATTAAGGGACCAGAAAACTAAGATAAATGAGATGGGTATCATTAGAGCTCAGAGAGGAGCTCCAACCCTGCCTAGCTATATCAGCCAAGAATTCTAGGAGGCCAACTGAGACTTTCATTGAGTTTCATAGGATAGATAACAGTAATGAAACAAGGAAGAGGAAAGGCATTCTTGGTAGAAAGAATAATCCACGTCAAGGTTCCAGTGCAAATATATCAAGAAACTATAACAAAGTATTCCTTTTCTAGTGTAGATTGTTGGTGGGCATTTAGGAAAAGGTACAAATGTACATCATTCTCCATTTACTTAACTGTAAGTGACAAAAATCTAACACAAAATCCTGTGAGGAAAGATGAGAATTTATTCACTCATATAACTGAAAAAATCTAAGGGTAGATTTTCAGGCATGGTTAGATTTAAGTTAGTGTCTCTCTCCCCATCTCCTGGCTCTGTATTCCATTTTATTGGCCCATTTTCCACTAGCCTATCTACTTAAAGAGACCGGTAGCTTCAGTCTTAAGTCATCCATACAGCTAGCAATCTTAACAAAAAAGAACAAGTTTTTTTCTCAATAGTTTAAGCAAATCTTGAAATTACGTTTCATTGGCCTGGCTGGAGACACATGTGCATTCCTGAATCCCTGTCCTGATAGAGAAAGCTCAATCCTACAAGCCTGGCTGCCCCCTCCAACTCTTCATATTCTTCTCTGTACCTCAGTCCAACTTATGCTGAAATCATCATTAGTTTTGCCCTAGAGTGTAGACTCAAAACACATCAGAATTATGAAAAAAAAAAAGAGGGAGTTGTTGCACCCCTTCCCAATACTATACACAAAAAATTAACCCCAAATTGATGATAGACCTAAATGTAAGAGCTAAACTAAAAAACTCTTAGAAGAAAACACAGCGGTATATCTTTGTGACCTTGAGTTGGGCAAACCCTTCTTAAATATGATATAAATAGATATATGGAAATGCTAATCAAAATCATAAAATATACCACTTTACATGTCTAGAATCACTACCAGAAAACAATAATAAGTATTGGAAAAATATGCAGATATTGGAACCCTCATACATTACCAATGAGCATGTAAAGTTGCAGCCACTTTGGAAAACAGTTTGATGGTTCTCAAAAAGTTAAGCCTGGAGTTATCACATGACTTAGTAATTTCACTCATAGGTATAATCCAAAAGAACTGAAAATAGGTACTCAAACCAATACACGTATACTCACATTCATAGCAGTACTATTCCCAATAGCCAAAAGGTGAAAGCAACCTGGATGTCCATCAAATAATGAATGGATGCATAAAATGTGGTCTATCCAGACAATGGACTATTATCTGACAATAAAAAGGAATGAGTACTAATCATGCTACAACATAGACGAACCCTGAAAATGTGCTAAGTGAAAGAAACCAATCACAAAATCCACATATTGTATGATTCCACTTTTTGAAATGTTCATAATAGGCAAATCAGTACAGACAGAAAGCATCTTAATGGTTGCCAGGGCCTGAGAGGGAGATGGTATGAGGAGTGACTATTAGGGAGCATAATTTAAAAAAATAAAATAAAATAAAATAAAAATAAAGAGCGTATTTCTTTTTGGGGTCATGAAAATATTCTAAAATTAGATTGTGGTGACCATTGCACAACACTGTCAATATACTAACCCCACTGAATTATAAAGTTTAAGCAAATGAATTGTATGTAAATTATATCTCAACAAAACTGTTTACAGAAACACATAATGGGCAAACAACTTGAATAGACATTTCTCTCAAGAAGATCTACAAAGGGCCAATAAGCACATGGAAAGATGTTAACACCATGGATTACTAAGGGAATGCAAATCAAAACCATGTTAAGATACCACTTCACACCTGCTGGGACAATTATAATAAAGAAAGAAAATAACATGGGTTGGTAATGATCTGGAGAAATAAGATAACATGCTTCGCTGGTAGGAATGTAAAATGGTGCAACCATTGTGAAACAGTTTGGTGGTTAACATGGAATTACCATGTGACTTAAGAATCTCATTCCTGGGTATGTATTCTAGAGAAATGAAAACATATGTCCACACAAAAACTTGTGCACACAGGGATCTGGCAAGATGGCGGAGGTATAGGACGCACAGAAATCACCAGGACCCAGAAGTCCAGCTAAAGAAGTAGAAAACCACTCTAAAAGCCGGCAAACACAACAAGAGAGAGAAGAGAATAAGAACAGCAATTCTAGGAGCAGAAAATCGACCACTTTCAGAAAGGTAGGAGTGGAAAAAGTGAATTTAAAGCGACGGGAAGAGAGACCCCGGGGGGAGGGGCCGGCTCCCAGCAGCTGCAGAGCCGCGGAGGACAAAATCCAGAACTTCTAGTCCACTCCGCTGAGGGACATCGCTCCGCAGGCTAACCAGGGGTTTAGCCCTCGCAGGAACAGTGTGGTTTCAGGACCTGTGGGGTCACCGAGGGACCAGGGGAGCCCGAGCACGGCAGAGCTCCCAGGTATTAGGGTGGAGAAGCCAGCGGCAGAGAAGGAGCCTCGCAATGCCGCATAGGCCTACCTTGGACTATAGGAACTGAGACATATAGTCCATATAGGGCTGCTGCACTTCAAGTGGGGACCCCACGGGAGGCAGCTCCGGAGACACCCCCTCCTTCCTCCTCCAGGAGGAGCGGTGCGGGAGTGTGCAGCAGGAATCTGCTTGTCTGGGGACTCCAGTC
>CM053618.1:44683611-44701249 GCA_028646535.1 Procyon lotor
ATGTGCTGTTAAGTGCTGTGAAATGTGTAAGCCTGACGATTCACAGACATGTACCCTGGGGCAAATAATACATTATATGTTAATAAAAATTAATTAAAAAAAAAAACTTGTGCACAAATGTTTATTTTGTATGTGTGTGCAAGAATGTAAAAGCAGCATTATTAATAATAGCCAAAAGGTGGGAAAAAAACAAATGCCCATCAAGAGATGAATGGATAGATTGTGGTATATACATACAGTAGAATATTATTCGCCCATAAAAAGGAATGAAGTATTGAAACAATACAAGAGTGAAAGCATTACACTAAGTGAAAGAAGTCAGATACAAGGGTCACAAATTACATGATTCCTTTTGAATGCAATAAATATCCGGAATAGGCAAACCCCACAAAGACAGAAAGCAGATGAGTGGAAGAGGAATAGAGAGTGATCACTTAACAGATATTGAGCATTCTTTTTAGGCTGATGAAAAAGTTTTGAAACTAGAAAGAAATGGTCGTTGTACAACATTGCGAATATACTAAATGCCCCTGAGTTTGCATTTTAAAAAGTAAAAAGTCAATTTTATATTATGTGAATTTCACCTCAATGTTTAAAGAACATATCCATAACACAAATCCTATCTTCTCTTTCAGAGATGTACCCACAAACAGCACGACAAAATCTTCACTACTTATTTTGACATTCAAGGCACTTTACAACTTGTCCTAAACTTATATCCACCACCCTGCCAGCCCAGTTCCCACACTCCCCCTGAGTCCTCCAGCCTGGTATTGCCTACCCTCGTGGCTCTTATTGTAACTCTACTTTGACATGTCCTTGCATAGCTGACAGCATTTGCGTCCTACTTCCCCAGCTAGACTCTGAGTGTCTCAAGGGCAGGTACAACATCTAATGCATCTTCACATTCCCAGAGTCTAACTCTGAGTCTGGTATTTAGTGAGCACTCAATGAACATTTGCTGAATTAAACTGAATGAGCTCAGAAACCCTGGGGGGAATCTCCCAGAATCCCTCAGGGATGGTGAATATGTGTGCAGTGAAGAGGTAGAAGGAGGCAATTCCCTAGAATTAGAAATTGACCTATTTTGTTAAGAAAACATTAGGATAGACACACTGTTCCTTTATTTACCTTTGGGAAAATACAGGAAAAATGAGGAATGTGCAGTCGATATTCTCAAAAGGTTTATGTTATATTAAAGTCGGGGTCAGGAAGGAAGAATGGGGGTAAAGTAAGTGGCATAGGAGAAATCTTTGCAATTTGGTCTTGGAGGAATGACCACACCTGAAACAGCCCGGGGCTTTTCACAGACCCCCATTCAACAAGGGGAGTAGATGTTAGGGAAAGGGGAAACGGATCCAAGCTAGCCTTCTGTCAGTGCTGCCACACTGTGGTCCAGAGTTTGCCGAGAGCAGCTGAGCATCTGGACCACATACAAGTGACCCTTGGACAACATGGTGGTTAAGCATCTGGACCACATACAAGTGACGTACAAGTGACCCTTGGACAACATGGTGGTTAAGCATCTGGACCACATACAAGTGACGTACAAATGACCCTTGGACAACATGGTGGTTAAGCATCTGGACCACATACAAGTGACGTACAAGTGACCCTTGGACAACATGGTGGTTAAGCACGCCAACTTCACAAGCAGCCGAAAGTCTGCTTCGAATGTTTGACTCCCCCCAAACTTAATGACTCACAGCCTACTGTTAACCGGAAGCCTTACCAATAACACGGACAGTCAATTAACACATATTGTTCAGGTTTTGTGCTTTATATCCATATTCTTAGAAAAAAGTAAATTAGAGAAAAGAAAATGTTATTAAAGAATCATAAGGAAAAGAATATGTTCACAGTTCTGTGCTATGTTTATTGAAAAAAAACCCATGTGTAAGTGGACCCACACAGTTCAAAGGTCATGATTCATGACATGACCATGTCATTCAAGGGTCAACTGTATATAGTGGTAGAGCCTGGGGTGAGAGGTTGAAAAGACCCTGTGGCATAAATGAGATCTCCCCTTATTTAAACATGTTACTGGAAAGTTATCCAGTGCCTCTGATAGAACCATCCCAACTTCTCAGTGTTGAGGGTCATGTACATAGTGAGTGTGGAAATGTTTAAAGGCAACAACGATAATGATAACAACAGCTAACATCAAATACCCTTTTACATTCCCATTAGTGTTCTGGCTGAGAGCGAACACTGAAAGGAGTAAAACACAATTTTTAAGTACAAAAGCTCATAGCTTACTGAGATAGACTGCTGACTCATGAGAAAGTGCTGCTGGACCCCCGTACCTCAGTCATTTTCTCTGTAAAATGGGACTCAGAATTCTAAGATGTCTTGATTCAAAAAGTGAATTAAAAGAGATGGGCCCTCGGGGACAGAAGTTTCTTCTCTTTCCCTATAAAACCACAACAGTTACTCAGCTTTAAAAGGAAAAATCTATTTGGGACAGAAATGTGTAATTTATTGATCTCTATACCTCCCCAAACTGTAATGTACAGTGGATGTTCAAATCTATGTTTATGGAGCCTAACCAAAGCAAGTAGAATATGTTGTACTTCAAAGACTCCTGCCGAACACCAGACTTGGCAGAGGCAGCAGGAACACAAGCTTTCACCTGTATCCCACCAAAAACACAAGTCCCAGCCTAAAGGTAGGGAGCTACCTGAAATCAAAAGTGGTAGATAGAAACTCTCTACTCATGATTTGTCATGGGGGGGGCAGAAAAAAACCAAAAACAAAACAAAAGTGGCACCTTGAAGGGGGGCCTTTATGAGGGTTGGTTCCTGATAGAATAATACCTTGGTCATACACAGACTCACAAAAAATGGTCAGAAACCTTATCCATTGATTTCTTCAGAAACAAGTTCCTCTGGGTGAGTTGGGTCCGAAAGTCAGTCCCACTAGGAGAGGCCTAATAGTCATGTAGACACACATCCTGATACTTTTCAAGAAAAGTTAAGTTGTAAATAGTGCATCCCATTCAGGACATGGATTGAATGTTCTTCCCTAAAGTAAGATTTAGAAAATGAGCCAGCCTTCGTCATGTCCATGGTGGAATGAGGGATAGGAAGATATCTACTTTCTAAAACACTGAAATCCCTATCAGATAACTCTGATGCATACTTGATAGGAAGCAATACAGAAAATTTATTCCAGGCAGATCCCAACACTCTCCACTTCTGTAAGGATTCATGTGCCCAAGCCCTTACTTAGATGGAGCCCAGGTGAGCCAGGCTGGGCTATACTGAGCGGAGGGGATCCTTTGGCCTTTAACTTAGGAACACACTAGAGAGAGTCAGGCCTACACTCCAAGTCTGGCCCTTCTGGATCTTATGACAGCATATGCTAGCAGAGGCATAAGAGTTAAACCCAAGAAAAAGCGTTTTAATGGGGTCAAAAGGATAAAGCCAAATTTACTCCAGAAAAGTTCAATGTGGAAAACCGTGAGAAAACTCCACTATCTGGGAATGTAGCTTAATTGTCTCTTTCAGCCACCCCATCCTTTACTCTCCACAGAAGGTGGTGTGAGGCTTTGGTGTGGGTGGTATGGGCTTTGAGTTTCCCTCCTGTTTAGAGGGGATGCCCACAGTCATCAGAGCTCAGGATGTCTGCTTACCCTGAAATGAGTCCAGCAGCATTTTAAGGGCTGCAGGAAAGGTTCCTTCTCCCTGTCCTCTCGCTTCCTGGTGTGGTGAAGGTGACATTCTATTGTAGAGAATTACTTAGGGTGCGTACAATATGGCTGTGACTATGTGCTCCTCTTTAAAAAGCAAATACGCATGGAAACGTAATGTAACATGGAAATCACTTAACTCCTTGCAAATTCTGCTTTCAGGTGCTTCTCTCACTGCAGAAAAGACTGGGTCAACAGGACTTCAGGTGATGTCCCAACTGAGGGAAGGATGACAGGTCTGGAATGAGGGAAGAAGCTCTCTAAGTGTGCCACAGCATTCTTATTCTTTATAGCAGCACGAAGAGGGGAGATGTGAGGTCTGACATGTGTGTAGATTGCTTCAGCCGTACAATCAAATCTGACTCTCATATTTTGATAGAGGACCTGATAGACTAATATATAATGACAGTTCTTAATCGTTTGAAGCAACTTTAAGACCTGTGGTAGGCAGGATTCTAAGATGACGCCTAGCATCCCTTCTCCTTTATAATCCCCTCCCGTTTTATGTGGTGGGAACCTGCAGATATGAGGGATCACTCTCCTGATGCTGCTATCACATTACGTGGCAAAGGGACCTTGCAGTTGTTACTGATGTTGCAAATGAGTTGAGCTGATCCTGGGAGGGGCTGATCCATTCAGTGATTAAAAGCAGATTTAAAGCAACGGGGGTTTTCCCTGGCCAGCTTTGAGGGAAGACAGCAAGCAGCCATGTAGTTAGCTGCTCACAGAGAAGCGCAGGGGTTTCCAGTTGCTGAGTGGTCCCTGGCTGAGAGCTAGCCAGAAAACATGGGCCTTATCACATAATCACGTGGGAGTAGATTCTGCCAGCAGCATGAAAGAACGTGGAAAAGGACCTCTGAGAAGAGAGCCCAGCCCCTGCTGACACCTTGTCTGTGGAGCTTGGGCAGAGGATCAGGCTGAGCGGTACCCAAACTCCTCACCCACGGAAACTGGGAGATAGTAAATGCCTGTTGCCTCAGCTGCAAAGTTTGTGGTAATTGGCTACATGGCAAAAGAAACCCAAAACAGGACCCATATCATCAAATTCTGCACAGGGGCTCTTTTTGCTGAGAACGACAACAATGCTGGGTTAAAACTTTCAATGAGAAGACAGTTTTTAATTATCTAGGTATCCAAAGCATCAAAGTACTTAAACCTTTTTTTTTTCCACCCCATAACAGCAATAAAACATTTGACTTTCTGCACTCCAAAAACTCAAAAATAGCTGAACAGATATTCTTTAGAACTTTCCAAAAATAAAGATTTTCTTTAGGGTTGAAATCAGTCTGGGAAATGTTAATCTGGAAGGAAAAAGAAGCTTAAGCCGTGTAAATAGCTCAAAATAGACTATGTGGTTCTGACCTATGGAGGCTCTGGAGAAAACTGCTCATTGTTTAGAAAAACAAATATTTGACCACTGTGGCTGCAATGCAAGGTACCAGGAAAAGCCATATGCTTGGTTATATTCTAGTCACCCCAGAGAGTAGATGTAGGGGCAAAGACTGAACCTCAACTAACAGGTCATCCTTTCATCCTTACTAAATGCAATTCCAAGATATACTCACACACCTCATGCAAAGGTGTGCAAGGGGCACACTCCTCTTTTATGACTTTGAACAGGAGTGTGATTAAAGCAAAATAACTAGAATATACCCTTGCTATTTCTAACTCTTCAGAAAGTGGGTCCATTAACCGTCCTGGGTCCAAGTTTCCTTATCTCTAAAAGGAATGTTTAGCCTGGTCTCTGGGTCATTTCAGCTCTGTGATTTGGTCACAAGACTCCTCCATCATTTGACCTCTACCCTGTTTGTCAGTCAGTGTTGCCACGTGAGGCTGGCTAGGAAAAGCATCCAGTACATTGTAAATGCTCAACAAATATGACCTCCTCCCCATAGTAAGATATTATTGTTGGATGATGCTACAGCTATTGTAAAGTCTTCCTTCATAGGTTTGATTTTCCAAAACTTTTTGTCATCTTTCCAGAGCATTATACTTGACTTCTCTTCAACTATGGAGAAGTCCATATGCTCCAACAATGGAGCATATAAGTCAGAATCAGTACTTTAGAAAGAATCAGCTACAATAAGAGAATAAAGCGTCCTACTTGAACTTGCCCTCTATGTATACATTCCATTCAGGGTTACTTGTAAATTTCAGCACTGTATTGATTCCTGTGCCCCGTTCCCATGTCTCTGCCTGGATGCCTCACCTGTGCCTCAAAGTCAACTTACCCCAAATTAAATATATTATTTTTCTTCCCCGATCAGCCTATCCCTGTATCCACACATACAAAAATCCTTCCCTCCTCTTCCTTTTATTTAGGATTGATAAAACTTTAATTTTTTCAAAAATGTGTTGAAACCCAGACATTTGGAAAAGTGTTTTACACTTTTCCTTTCCATTCCCACAGCTCCCGCTGGGATGTAAGTGCCTTATGGCAGGGCTACTGCACTTTCCTCCTCCTTCCTTCCCCTCTACAATTCATCTTACAAAATTCCATCTGATTTGTCCTCCTGGAACCCTTCACTGTGCATATCCTCCAATGTGTTCGAACCACCAGCGCACCTGCATTGCTCACACAAAAAACCCCCAAATCCCTTCAGGTTGTTTTCCCAATTCCTTACCAATCTGTGGCATGGAGTTAGGTTGAAAGACTACAGTTGCAGTCTCGACTCTGAATTCAGGCAAGTCCTTTGCTCCCTGAGCCTCAGATTTCTTTGCTGTGATATTAGTGTAATGATCCCTGCACCCCGGCCAAAGCATCACGGGCCCAACAATTATGTGCAAGGCACATGCAAACCATTCCACGTAACACACACACTGGGGGACTGGTGATTTCTCTCCAACTATTTCAAAATGCGTAAGTATTCTAGGGACTCAGGTGGTAACTGTTCTGCTTATTTAAAAAGTACATTATAAATCCTCTTTCCTCCATATCTTTGCTTACTCTGATTCCTCTAAGTGGATTTCTTTCCTTTTTTCCTGTTTCAGCTAGACTTCTCCTTTAAGTACCAATAAATTTCATCTCTGCTGTGAAATTTTCCCTAAAGCCTTCATTCATCTTAGATCACAGCCCTTATATTCTGAGACCCTTTGAATTTCTAAGATTCTGCACCACTCCTTTGGCATTTAACTTTGCACAACCTGGACCACTTATCTCTTTATGTATGCCTTGGACCCCTAATGAAAATATAAACTCTTTCAGAGCAGGGACCTCTCAGCTAGCTCGGTGTCCTGCATATGGAAACATTCATTGCTTTAGATGACATTTGTTGCTTTAGATGACAAGGATAACTGCTCAGTTATGAAGCATTGTGCTTCTTGGGTAAACTGGAGACTCTCAATGTCAGTATGTTGACACTCTTGGTGAATTCTTAATTAGCATATTGGCAATTACACTTCAAAGCTATATTCATAGGGCGCTTCACAATTGTTCATTAGTTTTTGTCAAGATGGTCTCAGGAGGTGAGTGATAAAGATCATTCCCTTTCTTTTTTTCTAAATTGAGCAAAGCAAAGTACTTTTATGAGATATACTGGGAATATTGAGTATAGAAACTGACGTGAGAAAGTAAAATAAACTGTTTTTCTTGCCTCCCCCGTACCAGCGGGGGGTACCTCTAGCAATTTTTGTTTATAGGAAAGCAAATAGTGACTTACTTGATTTAATGGAGCCGCTAATAGTCCTTAGACATTGGGAGAGTCTCTACTCTTCTTTATTCAAGCCGAAGCTTTTTACCTTGATACCTGAAGAAGAGAGAATTCTGGTATGTCTTGGAGTCACATTTGGGTTTTGCTTATTGATTTTTTTCCGTGATTAAAACAATGCAAATTAAACCAAAAGTAAGTAGAAAGAATGAAATAATAACAGAAAATAATGGAAAATTAGAGAACAGAAAAATAGATAAAAAAAATAAAATTAATAAAACTGGCAAACCTCTAGCCAGAAGAAACAAAGAAAGATACAAACTGACAATATCAACCATAGGAGAGGAAACATCATAGCCCTTACAGATACTGAGAGGTTTAAAAAAAAAAAAAAGGGATGTATA
Source organism: Procyon lotor (assembly GCA_028646535.1). Lineage (NCBI taxonomy): Eukaryota > Metazoa > Chordata > Mammalia > Carnivora > Procyonidae > Procyon > Procyon lotor. The sequence continues at coordinate 44,691,354 of CM053618.1, forward strand.
AATAGCTCTATGCTAGTAAATTCAGTAACTTAAAGTGAAGAACATTTAAAAAAATCTTCAATGAGTTATTAAATTGCTTCCAGGAGGATGGTACTGATTTAACTCTTACCAGTAGTATCTAAAAGGACTGGTTTTGGGATGCCTGGGTGGCTCAGAGGGTTAAAGCCTCTGCCTTCGGCTCAGGTCATGATCTCAGGGTCCTGGGATCGAGCCCCGCATCGGGCTCTCTGCTCAGCAGGGAGCCTGCTTCTCCCTCTCTCTGCCTGCCTCTCTACCTCCTTGTGATCTCTCTCTCTGTCAAATAAATAAATAAATTCTTAAAAAAGAAAAAGAAGTGAAAGGACTGGTTTTACTGCATTCCTGCCAGAACTGAATGTTATCATTAATTATTATTTGAAATAGTTGCTTAAACCTTCCACTTCAGCTTGGTACCGGGCTGTAACTCTTCTCTGTACATCTGTGCATAAACAGCCAGTCCACGTTGTTTACTTTCCTGTGAGTAGAGTCTATGTCATCCATTCCTGAGGACTGGAGGCATTTGCAGACCCTCTGGGTTGTGCGAAGGTCTACTCTGGCACCATCATCCCCATAATCCTCAGCCTGAGTCTTTCCGTTTTTCACTTCTGCCTGCCTAGGAGTGTCTTGATGTTTTTTGCATCTTCAATGATGGATCATCTCTAATGCTTAAGACTTTAACGTAGCACAACACGCCATAGCTAAGCTATTCCACACAGCACCTCTTTTCCTAGAATGCAGCTCCGCAACATAACAAAACTCATCTTTCATATGGCACAGCTGTGATTTGTCCTTCATTTCTAGGGGCCTCCCCATCCTTACCTTTCCTTGTAGTTCTCCTCTCATTCCACCCGGCAGTACCTCCTTCCCAGTTACAAGCAATGATCCTACAAACAGAGAGATGGAGATGATGTGAAAGAGATCTGAGGGGAGCTGATGGGGTTAAGGAGGGCATTTGTGATGAGCACCAGGTGCTGTATCGAAGTGTTGAACCACCGTATTGTATACCTGAAACCAATATAACATTGGCTGTTAAGTGGATTTAAAATAAAAACTTTAAAAAAAGAGTGATCTGAGCCCTCGCCTTTCTGTGGCTAGGCGAGGTCAAAGTTCAGCTCACCGTCCTCTGTCCCTTCCCTGCAGGTACTCAATGTTCCCTTCCTTCTCCTGCCTTGTTAATCCCGTCCAGATCCTGAGTCAGTACTGACCCCAGCTGCCGGGCTCCAGCTGGCTCTGGAATTGGTTTGGGGTGGAACAAGGTTCTAATTTTGATTCAACCTGTGAGACTCAGTGTGGGTACCACCTCTGGATTAGCGCTCCCAGGGCGGCTGATACCCCCCGTTCCTGTGTGTTCCTGCCACCCCTCCGCTTGCCTGTCTCACTGAACCTATCCCACCTGTTTGAGGTTGCCCTGCCACAAGGCGGTCTGGAAATGTGAGCTCCAGGAGATCAAAACCAGCTCTTTGACCTGTCGACCTTTGACATTTGCACAGGCCCCGAATTTCAGTGCAAGTCTCCCTGTTTCCGCTCTTGTCTTCCTACCACGTTCTCTTCTCACAACAGCCATGGTGATCTTTCAAGAACATCATCAGGTTTTCACTTTAATTTACTAATTTCCCGAGGAAGGAGTTGGTGTCCTACTTTCCTGCAGTGGCTACCAGTGGGTTTGTTTCTCTTTTGGCTGGTGGTTTTGTGGTTGTCCACCTGTTCTTATTTTTTTATCTGTATCATTATGAACTCACAGGTTTATAAAACATATTCAAGACGAGTCAATCAATCGCAGCTGCTTTTTTTTTTTATTCTCAAATTACCCCATCTTGTACCAAAAGGCGCTTCCTCAAACCAGCTCCTGGGAGCTCTTTATGATCAAGTCCTGTTTTTTGTTTTTTTGTTTGCTTTTGATAGTCTTTGCTTACTGGTACCACAGGTTTATTATCATCTTATTTCCAGCCTCAACTTGGGATCAGCCCTTTCTCCACAAAGCCCTAATTCCTTGTGGTGTGTGTTACTTAGAGACCACAATCTGGGCATTATGGCTATTCCTTGTTACTGGTTTGTCATTGCTTATAGGACTTTAGTGTGGACAAGATTAGGGACTATGCATTTATCTGACCTCTCCTGTATGCTGTATGGCTACATTTCAGAATAATCAAAAAAGATCTAGTTGATGAGGTTGATTTGTTTTGTTTTTGCTAGAGAAGAATTATAGTTATTCAATGCAAAAGGATTAATAAAATGGGAACATCACCATTTATAACCATTAATGAAATAATAATGATTCAGGCAATGCATATCAAGAGATGCTAAACATTAGGAAAAAAGATGATAGGAACCTTCACAATGGAAAGATCAGGGTACCCTATGTGAACCACTGATCAATTTTAGCATGTTTCAAAATGAGACAACCAGACATTATGTAGTGCATGATGCAATGTAATGAGAAATTACATAGCACCATTTATGAAATAGTGTATTGCCAAAAACTGTTAAACCCGAATTTAGTCAAGATTTAGATCTAAGCTTTAGTTTGCAAGGCAACAGGAGACCAAATAGACAAATCCAGAATTTGGTACAATTTATAGGATGACTGAGACAGTTTATTCAACAAGTCAAAGACCAAAAAAAGGGGGAGGAAAGTGGTGGGTCTATTGATTAAAAAGAGACTTAAAGGCATTACAATCAAGTGCAATGATTGGACCTCATCTGGGTCCTAATTCAAAGAAATCAACTCTAAAAAGTCTTCTTTGAGATAACTGAGAGAATGTGAGGGCATATTTGGACTCAGATGTTATTAGTGGATTTTTGTTAGTTTTGTTAGACATGAAAATAGAATTGTGGTTGTGAGAAAATGTGCCTTTTCCAAGAAATATATATGGAAATATTTAGGGTTAAGATGAAATGTGATAGGAATTTCTTGTAAAATAATGCAAAGAAGAGAGAAAAGAAGGAAGGAGGAAGGAAGGAAGGAAGGAAGGAAGGAAGGAAGGAAGGAAGGAAGGAAGGAAGGAAGGGAGGGAGAAAAAGAGAGGGAGGGAGGGAAAAAGGAAGGAAGGAAGGGAAAATAAGAAAAGAAATAATGGAGGGAGGCAGAAAAAATATTAACTATTGAATTTAGAGATGGGTTCTTAGAAGGGTTAATCATACTGTTTTCCCTACTTTTGTGAATTTGGGTATATTTAACATTTTCCATTTAAAAGTTTTAAACACACATTATATTAGATCATTCCCCTTTCATTTTCCCGTTTTTTTTTTAAGAGAGAGAGAGAACACATGTGTGGGCATGCTTGCAGGGTTGGGAAGGGCAGAGGGAGAGGGAAAGAATCTTAAGCACATAAAGCACAGAGCCGTAGGTGGGTGGGGGAGGGGGGATTTGGTCCCATGACCCTGAGCCAAAATCAAGAATTGGAGGCATAACAGCTACCCAGGCACCCCAATTTTCCCCATTTGATATATGACAATCACATTAGTGTGTCTATTGGTGTGGGGCCAGATAGGACCCCGTTCAGACATGTACAGAAAATAAAAAGGAAATCATCCATGGTCACATTGCCTAGTAATAACCAGCATTGCCATTCAGGACAATTCTCTTCTAGGCTTCCTTCACCTTCACACCAACGATGGCTATTGTTTTATACCAAATGGTTTTTGTCATTTGTCAGTTTATGCCGAATGACATGTTTTATGTCAAGTCAGTCCAAATGGCTTGTCTTGCCGTTGTAAGTGGCATTACTTTCATTGCTAGAGAGGCAGAACCTTTTCTCATAGGTTCATTGGCCATTTGTATTTCGTTTGTGAATTATCTGTTTTAAGGCCTTCTCATATACATTACAAACTTAGTTTTCTGCAGTTGTTACCTAGTTGCAAAGAAATTTGCACAGACTAGGTAGCATAACCATTAACAGGAAAAGGGGAAGGAGCCATGGAGTTTGGCAGCTTTGAGGATCCCTGTGTCCTAGGTCTCTGCAGACTCAGCCAAGCCTCCCTGATTCTCAGGGCAACCACATTGCACAACTCCAGAGAGCATCATTCACCTAAAGACAATGTGCTACTCTATTCTGAAAGTACGAACAGACTCGCAGTTAGTCTTGGCTGCAGACCTCTACAAGAGACAACATATAAAACAAGTCTGGCGAGTAGAAGAAATTTAAAACATGGATTACATTTTGGCGAAAAAATGTTTTTTTTTTTTTTTAAATGTGCAAAACTATTGGAGAGATTTAGTTTTTAAATGATTTTTCCCCTTCCTATTCAAAGAACATTTTGTTTCCGAAGGTAGTAAAAACACAAAGAAATTATAACAAGATATCACTCAACTTCAGCAAAGCAGAGCAGCCGGCTTTACTGTTGGAAATTTTATTGTTAAGGTGTCTCCTCTGTGTCCTGCTATTTGTTCTCTGTTTTCTTTTCCGTGATCACTCTCTGCCCTGTCTCCAGGATTCCATTCTTAAAACCATCTGCTGTAAGAGTTTCCTTTCACCTCCCTATCTCTTTTTTTTTTTTCTTTTCTCTTGGATCTTTCTAAGCTAGAAGTCAAGATTCTAGGAAAGAAAATGCTTTCAGGCAACTTTGATATATTTGTGTGAATTGTGGCAGCTAGAGGATAGACAAATATAGAGAAGTCAGAGGATCAGGAGGAAGACATAATAAAGGTTAGCGTCCAAGTGCTTGGAAGGAATTGGCGCAGAAAAACAGAGCTGGGAGAAGCAAGGACAATTCAGAGAGAGCCAGAGGATACTTATTGAGCATCTATTTTGTGTCATATCCATTACTGACATGATTTCATTCCATCCTTACGACGCTGGAGATGGGCAGGTTATCCGTATTTCAGAGGAGGAAATGGCAACCAGGAGAGGTTATGTAGGCTATTCACTGCCATACAGCTAGTATATGTTGTTAGCAAGATTCAGTACCAGCCCTGGCTGGCCTTTAAGCCCATAATCTATTTATTTGTCAGAGAGAGAGAGCGGGCACAAGCAGGGAAAGTGGCAGGCAGAGGGAGACGCAGACTCCCCTAAGCCCATAATCTTTCTCAAATCACACTAGCTTCCAAAGAAAGGAGAGGAATACATGTCATGGACAAATAATGGGTTCTAAAATACTGATATCTGTTAAGTCATCAAAGTGGCACTCCTCAAAGATAATTCCTACCATTTTCACTTAAAAATAATGGTAATGGGGTTATCCAGACTGTACAACTGGCAAACTCAGGCAAGATTTAAATCAAACTTGCTTATATATCCTGGAGAGAAAGTTCTTTTAATTTCATGAGAAGATTTTCTTTCTAGAATGGTCATGGTCCAGAAAAAAAAAGGAAAATGGAAGTAGGGTATGTATTTGTGAGCTATATCCTCTGGGAGATATTGTGCTGAAAGAGAACTTAAACACTGCCAGGAGTTATTGATTTTATCTAAAAGGCTCTCGCTCACTACTCTCATCTGCCTCCTATTGAGAGAACTCCTATTGATCCACAAAAGCCCAGCTCAGGTATCACCTGCCCCCTCAGTCCCTGTTTACAACATTTCTGTATCTTTTCCTTTAGGAGGAAAGGATAGGCTCATGCACTGTAGCTCTGTCATTTTCCTTCCTTGTCATCTATAGTCTCCTGATTTCCTGGTAAGAGAATGTTCTCCACTGATCGCTCACAACCTTTTCCCCAGAAGTCCTGCATCACCTGTGTGTCTTTAATGCCCATAAGGAAAGCCTGTCTAATCTGTACAGCTCCTCTTTCCAACCACAACCTCTGATCTTTTCAGCTCTCTCCTTTTAACACCCATTTTGCCACCTCAATGAGCCTTCTAGTCCTTCCTTAGACCCTATTCAAAAACCCCCACCACTTTTTGGTCAATAGTCTCAACTTCTATCCCACCCAATTTGTGAACCCATTGCACCTGCCCAGAAAAATCATAACTCCGGATCAGTCCAATCACTCCTTTTCTTACTGCCGCACCTGAGTGGTCAAGGATAGGGAGAAAAAGTTCACACACCTATGCACATTAATGACAACAAAAAATCCATTCTTTTACATCTTAACTCAGTCTTGAGAGCCACGAGGCCCTGAGCCGGTCTTAGCCTATTATCCCACAATAGCCTTTTCAGATCCTCACCATTCTTTTGGTACCCCTGTCCACCACTGTCTCCACCCTCCTTGGATGGTCACTCTGTCCCGTGTCCTGTGAAGGACAGGAGTCCTTCACAGAGGACTCCTGCCTGCTCCCTGCCTCTCCCCTCATGCCTCTGCCAACTTGTGCCTCCTTAGCTAATTCTCACCCCCACCCCCGCCCCCCATCCAAGGCCTGTTTCTCCCCCTGTGCACTCAGTGTCCCTCCCTCTCTCTTTTTATCCACATATTCAGTCTCTTCAGCTCTAATGTATTTTTTTGGCTGTTCATAAGCACACTCACACCACTACTATCTTTAAAAAGGCATGATCATATACACAAATACTGAATCATTATGTTATGGGCCTGGAACTAATACATTATGTTAATTATATCTCAGTAAAAAACATAAACAAAATTCTTCTTCTACTTAAATCAGTCTATGTTCATTAACTCTACTTCCTCACCTCTCATTCTGTCCTGAATCCACCAGATCTTCTCCTTTGCCCTCATAAATCTACTGAAGCTGATCAATCCAAGGTCATCAATGTATTCATCACGTGTTTCCTTTTTGCAGCATTTTATGCCATCATCTCTTCTTTCCTTCTCACGCCTCTCTTACCCCTGGCTTCTTTACCTCATTGCCTCATCCTTGTCTGATTACTCTTTCTCAATCCCATCGCAGGCCTCTCCTAACTTTCCCTTGGATATGGCCATTCCCTGGAAGTCCCATGCAGAATTTCTACTAACATATTGCCCATTTCCCTTCTGTGTTCATTTGCCCCCATGGTTTCAGACCCTTTCTCCATATTCATGACCTCTGAATCCGGACCTTCAGCTCAGGCTCCTGTCTTAACCTCTAGAGCTCCCCAACCACCTTTCTACTGTGCATCTCCACATCAATGCTTAACATGCTCTCAGTTCAACACAAAGTGTGTGTCATTATCCCTTAGCCACAGCTCAGTGAATGACATCATCATCTATTCATTTTCCCAAGTTAGAAATCTGGAACTCATTTTGGATTCCTCCCTCTCCCTTGTCTTACAAATTCAGCACTCAAGTCCCACCTGTTTAACATATACTGAATCCATCTCCTTCTTTCCAATCTTACTCCCACTGCCATGCCTAAATTACTGGCATAGACTCCTAAATAGTCTCTGCATATAATCTTGCTTTCCCTACTATACCCCCAATCTATTTCTGATACCCTAATTCTGAATTATAAATTGGATAATATGACTCTCTGCTTGTCCTCAAAATCCTTTAATACAAACACTAGAACATCTTGATTATCATTTAATTATTGAAGGATAATAACACTGAAGGATAAAATAAAAAAATAAAATCCGAACTCCTTCAACAGTACACAAGGACCTTTTCTGAGTCTTCTGCTATCCTTCTCAACCACATCTTTAGCCACTTAGCTCTCATATCTATGCCCCAGGTTTACTTAAATATTTGCAATTCCAGGAAGATTCCACATGCCATCTTCTCTCCATGCTAGCACTCAGGTAATTCCCCCTATCTGAACACCTTGTGATCTCTTCTTCAGTCTTCTAGTCTCACTCTGTTCATCACCTTCCAAAAATCAGATTCATTTTCCCAAAGCTATGTGATCCCACAAGATCTACACACATTTTTATAATAACACTCATCATCCTACATAATATTCTTCTGTGTGTTTGTCTGTTTCACCAACTAGATGTTTCTTAAGCAAACATATTAGGCTTTACACCTTATATCTCATTCATCTTTGAATCCCCAGCATCCAGCTTAGGACCTGGTTCAAAAAAAACTACACTGTTGAAAAGAAGAAAGAACACATTAATTATTCAAAATATTTTTACTTCTGTTCTTGTTATTTATTGCTCTATCACACACAATCCTAAAATTTCATGCCTTAAAGCGACAATTTACTATTATCTCTCATGGTTCTATAGATTAACTAGGCTCAACTGGATGGTTGAGGTAGAATGGCGGTGGTAGAAAGGTTCATGCTTCAGATGGCAGAAAGGGCTGGAGTCATCTGGAGGCTTAAATGGGCTCAACAGCCAAGATGACTGAATCATATGGCCAACCGCAGGTCAGAAGTTTAGCTGAGACTATTTCCTGGAGCTGTGTATGTGGTCTCTGTTTGGGCTAGACTTCTCACAGCATGGCCGATGAGTTCCCAGTGCATCCCAAGAGGAGTGTTCTGTGAGGCTCAGGTGCAAGCTGCACGACTTTTTATGACCTTGGAAGTGCTGTTTTCATTTCTATCATTCTATCGGTCAAGCAAGAACTTAAGGCCAGCCCTAATTCAAGGGAAGGGAAATTTGATTTCACCTCGATGTGGAAATGGAACATAGGTACAGAGAAGAAAGAGACTAATGGTGGTCATCTTTAGAAACAACCTACCATAAATTAGAATTATAAACAACTTTAAATAATACACTAAAGTGTGTTCCTAAGACCTTTAGTTTCCTTCAATTTGGCCACTTTACGCTTGAGAAGGATGTCCATTTATAGAGTAAATATGATTATGTGAAAAGACAACTTTCAGTGAACTCCACCAGTTCTATGAAAAGTTTAAACCTGAAGGCTAAAATAAGATGAGGAAATGATTTGTATGTTTCCATCATCATTTTGTTCTTAAATGGCCTTTATAATATCCGCACTTGAGAATGGAAAATGCAATCTCTTTGCGTCTCAATTTTTCTCTTTAATTCCTTTGACTTTGTAATTCTGTCATTTTGATGGATAAGAAGATTAACTTCAGAAAATAAGTTTCTTAAAACAGATGATCAGAGAGGGAAAAAGAAAAGAGAGAGCTAAACCATGAAACAGACTCTTAACTATAGAGAATAAATTGAGGGTTGCTGGAGGGAGGTGGGCAGGGCTTGGGTAAAATGGGGGTGGGGATTAAGGAGCATGCTTGTGATTAGTACCAGGTGGTGCATGTAAGTGATGAATCACTAGATTCTATTCATGAAACTAATAGTACACTGTATGCTAATAACTAGAATTTAAATAAAAACTTGGGGGGAAAAAAGGAAACTAAAATTTCTTTTGGTGTGTTAATTTCTATAGAACAAAAATCTTTTTTTAACTTAAACTTATCTTCAGCATTAAGAAGTGAATGAGTATTGACTACATCTCAAAATAACAGTGTTTTAACAGTGATAGATGTAGGTATTCAATATTTTTTTGTTGTTATTTAGGAGTGAATTTTCCAGCAGCTGTTGAGACTGACCCTGGTATGGGACATGTCTATTATTTACTTTAGACTCATGGCATAAGATGGGAAGTAAAGAATCCATTATTTATTTATATATCCAGCCCCTGGATGTAGGGTGGGACTAGTTTGGACTGTGCTGCAATTATAGAAGGGAAATTATAACATTTAAAATACCCATGATTATTTTCTAAAGAAAGTGACACATGAAAAAATATTCATCATCTTTAGCCATCAGGGAGATTCAAATCAAAACCACACTGAGATACCACCTTACACCAGTTAGAATGGCCAAAATTAACAAGACAGTAAACAACAAATGTTGGAGAGGATGTGGAGAAAGGGGAGCCCTCTTACACTGTTGGTGGGAATGCAAGTTGGTGCAGTCACTTTGGAAAACAATGTGGAGATTCCTCAAGAAATTAAAAATAGAGCTACCCTATGACCCTGCAATTGCACTACTGGGTATTTACCCCAAAGAAGCAGATGAATTACAAAGAAGGGCCACATGTATTCCTATGTTCATAGCAGCAATGGCTACAATTGCCAAACTGTGGAAAGAACCAAGAT
>CM053618.1:44701749-44726260 GCA_028646535.1 Procyon lotor
GACTCTCTTCTGTGTTAAAGTGTAAAGACCTAGAAAGTGAGGAAGTAGGGTGTATAGAGAGGAGGGGGAAAGTAATGGACAGTATGAAATCCCTCCATCACCTCAAACTTTCAGGAAAGTCCACCACAGAAACAACGGTCTTATACACTCAAGTTTTCAGGGGGTGGACGGGCCAAGGTTCACAGTCTGCACAATGTGATGCAGGAACATGACATATGGAACAGCAAGAAGCAGCCAGAGGGGGAAAGGGAGAATGAAAGTATCGTTCTCACCACCCTCCTACTCCCTCAACCTCCCTCCCTAAAAAAATTATTTTGAAAAGTCTGGAATGGACTGAAGGCTCTCATTACTTCTAGGTCAGCATTGGAATTGACCTTATTTGAATCTTAATGGACAGGATAACTGAGCTGACATGTGGCCTGCCTACATAGCTATTTATTTAGATCTAACCCTCTTGGGTTCTGCATCCCTTGAAGGCAGAGAGTTGGAGATAACCTGCCTCTGATTCCCTGGGTCTTGTTTGCTAAAATACATACAGATGCTAAATGCTGTTGCAGTTGAAGGAAGGAAGGGAGGAAGGCAAGAAGAAAGCAACAGACAATTATTTCATTAACTATGTGTTTTGGCTGTAAAGGGCAGTTCTCAAGCTCTAAAATACTACTTCAGGGTCTTACAGGATGGAAATAGGTGTGGGAAAAGTGCTCCATAAATTACTGATGACAAACAAGTTGATTTTTAAATATACCAGGCCAAAAAAAAAAGTCAGAAGTTCTCCCTAGCTAAGCATATTTGCACAGATGTAGATTATTCCTGAATATTAATTGGTTTAGAGTTAGAAAACATTAGCTATGACAAAAACAAGAATGTCAACATTAACAAAGACCTCCAACTGAAGCCCAAATGCCCATTTAATTCTCGCTGGGGCGTTTACAGCCTTTACCATGGTAGATCATTCCTGTGATATATCGGGAAAAATTTGGAAAATAGTATCTTACATGCAAATTATTTTATGGTTGGCATACATGAGCAGGCATATGGAGAGGGTGATACAGTAGAGCAGCTATTAGAGCTACAGTGGGTCTTTGTCATTATCCTCAGTTGGTGAATGATATGACCCCTATGGAATGTACTATACCCAAGGGGAAGCATTCATTGTAAAGCATTTCTAGACTTGAAAATGGCCTCACACAACTCACTCAGTAGAATGGCCTGTATTTTAAGTCATTGAGTTCAAGAAGGAGAACATGGATTTTTTGCAATGAATTGATAGAAGCTGATACCGAAAGAAGTACAAAATTCGATTGCCACACCATACATTTAACAGCATCATTTTCTGTAGAAACCTTAACGTTAGCAAACAGGACAAAGACAAGCACATTCCTATGGAGGTATCAAAGTTACCCTCCGCAGAGTGATCTCTGTGAAATCACTACTTTTGAAGAGCAAGTTCATAACCAATTTGGTAACTACCTTCTTTCTCAGTGGACAAAATTCACTCAAATAAAGAAAAACTGGATGGAATTGAAATTTTTCATCTGGCTGATTTACTGTCACTCATCACAACTCCACATTTCTTTAGAGCCTAGAAATTTTGGATTTGATTCAGAAGACCTCCATATCCGAGTTGCCTGTGCGAACCTGGATTGTTCATTTTCCTCAGCTGCACCTTCTATCTTCCTATTCACCAATTCTTCTCCATTTGCCTGGCTCCTCTTCAACCTTCAAAGAAGATCCAGTCTTCCAGTCACCTCAACAGAGTGACCTCTAGCCTTCTGTAATATCTTTATGTGATATTCCCTCCTTGGCCTACTAGTACCATAACTATTCATGCCACTCATGAGTCACTTGGCAGAAGGTACCTTGTTATGTAAGGATCTCAGTTTGAAGCTAGGTGATGGCCACCGCTTTCTGATTCCAGCTCAACTCTAAGGCTATGTCCACTGGGACCATGCGAATATGATCACAGTATGGAAGCAAGAATCCCACAGTGGGTGCCCCTTCTATGCCACCAGATCCATTCTATTTTTCTGGTATGTTGCTTAGAAAATAAATTTTGTCTGACAAACTGCCAATTCTTTTCCTGGGGCAAGGATAAATGAGGGTTTCAGCTATCCATCTTTTGTCATTTCTATTTTTTGTTGAACCCATTATTATCCATAACCAAAATTGAGCTCCTAAAAACCTAGGGGACTTAACATAACTGTTCTCAAGCCTGAATTGTTCTTATCATAGCTAGACTCATTTAAAGAAAAACTTGTTTTAGACCATATAATCCTGAAGCTAGAAAGGAAGTTGGAGATTTATTATTTCAAATCTTTGTTTCAATACAAGAAGAAACTGAGGCTCAGAAGGAGTTTAGAATTTACTCAAAGCGCCAAAGGGATATGGCTCTGGAATTGGACTCAACGCAGGGGTCCTAGTCTACCATTCCCTCCTATGCCTCTCTGCACCCCCTGACCTGGAGAATTCCTCTGCCAGATGGATCCCCTTTGAGAGAGGCTTGTCTCAGTTGACAAGTTCTTGAAATTGCTGACAATCCATGCCCATGTTTTGGCTCCACCACAGGTCCTGACAAAGAGCTTAAGGGAATCCTGGAGGCAGGAAAATAGAGAACAGAGCACAGACTCTGGACTCAGACAGCACTGTACAGCTTTGCACGTGTCTCTGCAGGATCAAATGGATTAAATGTGATCATGCAAAGAGCCTTACGCACACAGTAGGGCAAGAAATGATAGTTTGCCTTCCATTCTCCAATACCAGAAACCAACTGTGATCATCAGCAGGGCACCAAACTTCTGGAACTGAAAAATTATAATGATGGTTAAAATAAACTATTATTTTTAAAATAAATGTGCATGAATAGTAATATAAAAAATGGAAAAGTCTAGCTTGGAGATTTATTTATTCTATTTGGATACTAGCCTTTTGCTTATTCCACTGTAAACTGAGAATGAGTAAATGTTTCACCATGGACACAGCTGCATATGCTGAATATAGATTTTCCAATGCTTGATTTTCCATTAGAGTTTACATTTCTGAGCTTAATGCCTGAGGGGGCAGCCTGACTAATACATTATACTGTTTGTGAGTTCACTTTCAAAAGCTGAGTTTAAGAGATGGGAGTTGAGATTTAGATGCTAAAAGTATAAAGAGACTTAAATAGTAAGAAAACTGTGGCCCCAGATTATTCTGATGTATTAAATTAACAATTTTTCAAATTCCTAATTTAGCTTCCTCTTTGCTCTTTACTGACAAGAAAATCATTTCGATAGGAAAACAATTGGTTATTTGCATAGCAATTACACAGACTATAATGACTAAATGTAAACTTCTTGGAAGTAGAGGAAGATACCAAGTTTTGAAACATGGAGAAATGGAAATAATAGTGATTTTTGAGGATCTACTTTGTGCCAGCTAGTCTACTAAGTAATTCTGAGTATATCATTTCTGAGCCACTACCATTGCATGGTGAGTATCACTAACCTATTTCACAAATGAGATGCATAGGGTCTGGTTGACTCATCCAAGACCATAAACCATCACCATAGCACCCTGCTAACTATGCTTCTGCTGTCCTTACAAAAGGCAATGGGCAGAAGACATGAACAGACACTTCTCCAAAGAAGACATACAAATGACTAACAGACACATGAAAAAATGTTCATTATCATTAGCCATCAGGGAGTTTCAAATCAAAACCACATTGACAAACCACCTTACACCAGTTAGAATGGCCAAAATTAATAAGACAAGCAACAACAAGTGCTGGAGAGGATGTGGAGAAAGAGGAACCCTCTTACACTGTTGGTGGGAATGTAAGTTGGTGCAGTCACTTTGGAAAACAGTGTGGAGATTTCTGAAGAAATTAAAAACAGAGCTACCCTATGACTCTGCAATTGCACTACTGGGTATTTACCCCAAAGATACAGATGTAGTGGAAAGAAGTGCTGTATATACCCCAATGTTCATAGCAGCAATGGGCACAATTGCCAAACTGTAGAAGGAGCCAAGATATCCTTCAACAGACAAATGGATAAAGAAGATATGGTCCATATATACAATGGAATATTATGCCAACATCAGAAAGGATGAATACCCAACTTTTGTATCAGCGTGGACAGGACTGGAGGAGATTATGCTGAGTGAAATAAGTCAAGCAGAGAGAGTTAATTATCATATGGTTTCACTTACTTATGGAACATAAGGAATAACATAGAGGACATTAGAAGAAGGAAAGGAAAAGTGAATTGAGGGAAATCAGAGGGGGAGATGAATCATGAGAGACTGTGAACTCTGAAAAACTGAGGGTTTTGGAAGGGAGGGGGTGGGGGGTTGGGTGGGTATGGTGGTGGGTATTGAGGAGGGCATGTATTGCATGGAGCACTGGGTGTGGCACATAAATAATGAATCTTGTAACACTGAAAAAATAAAATTTTTTTTAAAAAGGCAATGGAGGGAGACAAACCATAAGAGACTCTTAATCTCAGGAAACAAACTGAGGGCTGCTGGGAGGTGGGGGGGCGGGATGGGATTCCAGGGGGATGGACATTGGGGAGAGTATGTGCTATGGTGAGTGCTGTGAATTGTGTAAGACTGATAATTCACAGACCTGTACCACTGAAGCAAATAATACATTATATGTTAATTAAAATTTTTTAAATAAAAATTTTTTAAAAAGATTAAACTAACTGGTTTTAAGGGGGGAAAAAGGCAATGGAAACACACCTAGATTTAGAGTCAAGATGAGATTTAGGGCTCAGGTCATTACTTGTAAGTGTTTGGAGTGTAGCCAAGACCTACCACTTTCTGGGGTTTAATTTTTTTTTTCATCTGTAAGATGAGAAAACTAACACCTACTTCACAAGGTGCTATGAGGATTAAATGAACTCCTATGATTTACAAAAGCTTTTTAGCTGCCAAAGGCCATCAAAAGAGAGGTATTTGAGAGGCAGGCATGCTGTCCCTTGCTCCTGAGTCACAGTTGCCGCCCACCTCTCAGAATTGCCATGAGGAGTCATTGGATGCTGGGTGTCAAAGTCAATGCAAGCCCAAGCAGCAGCATTGAAAATATGTTTAACATTCTTTGGAGCTTTGCAATCCTGAAGGACTAAATAAAATAGCTCTTATAAACTTAGTTTTTCTAAGATAGCTAGTGTAACCTTTCAGAGTTGCAGAGGCTCAGAGAATATTTTCAGAATCTAGTTTGGGAAATGAAGACTCAAATAGGACACAGTCTTTAATAGAATATACCCTATTAGGTTTGTGAGGAACCACAGAGAATACACAGAGTCAAGCCTTAGTTTCCCAGTTGAGTCCAGTGAGATCTCGATAGCATGGTTAGGACCAGAGCTCAGGGGTCCTGATTCTGAGTGTGCTGTTCTCTACTGCATTCATTGCTCTTATAGATTCTTTCAAACGCATAGAAATACCATTGACAACAAATTAGTGACAAAGTATCAGCTATTAAGCTCCCAGGTAAAGCTCTAGATGGGTTTATATTCACTGTGTGACCTTGGAAGAGTTGCTTTATATCTGCGCCTTGGTGTCCTTATTTGTACATGAGTTATAATGATAACTTCATTGATTATAGTGAAGATAACACATGAAAAGTTCTAGCACAGCGTCCGTAAGGACTCAACACTCATCAGTTACCATATAATCATAATCTAGGTGCCATAAAACTCCAAAAGATGACTCTCTGTGCCTCCCCTATTTATGGTAACCGCCAAGCAAGCAGGGAGCCTACCAGGAGACTCCCGGGAGGTAACTTGGGCAGACCCTCTTAGCGATCAATCTGCTTATTTCCGTTTTATCCAGTTTGAAGCAATCGTGACATGAAGGACCAAAGCTAGATTTGGAGAGAAGGGAGAAAGGGATGCACTCATTCTGAGTCTTGGAGCCTGAGTCCCCATATTTCATCTACAAATGGGGATATTAATATCCATTCTTTTTCTTTTTTTATATAATATTTTTATTAACATATAATGCATTATTTGCCCTAGGGGTACATATCCATTCTTTTTCACTGTGAGGTACACAAAGCTGTCAGTTTCAATAAAAAAATATGTTATAAACTATTCATTGCTATATAAATGTAAAGCCTGTAAAGCAAAGAGAAGAAATGATAGTGGTTTTCTCCCTGTGTTAATAAGCCACAGTCTCTCACTTGAGTGGCTTTTTACTTCCTTTCTTACACTGAGCACCTGGGGGATTTAGTTTCAGGGATAATGAGTTAGCATTCTATTAATTATGTCTGATCTAATGGCCATGAACCCGTGTTTGCTCACCTCCAGCGAGAAAAATGTAGTCCTTTCCTTAGAACATGAGATCCTTTCTAAATAAATTATGAAAGCCTTTTCAATAACCTGCTTGTTCTTTTTACAGAGAGTTGCTTAGATTCTGGATTATCTCAAAGCCCTGCTAGCCAGCTACCTGCTTTGTGTATTGTCCCAATAATTTACCCTTTGATTTCATGTTTCTTTCAAAAGCATTAAGGCACTAGGCAAACATTACTCATCAAACTGGTTTGATGATATCCTGTTAAATTTAGCTTTTTTTTTTTCCCTTTTGTGGCTCAGTCATATCTACTCTCAGGGCTATGACCTACATGAGCTATGAGGGTTCTGGGCGGAAGAGCCACATTAGAGCTTCCACTGGGAAATCTGAGTGCTCCAGAGCTTCCTTTCTCATTGACTACACCATTCAGGATTTTCTTTGCCGTTGCCCCCTCCTGCTGCCATCACTTGCTCGGGGTTGTCCTGGAGCAGGCATCCATCTACATCTCTGCCAGGAGTTTTAATGCTTATAGATATGAATTGCAGGGTCCACGAGTCTGCATTAGCTAGGTGTGTTGGTGTCTAAATAAGCTTCTTTAGGTTCAACCTCAGGAAACTGTGGTCAATGTTTGCCTGTCTCCACCTAGCCTCCTCTGCCAAGACCATGCTTTCCTCCCACTCATGGTCCCATGCTGGCTGATTGGGACTGTGAGTAAAGAGTAGCTGCCTATAAAGTCCTCTCATTGTCACATCCATACTGCCCTACCCTCTCTCTCCTCCCTCTCAATCTCCCACTTCACAAACCCATAAATCCTAGTCGCTTCCTCCACTGGGAGCAGCTGGTCCAGCTAAGGGAGAAATGAGGTAGCAGAGAGGCTCCAACATAGTCTTCTTCCAATGGTTCAGCTCCAGATGGGTAACAAAAAACCCCAGTTGGAGAGTAACCAACTATTTATCACTCCACATGCATGGTAAATGGTTTCTCCTAATAATTCCCGCTTCCAATTAATGAAGTGAGAATTGGAAGGTCTAGGAACTAACGTGACAGATCATCTGACTCCAACGCTAGGCTGCTTTCAGAAGAACTAGATGGATCCCACGGCACTAATCAATGTGCTAATATTTAATCTGTTAAAAATAAACATTTGCCATCCCTCAGGTGAAATACACTTTGCTTAATCTTTTCCCCCTTCCTATTGGCCAATATTTCATTAACACAAACTTTTCTTAACTGAAAAGGTATTCTTGTTTATGGTTTGGTTCTTGTAAAGGAAAGTACATTATGACAAAATTTACCTGAAATGCGTATGGTAAGCACAGCAGCATAACATCACTTTATGGGGCCACCCCTGAGATCATGATCAGGGGGTAAATCTGAGCCTAACATGGTGTTACACCTCTTCCTTTTGTGGCTTTATTTGCTTCCAACTCAGGGTTTTCTGAAATAACTACAATAATTAAACAGAGAATGTCTAGGCTCTCTAGATTCTATGAAGACAGATGTTAAAGGTTACTTTTCAGTGGGGAGAAATTTTGCTGATTACTGTGTCTGGGTGACTGTACTGCCCTCAGCAGAACCTGATGGAGTAAGTACAACTGTCAATAGATTCCACACTATCTCCTGTCCCACACCCCTTTTAAAACCAGCAATATTGATAGGAGAGAAGCAGTAGAAAGCATAGGATCCCAATGGAAGACTCAGAGGTTCAAAACTGGCTCTGCCATTTACCATCTCTATAACTAGGGACAGGCTATTTAATCTCTCTCTTTCTTCATCTGTAAACATTGGTGTTAGTAGCACTTTTCTCTCAGGCCTATTTTGGGGATATGTATATACATATATATTACACATAAGTACATACAAAAACGCATGCATACATATATATACACATGATACAAACACACACATATAATAGTACTCAACACATGTTGGATATTGTTATTACTGCTAATATGTATTGAGGGCCAACTATGCACCAATACAGTGCTAAGCATTTTACATGCATAACTCATTTATTTCTTATAACCATCCTAAGGGTTAAGCAGTATTGCTAGGCTCTTTTGCAAGATGAATACAGTAGATGTCAAGATGACTTGCCTCAGGTCCCACAGTTAATAAGCCACAGAAGTGGCACTGGAGCTCAGACCTTAGTAGAGCACCTTGCTAGGCTCTATGGACACACTGTAAGATGCTAGAAGAATCCAGGCTGCTAGTTTCAAGTAGCCAGCCACTTTTTCTATATTGTTGAGTCATCCGAATGCACATATGGACATATATACAACAAAACACTTAGTTGTGACCACTTCCTACTTATTCAGTAAGTCATTCAAAAATATTCTTTTTTTTTTTTTTTTAAAGATTTTATTTATTTATTTGACAGAGAGAGAGATCACAAGTAGACAGGCAGGCAGAGAGAGGGGGGGAAGCAGGCTCCCTGCTGAGCAGAGAGCCCGATGTGGGGCTAGATCCCAGAACCCTGAGATCATAACCTGAGCTGAAGGCAGAGGCTTTAACCCACTGAGCCACCCAGGCACCCCCATTCAAAAATATTCTTCACCAAGAGCAGCCTCAATACTAGCCTCTGTGCAAGTCCTGTAGAACCCAGAAATGACCAAGACAAGTCCCCACCCCTAGGAGCACTCCAGTTTGAGACAAGAGAATGGGAGTACAGAAAGTGGCTTCTTGGTCCCCGGAGCTTTTTCCCTAGCTGGAAAGATGACTTCTTGGGGTGGTATACCAGTGTCCCTCATGGGTCCTAAAGCCCTTGAGGTGGGGTGCTTCTTACTTCCTACTTTCCTTCTTTGCTCTAATTTAAATAGTAAATCCTAGTTGTTTTATCTCATTGAGCAAGGGCTTAAGGGATCCTAGGCCCCTACATACTATATAAGGATCTTATGCCCTTGCATAAAATTTTCCATAAGATATTAAAATATTAAAAATACAAGTAGTGGCATAGCTTCATTTTTCATTCTGCAATAATTATTGAACAGCTAAAATGAGCCAGTCACTTAAAGCAAAAGGAATACAATGGGGACTGTGTGGTGTTGAAATGGTCCTTCTCTTTAGACTTACAATCTGGTGAAGGAGACAGATGGATAAATATAGGTGCTATCAATAGCAATCACTATAGAGTAGGCTATAGTCATATGACATCATGGAGATGATGAAAGAGACTGTTCAAGATATAGAAATAACATGCAAAGGCCCTTAGGTGTGAGCATGCAAAGAACACTACAAAGACTAAAAGGAAAATGATGTTATATAGCTAAAGCATAAAATAATGGCAAGAGATGAAACTGGATATGTAAGTAGGTTTAGCATGCTTCAGACCTCAGTTTTGCTCAAATCAACTCAATATTTTTAATATGTCTCAGTGTACCTTTTAATGGTTCTTAAAATACCCTTATGAGGCAGGTATAGATTACCGATCCCAAATTCTAGATAATGAAAAAGTTAAGTTATTTCCCCATGTTTTCATAGCTAATGAAGAAGTGGAGCCAGAGTGCAACTGAGGCACGTCAGTGGCCAAATGATGCGTGTGCTGTTAAAGTCCAAAGTCCTATCCCACACGCACTGGCCCAAGTGGCAGGGTTCCATGAAAAACAAAGGCAGCCTGTGTAATCAATGCAATCTCAAGGTTACGTGTGCAATTTCTGACTCAAGGATGGGGGCATAGAACATTGTGCACTTCATGTTTTAGCTAGGATGACAATTTCATTATACAGCACAATGATATGGCATATCAGTGAAATTGCTTTTGAAGACATGCCTTCTTCATACTCAAAAAGAGGCCCACCATTGGGTGGAGAGATGACCTGAACTGCTTTACCAGTGAGAACGATGGAATGGCAAGTAATCTCCAAGAGTGTCTCAACAGGCTGGCCTGGTGATCAAGACCTTAGATCTGCAAGGTTTGGGAGAGCAGTCAGTCAGTACAGAAACAAGAAAGCTAAGTGGCCCACAGAGGGATCAAATGTACAAGTCTGTGATTGTTAATATGGACCATTAGCCAAGCACACTTGCCAAAATTGCATTGACGTCAAATTTATGTGCACAAGAGAAACTAGTTACCCAGCAACTCTTATACTGGAGAAGAAAGTGCTGTTCATTTGCACATTCTATTGTATTTTTGCCAAATAGCATATCAAATTGCCCTGCATTCAAAGCTGGTCCCCACTTCGTGCTGTCAGCACAGGAGTGAGCCCTGAAGGAGCTTGCCCTGACACTCCTGCTCTTGGCCCCTCTCTGGGCACCCACTGCTGGGGTGGCTGCCAACAGCACTTTGGATCCTGTGGGACTCTTGAAAAGGAGAGAGAAAGGACAAGAGTTTTGACATGCTCTTAAAGAAACTATATCCTGTTGAAAGATTTTCATTTCAGTTAAATGCTAGCCCCAGTTTTAGATGATCTTAATGTGCTCTTTTCAAAAACTGAAAGTTAAAATAAAACCTTAAGAAGAATCCCACCATCATTTACACAAATAGTTATTTCAATTTGGCTATTGTTTTCCTCCACCAAAGGGTACAAAGCAGTGACTCAGAGGGATAATTATGGGGACTGGAGGGACTGAGGACCTGAGCCACCTCCAAATTCGTTCTTTAAGCAATCTGCTCATTATTACCAAACTCAAATAATGAGATGACAGGCCCAGTGTCATGTTGGAGATAAATGCTGAGAACATCAACAACATAATAAGATAAAATCTGATTTGTATTCATGTAATTGTTTTATAAAGATACTCTGAGGCATTCACCAGCTTGTTTAAAGAGAAATAAGAAGAGACCCATCCATTGGAAACAGGAAACAGAGCTCTGATGTGATAAAAAGCATGGTTCTTGATGCAGTTTGAGGTCTTAAAAAACAAAAACAACAAAGTTTGAGGTCTAAGTTGGAAACCCAGCTGTTGACATCACCTTGCTCAGATCCCTAGCCTACTCTGAGTCTTGCAGTTCTCACCTGCCAAATCCTAACATAAGCAGGGTTGTTTAAGATGAGGTAAGGTAACAACAGGAGAAACACATAGTAAACCTCCATCACCATCTTTTGAACTGAGTCTGAATATTTAGGTGGCTGGTCACGGAGATAAAATCCAGGCAACTGAGTCATAGAGTTACAATGTCACATGCAGAAAATAGCCACTACTTAATCAGGCACAACTTGATGTCCCGCATGAATAGGCATCACAAGGCATTTATTTGTTTAAGTAAAAGAAATAAGAAATATATTGCAGTTGTTACAAGTTACAGATAAATGTTCTGGCAAGTCCAAACTACAGAATATACAAGGAAAACTACAAGAACGCCAGGATGGTTTCACTGAATTATCACAGAAAAGCAAAACAACTTGTAGAAATGTGGCAACAATGTCAATCAAGGACGGCTTCAGGACTCAAATACTACCATGAAACTGTGTCTTAGTCCAGTACTAAAATGCAGTTATGCTTTGCTTTCTTTGCTTGGAAAAAAAAAAAAAGTTGTGATGTGAATCTCTGTACAACAATTAATATTTTGTCTTTCTTGGAGAGCTTCCTCCCAAAGTAACACTATGATAAATCTTTTTGTGCAAATGATCATCCTAATTTTATCTTCTGTGTAAATACAGATCTTCTAGTATCTCCTCTGTTCCTGACTACTCGATGCCACCCCCTTGTTACCCAGGAGTCCTGAGAATGGAGGAAGACCTCCACTTGAGCCAGAGTCCAACATGAGCAGCCTTAGAAAGAGAGCTTGGTGGTAAGACTCAGACGGACATAGATTTGAGCCCGAGCTCTGACAGACACTGGCTATATAAGCTTGGACAACTTCTTAGTCAATAGACATTGCAGTTTTTTCATTTGTGAAATGGGGATAATAGTAGAAAGAATGCCTGTAAAGCATCAGTAAGTGTTAGTTATTGCCACCATCCTCGTCCTGGCAACACAGAGACCAAGAGGGAGCTGTTTACACTCCACAAAACCCTTCTATTTTGCTCTTCCCTCAGCGTCCAATGTTTACAGTCCATATCAAACTCACTGGGGCCTGCAGCCTCCAGACTCAGCAATGTAACACTATTTACTTGGAGAGAAATGAGAAAAAGAGAAAAAACACAATCACCTGTGTGCCTTTTTCTTCCCTTATGATTTCTGGAAGAGCTCATAAAAGGGTAATCAGAGAATAAAAAATACACGTTGATTGTTACATTCTTTTCTCTGTCCTTGAATCTCACCACCACTGATTTCTACAAATCCCCAAATTAAGAAGCTACAAGTCTGCTGTAGAATATTCATCCCATAGAGATCTCATGGGTATCAGGAAAAAGGAGAAAGCAAGGAAATTAATTAATTAGCCTCAGTGAGGCACCAATCAAGTAATGTCATTAACTTCTTACCTAATAGGCTGGGACTCAATCACAAGCTATTATTGGACATTAATATGGGTAATGGTATTTGAATTTCACGAATGTGACCTCTTCTATTAAGAAGTCAGACTTGGTCAGGACTACGAATACTAATGACATTCAGTGAAAATGGCCATGAAAAAATATTGACAGAACCTCTCATAAAATATGAAACCAACACAGAGAAGCTTTAAAGCTTTAAAATCCTTTAAAGGAGTTACAATAACACTTGATTTCAGACAGAGCTGGCGCAAGAGATTCTCTCTGCTCTCCTCAGCTTCTACCAAACTTGTATAGCATACCAAACCCCACTGAAGGTAGGATGAGAAAAGGAATATTTGAAGGTCTCACAAATATTTTAATTAACTCTGTTGACAGTAGGGAGATGGTTGCCTTGGCCTATGGGCTTTCTGGACTGTGCGCTGCTCTCAATTTGGACTTAGAATCTACTTGGAGTCTCGGGAACCCTCTGTGGTGACCAAGGAAGAATGGAGAAGAGAGAAGGCAGGGAAGTCTGGGAGTTCAAAGGAGAGAAGGACATCTCTGGGGAAGGCGTCCACCCACGGTCCCAGTACCAGGCAGGACAGTGGCAAAGGAGACCAGGATATTGCTCTTTCTTTTCATGTACATGAGGAGCTTCTATTAATTGTCTCTGTGTAAAAACCATTCTAGGAACTGAAGAAGCAAAGATGAATAAGACCTGGTCCCTTTTCCTTAAGGTAGGAAGAACCAATACACACACACGCACACATGCACGCACATGCCACACACACACTTTTATACAATGGGATTCCTTGTGACAAGGGCTAAACAAGAGATATAAACCATATCTGGGTGGATTCTAGAGAGTGGAATGTCTTAAGGATATTGAGGATTGTCAGGGAGAGGATATCAAAAAAGATCACCTTCTCAGTAAGCAACTCAAGGAGGAAAGAAGAGTTCGCAAAAAGCCTCAATGAAGGTGAGAGTTTGGGAAGAAGAAACTACTCAGGGTGGGAGCATCAGCATGAGCAAAGGCCCAGAGACACGAGAGAACCTGAAGGTGGTTAATAATGCTGTAGAATGAGATGGGAAATACAGAGTGAGGGGAAATGCTGGGACACTGTCTGCAGGGCCAGGGACAAAACCCTGGGGAGCTGATACTTCTTCTTTTTCTTTTTTTTTTCTTTTATTATGTCATGTTAGTCACCATAGAGCACATCATTAGTTTTTGATGTAGTGTTCCATGATTCATTGTTTGTGTATAACACCCAGTCCACCACGCAATCTCTGCCCTCCTTAGTACCCATCACTGGGCTGACCCATACCCCCATCCCCCTCCCCTCTGAAACATTCAGTTTGTTTACCAGAGTCCACAGCCTCTCATGGTTTGTCTCCCCTTCCGATTCCCCCCACCCCTTCGTTTTTCCCTTCCTTCTCCTAATGTCCTCCATGCTCTTCCTTATGTTCCAAGTGTCTGTGCTTAGGACAGAATTTCTCTCCAAGAATGAGCAGTGTGCATTTAGCCAGAATGTCCATGAGCTCTGATATTGTGCAGGAACATGAAAGTGTGGATGGGCCGATGGGGAGAAATGCCTAGCAATTACTTCAGTGGAGTAACATTTATCTTCAGTTACAAACAAATGACAATCTGTGGCATTTGTTGTTCTCTGCCTGACATTAGTTGACTTGGGTTGTAAGTCTTAATACTGTCCTAAATGAACATGGTACCTTCTAATTATCTAAAATTACAATGTAAGTGTTTAAGAAAGACAGATAAAAACAGAGATTTAGTCTTTTTGTTTTTTCTGAGCTTCACCTTAAGGGTGAAAAAAAAATCTTCCTTCACATCTCCACACCCACAGAAAACACTGGGTTTGGGTATTACCAGAGCTGTGCTGTGTGTTTTTACTGGGAGAGGCAGCCCTACACAACAACCTGTGAGGAATGTTACACTGAGGAGTTACGTTTCAGACTTGGCTCTTTGAGATGCAGGATAAAAACAACTCATAGTTGCAAGTAGGATCTCCAGTTACTGGGAATGAGCAAACATTGTTTGTTGAGGGGATGGGGGTTTGGAGGAAACAGGTATGGTGGACACCAATCTGCTTCCAGTCCCAGGGTCATGAGATTTCCCATCTCCTCCTTTTCCTCTTCCTCCTTCATTTCTTCCTTCTCCTACTTCTCTTCCATTATCTCAAGCCCTAACCCCATCACATGGTTACAGGAGCAGCCACAAAATAGGGACAAATTCTCGTGGAATTAGTTTGGGGGAAAATTATATTCTATTAGTTCTAGTAAAATTTTCTCAAGAACTCAAAAAGACCCGATAGGTGCTCTCTCTTCCCATGGCAAACAGATGGGAGTGTGTGGCAAGTCAATGTCTAATACATAGTAAGCACCTGCTACAAGGCTGTAAGCATGGTTCTTTGAGACATGTCTTCATCTCTATAACCCTAAACTACTATGGAGACTATTTTGTGGATGAGAGAACCGAGGCACAGAAAAGCAAGAGGTTTTCCCAAACCAAGGGAAAGGGAAAGCTTGGTTCACAGCCAAGATTTAAATATTGTCAGTCTGTTATTAGGACCCAGAAACTTGCCACCATACTATAAAGCCTCCCAGCAGAAACACTTCCATGAAATCTCCCAGAGGTAGAAAATAAATTTTACCAAAGCCGGCTGACACACCTGCCCAGGTGTACTGAGTCACAACACGAACTATTCTTCTCTCCCTCTTCTTTTAGCAAACAAGATGAATATCAGCGGCAGCAGAATGCCCAGAAGGGTGGATGAAATTCAGTGAGGGGGGATTCTAAAGTAAATGCCACAGGATTCTACTATACAGCACTGTTTTCAGAGTGCTCAGCATGTCCCGTTGCCCTGTGGAGCTGGGAATGCAGAAACAAAGGCCTCCAGTGTCGTTTCCATTTGTAAGGAGACTGAATTAACGTTGCCAGGGAAACAAAACCTAAGTTTCCTCTTAAATTTACTTTCAGCTTATGCATCACACCTTTGCCAGCCTGAGTGAAACATGATAAAGGAAGAAAACTACAGTTCTCTTATTAATACCTCTTAAAGTACACATTTCCCAAGTAAAGATAAGCCACAGGAGAATAGATCTGGACAAATCTCACCATAAAAGTGATTTGACTGTACCCAGATATTAGTATATGGTGGAAAAAGAAAACAACAACACAGAGAATCACACACCAGGTGCATTTCTCTCTCAGGAGCACGCAACCCAGGAATGGCTCTTGTCTCTATTCCTGTGGTCAGTTGCAACCTAGAGGGCTGTGAAGATGTGTGTCAGCCAACAACACAAGAGTGGGGGGAGACTGGAACCAATGTGAGAAAGGAGGAGGCCGGATGGTGAGGTAGAGAGTGGGGAAAGTGGAGTGTAAGAAAACAAATCTTAGAGCCAGCTCAGTCATTAGGGATGAAGCAGAGTTTGAAGAGGGAATTGACCACTTGACTGATGTTGTTGTAAAACAAAGAAAAAAAAAAAGGTTACTGGCTGAATTAAACCAGGAGTCAAGAAATGATCTGAAGAAAGAATATAGATGTCGCTTGGATGAGGTTGTGTCTACACATATATAGACTCCTTCCTTTGCAAAATACGCTGCCATCTTAAGAGCAAAAACCAAACAAGCTCTCGGCTGATCACTCAGAGGTTAATGTATGCACACTTCCAGTGCCTTGGCAAATCCTGGCCCAAGGGTCTTTGAGGTAGTACATCTTTTCCAAAACTCAGCTCAGACATCATTTCTCAGGGACGTGTACCACAACTCTACAGGCTCGATTCAATCCATTGTATATACTCTCAAAGCTTAGCTGTCATCTTCTCCAAATTACTCACAGTTAGAAATTCCACAGGTCAATGATTTTTTTTTCCTTTCTGTTTTCCCTTGGCTAAATTTTAAGCTTCTTGAGCGTAGGAAGTGCGTTTATTGCTGCTTAGCATTGTGTTTCAAGTTTCTACACAGAGCCCAGCATATAGTAGGTGCTCAACTTACATTGTTCAATGAATGAATGAATGAATTCTAAACAAATATGATCAGAAGGTGAAGAAACCACTCCATGGGGAATAAAGAGAGCAAACTTAAAGACCACCAGGAACCCACAGACTCACAAGTCAAATTCCTGCTGACCTCCTTTCCCAGAGAAGCACACCCTTCCACACAGCGGACCGACAAAATCTAAATCTAGGATGAGTTTTTATCACAGCCTTATCTGATATACAATGTCAGTGCTTGACTTTTCTTGTATGACCATGGGAGGCTTTCAAAATGAGATTCTGAATAACTTCTTAGAGGTTTTAGTGTACTTACTTCAGCCAAGGATCCTTTTTATTTCCTGTGACCGGAAAGATCTGGGCCTCATGAGTAAGCAGCCTCTTGGATCAGTCATAGCAATCGTCTCAACAACACTTGGCAATTCCCCAGAAGCTTACAACTGCTGACCCTGCCAACATGGGGAGTTAGGATGCAGTTTCCTCATCCTCTTCAAGAGTCTATAAATGCCCTTCCTGTTGAAAACAAGTAGCTAGAGGGAGAGAATAGTGACTACACACGTTCTCCTTCTGCAAATGCAGGAGAATTCAGAATTATGTCCAGCGCCAGGGAGGAAGCAGCAGACCATGTACTCAAGACTCATTACATAAGCTCTTTGAGACACATTATTTTTAATCAAAAACTGTTTTATTCATTTGTGCTATATCATTTGTAATGTCAAAGTAAGGTGGGAAATGTATCAAGAAAGAAAGGCTCTAGAGGATACCACAGAATGGCCAAGGGTGAATTTATAAGACCATTCTTTAGCTGTGTCTTCATCAATATCAAGAAGAAGGTCATGAAGAAAGGACTGGTCCTGACAGATTCTGAACTACTGGGTGTTTTTAAAGTAGAGAATTTCCTTTGAAGAAAAAGAAAGAATGTCGAGTCAGAGGAACACAGACTTGCATATGGGCTTGGCCACTGAGCTGTTTGACCTTGGGCACATTATCCCTGTTTTTTAATCCTAGTATCCTTATTTTAAAAATGAAGGTAATAATATATGCTTTCCAGCACCCTTTTCAGGGTTGGAACTAATATGCAGAGAGAAATCAGACTGGTGTCTGGCCCACAGTAAGTTCCATCAATGATTCCACTCAATCCATTGGATGACCTCTATAAATTGCACTCCCCTCCATGTCTCCATTTTTCCTTAACTCTGTTATCATCCTGGACTAAGCTGTGTATCCTGTGTTCATGCCACTGTTTGTCATGTAGATTGCTGAAACCCATGGTATCATCTTCCTGACTTTAACTATGACTTGAATTGCCATATTACTTGCATTCCTGTGGTCTTATAGAATGAGAGAGAGTAGGAGCAAAAGTGAGAGAGCCAGAGTGGGGGAGAGAGAGCAAGCAAATGGGGCAAGCAAAGATGGGGACAGAAACAGAAACCATATCTCATTATGCACATTTGTCAGAGGCTCTGCCTGGCCCCTAAGGCTCAGAGACAGATGCATGCAATGATCAGGAATAAATGTTGCTGGAATGGCACTTGGGTATCTACTCTCCATTGGGCTCCTCTTCATGTTCCTTCTCACTTCTCTTTCACTCCTCACTCTATCCCCCTAGATTCAATCCTCTTCCTTTATGAACCAGCCTTTGGGCCTACCCTAAACCTGCCTTCTCTCATGTCTAGCTTGATGAACTTTGGTCCCTGTCTTCATCCTTGGTCTAGTCTACAGTGGTTCTCCTGTGTCCTCTGATTCCATCTAACCCCAGGAAGTCCTCTGCAATCTCGTCTAAGGTGAGCCCATTTTGGCTTCCAATTTCCTCCCTTTTCACCCCTCCTCAAAAGGTTTCCTAAATCAAAAACTGCCCCCATGTAGTTCCTGGCCTCTGTACTTCCTGGCTACAATTCTGTCTCCTTACTTGCTCATTTTCCCTTCCCATCTCCTAGAACCAGGAAGACTGGGAAAATCTCTTGGTAGTGATGTCTGCATATCACAGGGCTAACTCCACCCCATCAAAAGCCTAACTAATTGCGGACCTTGAAATAGACACTGTGTGGGTTATCCAGGTGTCAAAACCTGGGCTCCTAGTGTCAAGAGGCTTACATATAATTGACAGAAAATACAGGCATATTGACAATATAAAGAAACTTGACTATACAAAGTTCCATAATGAGTAATAATATTACAGAATAGTGTTTATGTGGGAATGAAAACACTTGAAGTATTCAACAAGAGTTTGAATTTTTATGATCACCCATGTTCAAAATTATTCCAGTATAATGACTAAAACATGATTGATTACAGTACCGTGCATTGGGAAAATAGAATCTGCTAAGGTAAGAATGACCAGCCACTGATTCCATAGAGACCAACCTACTTGATAAAGACTACATGATGCACAATGTAGGGTACAACTGCAAGAACATCATAATAATCTTATCAGCAATTGATAAACTGGTAGTTCTTTATTGTCTATATATTTTAAGAATGGCAACTATTCTAACGTATTGAATTTCAAATAAAATACACAACCACACATACATACAACATGCCAAAGCATCTTTTTTTTTAAATCATTGTGTTTTTTTCTTGAGTTAAATATTTTAAATTTCAGAATTAGAAACAAATTGAATTGTTAACATTTGGAATAATGTCATTTTCCATGATGCAACCAAACAAGGGCTACTGATGAACAAAACAGTCTTATTATTCAAATAACTGAACTGGTAAATTAAGGAAGTACGGCAACCTTGCATGTTAGGGATCTGTAGGAAAATAGTAGTCAGAGAGGACCTGGACTCTGGTGAGAGGCAAATGCTTAATCATAATTACAATAACCGCCACTGGCCTTCTAGCTTGAATGGTTCAGAATTCTTCCTTCAATATCTTAACTATAAGCTTCCATGATGGATATAAATAAAGCCAATCTCTTACTCTGTTCCCTATCTTTGTTCCCCTAGTTAAAACAATTACCACAGAGGGGAGCAGCAAGATGGCAGAGGAATAGGAGACCTAAATTTTATCTGGTCCCAGGAATTCATCTAGATAGTTGTTAAACCATTCTGAACACCTACAATCTCAACAGGAGAGCGAAGAGAAGAACAGCAGCAATTATGAAAACAGAAAAGCGAGCATTTTCTGGAAGGTAGGACGTGCCGAGAAGTGAATCCAAGGCGATAAACAGGAAGATAGACTGCGGAGG
The DNA here is from genome assembly GCA_028646535.1 of Procyon lotor. Taxonomy (NCBI): domain Eukaryota; kingdom Metazoa; phylum Chordata; class Mammalia; order Carnivora; family Procyonidae; genus Procyon; species Procyon lotor. The sequence goes on from CM053618.1 coordinate 44,721,586, forward strand.
GGGGAGGGGAAATCTCCATCAGCCACTTACTGGCAAGTGAGAGCAGCTGGGTAAAAAATCAGGCACTTACTGACAAGTAAGAGGAGCGGGGCATGAAATCAGAACTTTTAGAAGTCTGCTCTGCGCAGGGACGTCATTCCAGTGGCTAAGCAGTGGGTGGAATCCTCGCTGGGTCAGCGTGGTCTGAGGACCCTCGGGGTGACAGGAAGACTGGGGGTGCCTGAGTGTGGCAGAGCTCCCAGGTATCAGAGTGGGGAAGCCGGCTTCAAAGACAGAGCCGAGAAGGGGGCTCAGCTCAGGGTTGCCATAAACTATGGTCCGGGCACACTAAGGCCAGTACTCTTCGAGCAGGGACCCCACAAGTGGCAAATCTGGGGAGACTCCCCTTCCTCCGCTGGGAGGAGTGGTGCGGGAGTGTGCGGCAGGTATCGGCTGCATTTAGAGACTCCAAACAGGACCCTGTGCCAGAGATAGAAACGCTCAGTCTGGGTGAGCTCAGAGAGCAGACGGAGACCAGGGAGATGGGAGGGATCGAATGCAGTTCTCTGAGGGCCTGAGCTTTTGGCTCCTATGGGACCGGATATTGGGAGGCTGCCATCTTTATTCCCCGTCCTCCAAAGCTGTCCGGAAAGCTGTCCGGGAACAAAAGCTCCAATAGCAAACCTAAAGCATGGCCCCTGGCAAAGGCGATGTAATTCCGCCTCAGGCAAAGACTTTTGAGAATCACAGCAACAGGCCCCTCCCACAGAAGATCAGCAAGAACAACCAGCCAAGACCAAGTTCACTGATCAATGGGAACTGCAGAACTCCAGTGTTAGGCGGATATAGCACATAGAATTCATGGCTTTTTTCCCATGATTCTTTAGTCTTTCAAAGTTAAATTTTTAAAATGTTCATTATTTTTTTCTTTTTCTATTTTCTTTTCTTTTGTATTTTTCCCTCTTTCCTATTTTAACTCATTTTAACTATTTATCTTATCAATACCTTTTTAAAAATCTTTTTTAATTTTCACTTTTATGGTCATATTCTATCGCATCATCATATTTAACCTTATTTTTTTATACATATAAGTTTTTTTTTTCTTTATGTGGGGATACAGTTAATGTAGGAATACAGTTTCTTCTAACAGATCAAAATATAACCTAAATCTAGCATATGGCTTTGTTCTAGTCTCCAGCCTGATCACATTCTTTTCTTTTTTCAACCAACATCTTATTAATTCCTTTTTAAAAATCTTTTTAAATTTTCATCTTTATAGTCATATTTCATCTCTTGATCATGCTTACCCTTATTTTTGTATATATATGAGTTTTTCTTTCTTTAAAATGTTGTGAGGCATTTTCTTCTAACACACCAAAAATATACCCAAAATCAAGTATGTGGCTCTGTTGTTGTTTTTCTTTTTTCTTTTTGTAGCTCTGTTCTATTCACCAACCTAATCATATTTTTTTTTTCCTTTCTTCTCCCCCTGGAGAAAGCTGGGGTGGCAATCCTTATATCAAATTCAGTTTTAAGCCAAAGAGTATAATAAGAGATGAGGAAGGACACTATAGCATACTGAAAGAGTCTATCCAACAAAAAGATCTAACAATTTTAACTATCTATGCCCCTAATATGGAAGCAGCCAACTATATAAACCAATTCATAACAAAACCAAAGAAACAAATTGACAATAATACAATAATAGTAGGAGACTTTACCATCCCCCTCACTGAAATGGACAGATCATCTAAGTGAAAGTTCAACATGGAAATAAAGGCTTTAAATGATACACTGGACCAGATGGACATCACAGATACATTCAGAACATTCCATCCAAAGCAATGGAATACACATTCTTCTCTAGTGCACACGGAATATTCTCCACAAGAGATCACACATCCTGGGTCACAAATCAGGTTTCAGCTGACATCAAAAGATTGGGATCATTCTCTGCATATTTTCAGACCACAATGCTTTGAATCTAGAACTCAACCACAAGAGGAAAGTTGGAAAGAACTCAAATACATGGAGGCTAAAAAGCATCCTCCTAAAGAATGAATGGGTCAACCGGGAAATTCAAGAAGATTTAAAAAAAAATTTCATGGAAACAAATGAAAATAAAAACAGAACTGTTCAAAATCTTTGGAACACAGCAAAGGGGGTCCTGAGAGGAAAGTATATAGCAATAAAAGCCTTTCTCAAGAAATAAGGAAGGTCTCAAATCCACAACCTAACCCTACACCTAAAGGAGCTAGAGAAAGAATAGCAAGTAAAGCAAAACCCAGAAGAAGAAGAAAAATCATAAAGATCAGAGCAGAAATCAATAAATTAAAAACCAAAGAATAGTAGAACAGATAAAACTAGGAGCTGGTTCTTTGAAAGAATTAATAAGATTGGTAAACCCCTGGCCAGACTTACCAAAAAAAAAAAAAGAGAGAGAGAGGGAAAGGACCCAAATTAATAAAATCATGAATGAAAGAGGAGAAATCATAACCAACACCAAAGAAATAGAAACAATTACAAGAACACATCATGAGCAACTATACGCCAGCAAATTTGACATTCTGGAAGAAATGGATGCATTCCTAGAGACGTATAAACTACCAAAAGTGAACCAGGAAGAAATAGAAAACCTGAACAGAACCCTAACCAGTAAGGAGATTGAGGCAGTCATCACAAATGTCCCAATAAACAAGAGTCCAGGGCCAGACAGCTTCCCAGGGGAATTCTACCAAACATTTAAAGAAGAATTAATACCTACCTATTCTCCTGAAACTGTTCCAAAAAATAGAAATGGGAGGAAAACTTCCAAACTCATTTTATGGGCCAAGCATTACCTTGATCCCAAAACCACACAAAGACCCCCATCAAAAAGGAGAATTACAGACCAATATCCCTGATGAACATGGATGCAAAATATTTCACCAAAATACTAGCCAATAGGATCCAACAGTACATTAAAAAGATTATTCACCATGACTATGTGGGATTTATTCCTGAGCTGCAAGGTTGGTTCAACATCTACAAATCAATCAATGTGATACAATACATTAATAAAAGAAAGAACAAGAACCATATGATACTCTCAGTAGATGCTGAAAAAGCATTTGACAAAGTACAGCATCTCTTCTTGATTAAAACACTTCACAGTGTAGGGATAGAGGGTACATCCCTCAAAATCATCAAAGCCATCTATGAAAAACCCACAGCAATTGGGTTTCAATTGGGAAAAACTAAGAGCCTTTCCCCTAAAGTCAGGAACATGACAGGGATGTCCACTATCATCACTGCTATTCAACATAGTGCTAGCGATCCTAACCTCAGCAATCAGACAACAAAAAGAAATAAAAGGCATCTAAATAGGCAAAGAAGAAGTCAAACTCTCACTCTTTGCAGATGATATGATACTTTATGTGGAAAACCCAAAAGATTCCACTCTGAAACTGTTAGAACTCATACAAGAATTCAGAAAAGTGTCAGAATATAAAATCAATGCACAGAAATCAGTTGCATTTCTATATACCAACAGCAAAGCAGAAGAAAGAGAAATTAAGGAGTTGATCCCATTTACAATTGCACTCAAAACCATAAGATACCTAGGAATAAATCTAACCAAAGAGGCAAAGAATTCATACTCAGAAACTACAGAACACTTATGAAAGAAATTGAAGAAGACACAAAGAAATGAAAAAACGTTCCATGCTCATAGATTGGAAGAACAAATATTGTGAAAATGTCTATGGTACCTAGGGCAATCTACACATTGAAGGCAATACATATCAATATATCAACTTTTTTCAAAGAAATGGAACAAATAATCTGAAATTTATATGGAACCAGAAAAGACCTTGAATAGCCAGAGGAATGTTGAAAAAGAAAACTGATGTTGGCGGCATCACAGTTCCAGACTTCAAGCCCTATTACAAAGCTGTAGTCATCAAGATAGTTTGGTACTGGCACAAAAACAGACGCATAGATCAGTGGAACAGCATAGAGAGCCCAGAAATGGACTATCAACTCTATGGTCAACTAATCTTCAACAAAGCAGGAAAGAATGTTCAATGGAAAAAAGACAGTCTCTCCAACAAATGGTGTTGGGAAAATTGGACGGCCACATGCCAAAGCATGAAAATAGATCATTTCCTTACACCACACACAAAAATTGACTCAAAATGGATGAAAGTCCTCAATGAGATACAGGAATCCATCAAAATCCCTGAGGAGAACACAGGCAACAACCTCTTTGACCTCAGCCGCAGCAACTTCTTCCTAGAAACATCGCCAAAGGCAAGGGAAGCAAGAGCAAAAATGAACTATTGGGACATCATCGTGATAAAAAGCTTTTGCAGAGGAGGGCAAGATGGCGGAGGTGTAGGAGGCACAGAGAGCCCTGGGAATCAGAAGTCCAGCTAAAGAGGAGGAAATCACTCTAAAAGCCGGCAAACGCAACAGCAGAGAGAAGAGAATAAGAACAGCAATTCTAGGAGCAGAAAATCGACCACTTTCAGGAGGTAGGACGTCTGGAAAAAGTGAATTTAAAGTGACGGGAAGAGAGACCCCGGGGGGAGGGGCCGGCTCCCAGCAGCCGCAGAGCCGCGGAGCACAAAATCCGGAACTTCTAGTCCGCTCCGCTGAGGGACATCGCTCTGGAGACTAACGGGGAGTTCAGCCCTCGCGGGAACAGTGTGGTTTC
>CM053618.1:44726760-44808799 GCA_028646535.1 Procyon lotor
TATATGTTAATAAAAATTAATTAAAAAAAAAAATAAATAAATAAATAAAATAAATAAAAAGCTTTTGCAGACCAAAGGAAACAGTCAACAAAACCAAAAGACAACTGACAGAATGGGAGAAGATATTTGCAAATGACATATCAGATAAAGGACTGGTATCCAAAATCTGTAAAGGGCTTATCAAACTCAACACCCAAAGAACAAATAATCCAGTTAGAAATGGGCAGAAGATGTGAACAGACATTTCTGGAAAGAGGACATCCAAATGGCCAACAGACACATGAAAAAGTGCTCAACATCACTTGGCATCAGGGAAATACAAATCAAAACCACAGTGAGATACCACCTCACACCAGTCAGAATGGCTAAAATTAACCTGTCAGGAAATGACAGGTGTTGGTGAGGATGCAGAGAAAGGGGAACCTTCCTACACTGTTGGTAGGAATGCAAGTTGATGCAGCCACTCTGGAAAACAGCATGGAATTTCCTCAAAAAGTTGAAAATAGAGCTACCCTACATCCCAGCAATCGCACTACTGGGTATTTACCCTGAAAATGCAAATATAGTGATCTGAAGGGGCACGTGCACCCAGATGTTTATAGCAGCAATGTCCACAATAGCCAAATCATGGAAAGAGCCTAGGTGTACATCAAAGGTTGAATGGATAAAGAAGAAGTGGTATATATACACAATGGAATACTATGCAGCCATTAAAAAACCCAAATTTTTGCCATTTGCAATGATGTGGATGGAACTAGAGGGTATTATGCTAAGTGAAATAAGTCAATTAGAGAAAGACAATTATTATATGATCTCAGTGATATGAGGAATTTGAGAAACAAGACAGAGGATCATAGGGGAAGGCAGGGAAAAACAAAACAAGATGAAACCAGAGAGGGTGAAAAACCATAAGAGACTCTTAATGTGAGGAAATAAATTGAGGGTTCCTGGAGGGGAGGGAGAAATGGGTGGCTGGGTGATGGGCATTGGGGAGGGTATGTGCTATGGTGAGTTTTTTGAACTGTGTAAGACTGATGAATCACAGACCTGTATCCCTGAAACAAATAATATATGTTAATAAAAAACAAAACTAAGAAAAAACTTTCATGATAAATAATATATTACTCCACAGTCTGCACTTAGTTTTTTTTATTTCTAGGAAAAAATGTAGACACATCTTGGTTTTTTCCTTGGTAGAAGTTATAGCTCTTGTGTGATTAATGTACATGTAAGCAAAAATGCATTGTTTCCTTTATTTGTGAAATAGAATTACATAATTGGATTTTAATGCACAAGCACCAAACATTGTGGAAGGAAATATTCAAATTTGAAGTGCCTTTCATGGCACTCAGACATTTAAAATTACATAAAAGCATCTGGGATTTTCATAGCAAACAATGGTGTCAAAGATGAATAGTGTTCAAATTTTTTGTTGAAACCTTCAAATTATGTGGCATCAAGTCAAACCATATGGAGAAGAACCAAACAAAAACAACTCAAAGCACAAATTCCCTGGTTAAAGGAGGGAATTAATAGTTTGGGGCTCTGGGTGCCTCTTTCCTCGTCCTCCCTGGTAGTCCTTGAGGTACCTCCAAAGCAACTCTAATGTTCCAGGGAGGCACAAAGTGAAAACCACTGCTTATTGTGGGATGCAAATTTTTAGTCATGGAAGGAATACAGTTGGGAGAGAACTAAAGATATAACTAAGTGGTAAAATATATAAAATACATCAGCTTGAGGGATATTTATTCTACAGTTGAGCTTGATATAATGGAAGCAGTGCACATGAGACTGGTAAAATGTCTTGCCATTCTCTGATCCAGAGTGTGTATTTTCTCTTATCCTGGCAGAGAATCCAACGTCAACTGGAATAATCACAGTGATACAGAACATGAGATATTTCTGTGAAGTTTCTCCCTTCTCAGTCCCATCAGTCTAGGCCCACAAAGGCATTTTGTGGGTACTTATCATTTAACTATTGAACAAATATGGAAGGAAAGTCTATTACGGCCAGACACTATTTTAGGCACATGGACTGCATCATTAGGCAAGACAGACGAGGTCCATAGTCTCATGGAAACTAGTGAGGGAGATAGAAAAGCATGAACTAAACAAATAAAAATAATTTCTGAGAGATCTGTACCATGAAGAAAATTGAACTGGGTGGCAGGATAGAGAGCAATGATTGAATCATCCAGGCATGTTCGTTTAAGCCTGTTCTCAGCAATCCTACTCATAGACTAACATTCTTGACTGAGTTGTTTTTCTCTTTCTATACTATGAAGTCGTGAGATATCCAGGGTCAAGATTAGGAATTGGGCCCAGGAATAGCTGATGAGTGAGGTCACCCACTCTCTCTTTAACACATCCTTTTGGAAAAGGATAAAAAGGTTCCAACCTACTTTTCTGGATTAAGAGTCCTAATTTGGAATTTTTCACTAATTGACCCTCTGTATACCTCAAATGTGAATGGATGAAACCTACAGGGTCTAGATGCAGACCTTCAGAGTCCAGGATCCCTAAAACCTTTCTCTTTCTATGGTGAAGATATGATGAATATTGTTGCTACTTTTGTTAAAGGGTTGCCAGTAGCAGTATGAAACAAGTTTCAGGTGCCACATTCCAAAGCCTTGAGAAAGACCCTTGCAATGTATTTACATGGACATAAACTGTAAATTTTGCAAAATATATTATATTTTTGTATCATTTCCCCACGTTTTGTTTCAGGCTCCAAAACCCATGTCTGTCCCTGAGCATTATTAGACACAGAGCTTACCCATCTTTAGTGCCAAGTGGACTACATGTGTTCTACTTGTTATACTAAAAATAACATTTAATTTTTTACCTCATTACATTTAAATATAGACTTTCCTCAAAAGAGGTTTTGACTGTTGAATTTTTACTTACACAGCAGTACAGTTACAATGGTCCTCACTTCCCCACATAGAAATGGACATTCATGCACTCAGTTTTGCTTCTCATAGTAAATTACTGAAACACTACTTTGAACTCTTAAAATACTGCCCTTCAACACAGATGTAAGTAAAGGTGTGGTGAGCTCTCGTGTTTGATATTTAAATGTTTGAACAATATTTGTTGGTAATGAGTTCAGTCCATTTCCTTCCCAAGTTGTCTTCTTTCAAGGGTAAAGGCCACCAAAATAATGGTGTGAAGAGGTAAACCACAAATCATGAAACATGAGTACTCCCCATACATGGACTTCATTATATGGTGCACACCTTATAAATGAGATGGGGCATATGTGGCATGAATGTGCTAGGAACCATAGAAGATCACACCAACTCTCTGGGGACTTCAGGATTTCAGAGGACTTCTTAGAATTATATGGAAGACAAATTATTTTACTGTGTTCCTAAGACAATGATAAACTGAATCTTTTGTTCAAACTCATTCACAAGACACTGACAATTTACCACTAAATAATCCCCCCAAAGTTGCCTTCTGAGGCTTTGTACTTCTGCAGAAATGAATGGAATGACTGGAAAAGTGCAAATCTAGCTATGATTAAGGAATTTCTATCTGTGTGGTGTGATACCGGGGCAACTAAAATATCATCAATCTCAGCATATCTGAAACTTCTCAGAGATTCAGACTCCTTATCTTTAGCCTTGGGTTTTTCATCCTTAAATGTTCCCTCATGAAGAAGAGAATTTCATCAAATACATTAAGCTGTTGCATATAATTATCCTAGATGGGATCAATTCAATAGTATCATAAATATAAATAAATACCTGGCATTTAAAGCAATGGAGTTAGATGAATGCCCAGTGCAGTGAAGGAAACAGAGAAGAGAAAGATCCAAAGACTGAGCCTGGGAAGATGAGAAGAACCTTTCTTTTCAAGGTAATATATTTTATTGGATATCTGATAATAAATTTATAATAAACCATCTCTGTAGATATATCATCTTGATAAAACTTTATTTTAGGGGAAGGAGGGAAAGAATAACTTGTTTTTTAGTGTGCTATTTGGATTTTTCAAAGTACATACTTATCAGGTAAAGAACCATAAAAATGCATCATATTCATGCACTCATGAATATAAAAATATGTCATTATTGTCTACTTTGTGTCTCTCCAGAAATCATACTTTTTTACCTACAAGTCAGACCTGAGTAAGTCGAACTCTCCTTTTAGATCGTAAACATCTCATCTGGGAACAGAGACCATGCTCTTTTCTTGTGGTATTCTCAACATCTAACACACAGAGTGGCAAAAAAATTGCATGGGATAAATGAGATCTTAAAAACATAAAGGTGTTGAATAAATTGATAACCAAGCATTAATTTTAGTAGTCTAAAGGGACAAAAAGAAATATAATATTTTCAAGGCTAACTGAACATAATAAACAAAAGATGCATATTAAAAAAAGAATATTTTCAAGACTCACAGGGGTACATTTACAAAAACAGCAATGTTCTATCAGATAAATTGACTAACTTCAAGTTATGAAAAGCAAATATATGGCAGTGTCCTAAGGAAGCATTTTGGGCATTCATGAAAATGGACTTTGAGAAATATATAAATTCCTAAAGCAAAATTTCCCTTTTTTAGAAGAAATTTGAGAGGGCAGTGATATATGATGATGTCCAGATAGAATGACAATCCAACTTCTAAATTTTTGGATCTGTTCAGTCACATTTCCTAACATCATTCTCCATCAGTTATGAAATATATTGGATGAAAGGAGCGAATATTTCTTCTTTCAACCTTCACCTATTTTGCACAATTATCTTCTAATTTGCCCTTTCCTTATTAGCCATATTTCTTACGCCTAAATCATTAGTTACAAATTGTTGGTTCTAGGCTGGGTTTAGACTTTTGCAATATCCTATTTGGTCTGTAAAGAGTTAAATTTTTTTTATATTAAAAAGAAATCCAGATGTCCAAATTTGTCTTTTCTTGAGAAAAAAATAGTAGAAACATGAACATTAGACCAAAGTGTTCATTGTTAGCAAGAGTCCAGAGGTGAGGAGAAGCTGCCTCTTCAAATAGAGTACTACAGGCTCTGCAGGTAATCATGTCCCAACCCAGTCCTTGTCACTCATGTCACCACATGGCTCTCCTGTCACCTGAGTGTATAACCTCTAAATAGATTAACAGTTTTCACTTAAAATGAATTTTTAAATTTTGAGTCTCTATTTACTCCACTTAGCTATTCCCAACCAGGTGTTTAATAACCACAGTATGCTGGTATAAAGGATCTACGTGCTATCTTTATCAAAACATTCTAATGCATGTTTGCTTACTGCAGGGGTCCCAAATGTAGCTTGAAGACTTGGGTAACAAATTGAGCTAAGTTTTTGCTGAACTGACTTTCTATTCTTGCTCCCTCTTCCATCCTTTGCTGAAGGAAATGTTCTTGAAATTAACATGATTTAATAGATCAGAATTAGGATATAGGAAGTTAATAGCATGGTCAGTTCAAAATAAGTAGGACAGCAATGAGCCCAGAGATCACACAGGTGGAGGGATGCCATCAGCATGTTGCTCTTTGACCTACAGTCTACAAGAACTGACTATCCCAATTTGTTGACCACTCTGGTCAACTCTAAGTATTCAGTATGGCACCATGCAGTGTGGACTATTTGGCTAACTGGTAGCAAGTTGATTACATTGGATACCATTTTTCATGGGGGTAGAAACAATTTAACCTCACTAGAATAATTATTTATTTGGATTTGTTTTTCCTATCCATCACTCTTTGGCCAGCACCGGTGTGAACATACTGGATATTAATAGAAAATTACAATAATCATACGTAGACAGTAGGGAATAAAGGTTAAATTCACCCTGCCTGTCAAATCCCTATCAGACTCACAGGTCTGCTGAAGGCAAAGGAAAGTAAAATGGGTAGTCTAGAAGAGAAATCACAAATAAACACCAATTTTCTCTTGTCCATGAAAGCCACTGACATATAAATGATATAGTCTTGTGTAAATCTTGCCAGCCAAAAGGATTTATTGGGTATTTCTCTCAGAAGTTTTTGTTACAAAAACAATAGCATTCTGAATCAATAAAAAATGACATTTTAGTAGTGATTACACTTTTTCAAACTATATGCACTGCTCCAAAGAATTTGTATGCCTCATGGTGAAGGAGAGGATGAAAATTAACTCTTCAGGTCAATGCAGGGGACTTCACAGTTGAGAGGAAGTTAGTTCTCTGTGGATGATCAGGAGAAAAACACTTGTAGTAAATAGACTACATTTAAATCAGTGAGTCCACTGTGTAGCACTCCATGGGCAAGAGTCTCCTGAGTGCTCTCAAACCCTTACTACACACCTTAAGCATTTGTTTCTATATTTAAGGACAATTGCTTATGAAAAGAGATCTTCAAGATGGGACAGAGTCAAGTTAAGAAAATATACAGATTCTTGGTGTGCCTGGGTGGCTCAGTCGTTAAGCGTCTGCCTTCGGCTCAGGTCATGATCCCAGGACCCTGGGATCGAGCCCCGCATCGGGCTCTCTGCGCAGCAGGGAGCCTGCTTCTCCTGCTACCATTCCCTCTGCTTGTGCTCCCTCTCTCACTGTGTTTCTGTCAAATAAATAAAATCTTAAAAAAAAAAAAGAAAGAAAGAAAATATACAGATTCTCCAAGGCAAATTAATAGCATTTTAAGAAACAAAACCCTGCTGTGCTGTTTGATATCTAATTTGAAACTTTATTATATTAACAATTACATGAGTGGAGTATTTTCCAGTAATTTTTCCATTTGATCATCCTAACCATTTAGTTCAAAATGACCTTCGTGCAAAGATGTATATCATGAGCTCACGAGGAGAGGCAGTTCTAAGTAGTGTGGGCAGGAACGAGTTGCAGGTATCATCCATAAAGTAATTACGCACCTGCTGGGAAATGTTTTTCACCTTCAGTAAATACTGACATGCCCTTCCTCCCCAGCACAAGAGGAGGATTTGTGTTGTACCAGAGTTTTCACAAAAGTCTTGATCTGGGACTCTTTTACTTACTAGAATCAAACAAACACAAGTCACTGGGATTTATAGTCAAACCTGAGCTGCAAGTGGACAATAGAATTAAGTATAGTATTAGATTCGAGGAATAGGAAGAAATCAGAAATGAAAAAGTCCTTGTTTCAAGCACAAGAGCCAGGAAGGAACATTTACCAATTTACCGACCAGAATCTAGGACGAAGGGAAGCATCTATTCTCACAACAGAGACCAGACACACAGTGAAGGCAGGCAGGAAATCAATCGGTGTTAAGTATGATTGTTGGCCGGGAGGGTGGGGTGGGGCAGAGAGTCATTGAGGTTTTGTTCTCTAAATATCCAGTTGACCCCTGACCTGTGTAAGTTGTCCTCCTTTTTTAATCTGCTACCCTCTCTTGTGGCCCCCGCACCCTAGGGTCATTGTTCCTTTAAGAATTCTTTCTTACTTAAGAATTCTTAACTGTCGTTATTATCATGCTGCACTTCAGAATGACTTTTGCATCCACAGGGTCAAGGCCTCCAAATCAATGTCTTGGCCGCCTCATTTCCAGGGCCTCTCCCTCCACCAGTTCAGCTATCCTCTCCCACAGTCATGCCCTGGACTCTTCACACCATTTTGGAAATCTTCAGATCAGACACATGACGGAGTAAATGCGGTCTCCTTCCTGGTTCTCTCATTCAGTTCCTCCCACTTCACCTGCTCTGGATCTTCACAAGCCCTCCAATCCTTTCTCCTGTTCAAAGATTACCATTGTCTACACATCGTTCCTTATTCGACCTGGATCCCACATCTCAACACTTGGATCACTTACCACAACTTTTGCTACCTTACTCTCTTTTCAATGTTTTCACAGGGTAAAAGTCTAACATTGAATTAACCCATATCTATTGTTATTTAACCTTTGGTAGCTTATACCAGATCATCCTCCTCCCCCCATCCCTCCGCATTATTGCCAGATGACCTTGCCTTTTACTTAGTGGAGAATATAAAAGCCATGAAGTGAAATGCCCTCAATTCTTTGCCATGCCCCTACAAGCTTACCCACATCATCACTGTCCATTCTTGTTACCTCATTGCCTCTCTAATGCAGAAGTAGTCTTTTTCTAGTCACCTGGTGCTCTGGATCTTGTACCTTCCAGCTCCCATTTAAATCTGTTTCCATAATTTAAAAAATTTAATTGAGCAATTTTTAAAAGAAATTAATTTATTTAATTATATACACAGTATCTCTCTTTAGTGTTTTCACAGTCAACAGGCCCCTTTTTAAAAAAACGTCCTTTCTTTTGGCCAGTTTCTCCAAAGCTCCCTTGAACAACAAGTTTTTAAACACCTACACCAGGCATTTTACATTAATTAGTAACTACCACACGATGTAGCTATTATTCCCATTCTACTGATTAGCAAACTGGGTCTCAGAGTCGTGTAAATTTCTTAGCATTCCACAGTGACTGTGGCAAATTTGAGATTGAAATCTAGGTCTATCTGTGCTGACATTTATCTCTTTCCTTTTTGCTATTTTGCTTTGATCACCCTCCCACTGACCTACAACGTATCTTTTTCCTGTTCCTAGCTAGCTGTCTGCATCTGGAAAAAGTCAAAATAAAGCATTGCTAAGAACAGTGGGAAGAACCACTTAACAGGCAAAGAACTTGTTGCAGTACTCAAAACAGGAAGAATTAATAATAGTCAAACTAACCTCATCCTGTCTTCTCCTTAAGAGATCCAAGGTTAGTGAAGATAGTGAATAGACGTTACCTCCCACATCTCATGATGCTCTTGTTACATGCTTCCAGAGATAGAGTAACAAGGAACAGGACTACAAAGTGGCCCGAAACCTCTCAGGTTAGCTTCAGATCTTACAGCAAATGGAACTCAAAGATCCCAAGAACAAATACCAGCTGTCCACAGAGCTACACTCTTCACAATCCGGGGTTCTCAATGACTGCTTATTGAGGATCTGTTGCAAGGTAAACATTGTACTACGAAGGGAGATCAGGTATAAAGTGTATCCCCAAGCATCTTACAAAATAGCGGGGCAGATACAGCGAACTATAATTCAAGATAGAAAAAGGTAAGTTCCCTAAGAGAGATACAGGTAAAGTACAGAGTGTGTCCAAGGGAGTGTATGTATAATCTAAAGAGAAACCTAAATATTGGGTACTTATGGTAAAGAGTTGATAGTCTGAGCTGTCCAAAGCATTGAGAAAGGGATGGCCAGGAGCAGGCATATTGGAAAAGCCTTCTGATTTCTCCCTTCCTAAGACCGCTTTCTGTCTCCACATCTTCCTTTAATCATCATACACTGGGTCCAGCTCATGAGGGCTCTTGAATGCCAGCCTAAGAACTACGGTCCTATTAATTAGGATATGGGAGATTGTGAAGTGTTTTGTTTGTGTTTTGAAACCAGGGATAAGAAACTCAAAGCTGACCTTTAGAAAGCCTGACCTGATAGCATTATTTGAAGAGATTGGAGGACTCAGGAGTCAGAGAATCAAGTTCAAAATTACGAATACTATTCTAGTTCCTTCCACTCAAATTTGTGGTTTTTCAACAAACCATAATATCAAAGAGAATTGATTGAAAATCCATGTTAGCATACCACTCTCTGTACAGGTCTTACAATAGTATTTCAAAGATTTGTTGGGGCGCCTGGGTGGCTCAGTGGGTTAAAGCCTCTGCCTTCAGCTCAGGTCATGATCTCAGGGTCCTAAGATCAAGCCCTGCATCAGGCTCTCTGCTCATTGGGGAGCCTGCTTCCTCCTCTCTCTCTGCCTGCCTCCCTGCCTACTTGTGATTCTCTCTCTGTCAAATAAATAAATAAAATATTTTTTTAAAAAAAAGGTATGTTAATCTTACCATCTGCTTTTGTAAATCTTGTAAAATTAAGATGTAACTCTTACAAAATAAGATGTAAAAGAGCATATAAGATTATCAGGCTGAAGAGATATATAAGTAATAAAATATAGGCTACAGTAATACAGAGGAAAAAATTACACACTGCAGCAATGTTTTAAAATATCAATACACTTGTTAAAATACAGATTTCCAGGCTCAGAAGAGCAAGGGTCAATAAGCTTTTCCATAAAAAAGTCCTATAGTATATAATTTAGGATTTGTGGCAATATTTGGTCTCTGTCACAAATACTCAACTCTGCTTTTTTTTTTTTTTAGCAAAGAGGCAGCAACACAAATTACATAAAAGAATAAGCCTGGTTGTGTTCCAATAAGTTTATTTATAAAAACAGTAGGCATTCAATGGAAGCTAAAACTAGTGGCTAAAATTTTCATGAGAAACAGGATATTTACGTAATCTCAAAGTGTACTCCCAAAAAATCCATATAAGAACTTAAAACATATTTGTTAACTTCCCAATGGAGAAGCCTGGAAGACAAAATGTTAGCCAAGTGGTAAAATTAATTATTACCTGGAATCATGTGCCAGCTGAAATGATGCATTGAGATGAACCAGCATCATTTCTGAGATGAACCAGCATCATTTCTGAGATACTCCAGCCAAAGATACAAAATCTGAATCTAATCCCGAGAAAACATGAGACCAACCCAAAATGAAAGATATTCTCCAGAGTAACTTGGACACATCAAACATATCAAGTTCATGAAAGAGAGAAAATCTGAGGAACTGGTCCAGGTAAGGAGAGTAATGAGATATGACAGGTAAAAACAATGTGCCCTCCTTGATTGGATCCTAAACCTTAGAAAAGCCATCACAGGGACTGTTAGCAGAATTTGAACGGACTGCAGGGTAGCATTGTATAATTTTCTGGTTTTCATGGTTGTACAGGAGTTATATAGGAGAGTGTTCTTGTTTTTAGGAAATACACACAGAAGTATTAAGGTGCAATAGGACATCATGTCTTTCATTTACTCTTGATGGTTGAGGAAAATAATATGTCTAAATATAGGAAGTTAGAGAATGATAACTCAATATGGTAAAGCATTAATAATTGAGGTATCTGGAGAAAGAGTATACAAGAGTTCTTCACACCATTTTTGTACTTTTTATAAGCTCAAAATTATTAAAAGTTAAAGGTTAAAGGATTGGCTATCATATATCAACTAAAGGCAGGAAAAAAATGCCCAAAGCTCTGGGATTACATGAAAAGGATTTTAAAGCAATGAGAGGCTAGTGTAACTAATCCAAGCACTGGCAGAGCATCATCAGAAATTTCCAACTGATTTTGAAGAGAAGTCCCTTAACTTCCAACAACATTTTAATTTAAGAAGACAAAACTGAGTATAGTCAAATAGAAAATGCTAATGAAATCATGGTGCCTCAAAATAATTCCGTCAATGCTAAAGAAGCTACACAGATCAAAATTACAAGCATGGGTCATAAAAAGTAGCATTATCCCTGTGATGATGTGAGTAGTACCAATGGTCAACAGCTGCCATCAGATTTAAATTTAAACCAATAAATTGTAACTAAGAATAGGGTAATCGCAGATATCACTGATCTCTGGATTTATGTGACTTGGAAACTTCTCTCTAGGAAAAATAATATAAATTTATGAATACAATTAGGTACAACAGTGAATAGTTATTAAGAAGGAAAAAATAAATCATAATAAATTACAAATTTTAAAAAGTTGACAAATACAACAATCTGAAAAGTAATGTAATGTTTTTATTAATTAGATGCCTGAAATGATTTTTTTAAACATTTCCCTAGTTGTGTGGCTACTTATCCTTTGATCATGTTTTCATATGATAAAATTCTGTAATATCGTAGTCTATACAGAAAGAAGAAGGCGATCTTGCTAGTGAGGAGCTGGGAATCCCAAGCTTCATTAGGTACAAACAAATTAACCTCTGCCTGAAAATGTTTCTCAGAGATGTTGCCATGCCGGCAGAGAACATCAAAGCAATGATGTCTGAGCGTATGGAGTCCTAGATAAAACCTAAAAGTCCAGAACCTCCACCAAGTATGTTGACTGTTGAAGCATTTTATTGATACATGATGGGATTGTTTTTTATTTATTACAAGAGTGACATGGAATTGAAAGTCTGTTGCTAATAGGTCTAAAAATGTTCCTTCAAAAAGTATAAATAGGGGCGCCTGGGTGGCTCAGGGGGTTAAAGCCTCTGCCTTCGGCTCAGGTCATGATCTCAGGGTCCTGGGATGGAGCCCCACATCGGGCTCTCTGCTCAGCAGGGAGCCTGCTTCCCCCACCCTGCCCCCGCCTGCCTCTCTGCCTACTTGTGATCTCTCTCTCTGTATCAAGTAAATAAATAAATAAAAATCTTTAAAAAAAAAAGTATAAATAAAAATTCTAAGTGATACAAAAGCATGGTGGCATGGTTTACTTGACCACCCTTTGAGTGTGTGTGTGTGTGTGTGTGTGTGTGTGTGTGTGTGTGTGAGATATACAAAATATTGGTGCCTCTTATAATCAAGGGCACCTTGGATTCACCAACATAGAGGGCATTTATTTTGCTTCCTTGCCTGTTATGAGGAAGTCTAGCTCAGACTTCCTGAGCTAGGAACTAGACTAAACAAGGAGTTTAGGATAACTAAAGCAAAGCATTTACAACAAATGAAAACTTAAAAGTGATTTAAAACCCTAAAGTTGTGACTGGGTTGGGCCCAATTAGGTCCGTTAGGTAAGTTAGGAGGGTCCCAATGGCGGAATGGAAAAGAAGCAAGCAGGAGCTGATGGAGCTAGAGAATACTCTTGAACTAAAGTCCTAGTAAAGCTGCAACATGGGGAAGCTAATTCCAGAGCAGGAGCAAGAAGGCCAAGCTTGAAGGCAGGTAGAACTTGGCAGACCTCCAGGAACAGGATGTGAGCCCAGCACTGCCTTGGGGAGAGTCCACTCAGCTCACTCCTTGGTGCCGTGGCTGCTGGGGCTCCAGAAACACAGCTAGCAATCATCTACCACCTCAGGAGCAGTTGAAAGTGTTGCACCTGTTTCCATTTTCACACGAAAGGACTGCAGCCATGCAGAAAAGGGAACAAATGTATCCCACACGCTTCATGCAGCAGAACTAGAGCCAATGCAGGGAATTTACAAGGAGACAGATTCTATGGACTCTGCTCTAATTATTTGCATCTGTTCATATGCGGCAATGCTTGGATCATCCTAGAGTATCAATAATATTGGTTAGTTAATAAAAGTAAGAAAGAAGTGCTCAGCTGTTAGAGTAGTTCCATGGTGAAATGGAAGCTGACACATCCCTCTGAGCTTAGAGATTATATCAGAGTCTTGACCATAATGGGATTTTTTTAAATTTAAATTTATTTTTTCAGTGTTCCAAGATTCATTGTTTATGTACCGCACCCAGTGTTCCATGCAATACATGCCCTCCTTAATACCATAATGGGATCTTACACATAAAACCGAATATGTGCCAGGCACTATCAAAGTGTCTTCCACAGAATGCAATCTGGTGCAGCCACTCCGGAAAACAGTATGGCAGTCCCTCAAGAAGTTAAGAATAGAGCTACCCTATGACCCAGCAATTGCACTACTAAGTATTTACCCCAAAGATACAAATGTAGTGATCTGAAGGGTCACCTGCATCCAGGTGTCACCCAATGTTCAGAGCAGCAATGTCCACAAAAGCCAAACTGTGGAAAGAGCCAAGACGTTCATCGACAGATGAATGGATAAAGATGTGTGTATCCATATTTTATATATACACAATGGAATATTATTCAGCCCTCAGAAAGGATGAATATTTCCCATTTATATTAATGTGGATGGAACTGGAAGGTATTATACTGAATGAAATCATTCAATCAGAGAAAGACAATTACATCGTTTCCCTCACATGTGGACTATAAGAAACAGTGCAGAGGACCATAGGGGAAGGGAGGGAAAGTTGAATGGAAAGAAAATAGAGAGGGAGACAAACCATGAGAGATTCTTAACTCTAGGAAACAAACAGAGTTACTGGAGAGGCGGTGGATGGGCGATGGGGTCACTGGGTGATGAGCATTAAGGAGAGCACGTGATGTGATGAGTACTGTGTGTTATATACAACTGATGAATTATTGAACTCTACATCTGAAACTAAGGATGTACTATATGTTGGCTAATTGAATTTAAATCAAAAACAACAACAAAACAGAGTACTTTCCACATATTGTTACATTTAACTCTCACAACTACCCTAGGAAGTAAGTTGTATTATTAACTCTATTTGACACATGAGGCAACTGAGACACAGAGAGATTCCATTATTTGCTCAAAGTCATACAACAGAGTGGTGGAGTCAGGATTTGAACCCAGTAAGTCTGGTAATAGAGCCTCTGCCTTAAGCAGCACATTATACCATTTGGCAGAGAGAAGCTAGACTGGAGTCCAACACCATGGTGAATTAAGAGCTCTTTTCTTACTTTCTGCAAGTCTCAGATCGTTTTGGCTATCAGTTCAGTTTTCACTGATGTCACATCACCCACCTTATCTCTGGCTGGTTTAACCTCTTTGATGGCAACGCTGAACATTGAACTGCACTGAACAGAGTGCTTCTAAGGTACCACAACCCTTGAAGCAAGACACTAGATATATGAAACAAGAAATCCTATTTGACCATAAAAGTATTAACTAAAAAGTGAAATCTATTTTGCCTATTTTTATTTTTTTTGGTCTTCCTCCAGATTTTCAAGAGCTTCAAAAAGTGGCAAGAACTTTGAGAATTCAGCAGCCCAGCTCAGCGCTCCCCACCCCACCCCCCCACATTCAGAGTGCTCGCTCAGCTTCGCTTGCTCAGTTTGTCCAGATGACAAACAAGCCTCTGTTTATTCCACTGCCGTTAATTCGGAGTCACGAGAGTGACACAGATGATTAAGCATGTGAGCTTATGACGTGTGCAGGGGGACAGCCAGACTGAGCGCATGCCCAAAGAAAAACAATCACCCCAGTTAAGAGTAATTACACTGCTAAGGACATGCCCAAAAAGGCAGGTGTCCTGGATGACAGGATCTATTTCATAGCTAGGAAATCATACTGCAAATGAGGATATGAAAACATGTTGCTTTGAGGTTTCCAAGGAGTCTCAAGAAATATAATGTTGGATTGGATCCCACAGAGAGGGATAAGCATGGTTAACAGTGGTCATGAAACCTTAGCAGGTATCACAGACCAGGCCAGTCCTTTTAACCTTATTATCTAATTTAATCTTCCCAAAGCCAAAGGTCACGAAAGAGTAAATGGCAGAAACACAATCTGAACTCAGTTCCTTGTGATTCCAAACCCATAGCCTTCCTACTGTATTAAGCTGCTTGATATATTGAGCACTACTTGTGTATAGACAAATTTGCCTATCATAACACATCCTGAGTTCTCTTCCCAAGTCTAATGCTAGAGGTTATACAAACTGGTCTGTGGAATTGCTCAAGAGTAAGCATTTAAATGGGACTGGCAACAATTGCCTGGTGGTGCCAGAGCTCAAGTGTTATGGACTTTTGAAGAAGAAAGCTGTGGGCAACTGACATTCTCAGTCTGCAAATGGTGGAGACAGCACTCAGAGCTCATCGACTCTAGTGCAGTGCCAATCTTGCAGATGGGCATGTGGGCCTTCCCTACATGAGCTGCTGGCTGAAACCTGCCTCTGTACACATGTATACATGTCTTGAGATGATGAAGGAGCCAAGCAAGGAAATGCACCCCCAGTAGAGAACCCTGGACAGACATGAAGACAGAACTAAGGGACCTAGGACTGCTACCGAAGGCCACCTTTGCGTAAATGGAACTTCTGGTGGTGAAGGATTTGGATAGTAAAACGTGAAGGGGAGATGGAAATTATGAAAGAAGAAAAGAGATTCCTAAGGTGCATACCATCTGTCTTCAAAGTCAGAAAGACTCCATGTTCCAGCTTCTATGGTCTTGGAAATAAAGCAAAAACCAATGATTAGATGCTACAGAGATCTGTATTTTAGCCCATAGAAGAAACAACTTTCTAAAAATCAGATTCAACTGGAAATGAGTCAAATGTGGGGAGGTAGGAAGATCCTGGTTAGTGGAGATGTCATTCCACTCAGTAAACGCACATAAACACGCACCCACAAACGCACACCCCCCACACACACACACACACACACGTGCACACATGCTCACTTGCACTTACCAACTGAACTGCCAATGCCATGGGTACTATGAAGATATCATGTAATTCATGTGTTCTGTGATGCCCCCATAGTGCCTCCCATCTTTCTTTACAGAAAAAGACCTACCATATTTGCCCCATGTTCTAAAAGTTGTCTTTCCTGCCTTTTCTCTGCTTAGTAGATGCCTCCTTACTGTTCACAGTCCCTTCCCCAATTTGCATCTAATCATGTTTTTTCCAATTATCCTATTTGGACGCGCCGTTGTGCTCATAGTTATTACTCTGTGACACTTTACCGGCATGTCAGTGGCTCACCTTCAAACCCACGAGATTTGCTGGTTTCTTTAATGGCAGAGGGAGCGTAAAGTACAGAGATCAAAAGCTGGAAGAGAAGTTAAGATGATATATCCCCCTTACCAATTATATATTGTTCTGTTTGAATCAGCATCACCACCATCCCTTGATTTGCCCATTCTCAGCTTCCAGAGAACATTGCCTTTGCTTTCCAGATCCATTATAAGTTCAATGCCTTTGTATTCTCAGGCTAGCTCATCTGGCCTCCATTGTTGTTCCTGACAGTTGATTTTTGTTGCATTGCCACTTTTGTATTCAAGGAACCCTGGAATTTAGAGCTGGAAGAGATCCTAGAAATCATTTAACACCTTCATTTTATAGACGGAAAACTAAAGCTTATAGGCATGAAATGATTTGCTCAAGGTCATGGAATTAGCCAAACTGGAACCACTCTTTCAGGGGTATCAACCTGACTTCCCTGTCATAGGAAAGTTGTCTATTTTCAGGTAATGATCACTGATGACAGCTGACTTACCCTGCCACCTGTCACCTAACCATTCCTCCTACTGGGGGCCTAAGCAGTCAGGCTTTAGCTAGCGAATCCTCAAAATATGGCAGAAAAAAATGATACAGACTTCTTCACCAAAGATAATCACTTCTTTTGGCTTAAGCAGCAGCAATGATTAAGAGACCATTGTATGGAGGCATCACTTTAATAAGAAAACCAATCAGTTTTGTTTCTGGCAATATACTAGTGTGTGTGTGTGTGTGTGTGTGTGTGTGTGAGAGAGAGAGAGAGAGAGAGAGGGAGAGAGAGTACACACAAGTGTGGGAAAGGAGGGAGAGATTTAAACAAAAGCTCCATATGAACCAAAAATCAGGTGAACTAAAGCAATACAAATCCTAAAAAGAAGGCATTTTTCTTGTCTGATGCCACCACCTAAATTAAAGATTTGGAAGTTTTATTTATTTAAAAAGTAATATAGATTTGAACAAAACCTATTTATTTTCTAAATCCAAAACAGAATGAAACTGGGATGTCAAAAATCCCAAACCAAATCCGTGCCGTACATTTGTATCTTCCATTTTGTTTGAGTTCTTAATCAGTATTAAATTACTACAGATGGCACAGATATTGCCATCCTGTAAACATCAACTTATCTAGAGACTAACAGGCCCACAGCCCATCTGATAGAAGAAAAGAAACCAATATTTACTGAGCACCAACTATGTGTTAAATTCTGATATTCATGACCTCGTGTCAATATATGTCTTAAGATGATGAAGGAGCCAAGCAAAGAAATGCTCGTGTCAATGTCCACGACAACCCTGGGAGGTATTATTATTCCATTTGTTTTCAGTAGGGGAGGGAACTGAGGTCATGTACTTCCATGCCAATGGTAGAGCCAGGATTTAGATGCAGATCTGGTTGATCTCTCTGTGTCCACTATACCATCTGTTCTGTATGAGACTCTGTGTCTCTGTGTCTACGAGACACCACCAATAACCACAAGACATTCACTGGACAGGAGGGTCTCAGCCATTAAGAGGTGGGACACAAGAAGGAAAGGACTCTGTGGAAACTGAGAAGAATGTCCAAGTGGTTCAGCAGCCTGAGCAGAGGAAGTATCTCCATGGCACGGAGGAGAGGGGTCAGGTAGTCTGCTACGGGCAAGTGGAGGCTGAGCCAGGATCCACCTGTCAGTCTTCACCTTGTACCTTCTTTAGGAATTGTCCAGGAGCAGCACAGGCCAGGCATAGTTTGAGAGAAGGGACAGCCGTATCCATCAAAGCCCAGGATCCAGTGCCTCACTGTCGGGGACACAGCCATGGCTCACAAAACTTATAAATTAGAATCATTATCTATGAGAGCACGAATCTTACACTATTCCACCCCAAATGTCCCTGTGCACCTGGTGTACCAGGGGATCTAGGTCTCAGGAACTCTTTTTTTTTTTTAAATATAATTTATTTTCTAGGGACTATAACTTACAATGCTGGAGAAACAAGGAGACCCAGCCTTCTTCTTCTCCCCATCAAATCTACCCAGATTTGTAAATCCAGAGTTGGAAAGGATTTTACATTTTTCCCTTAATTTTTCCTCCCTTTACATTTTCTTTTTTATTTCCTTATTCCTTATTTTCCTCAATTTTAAACACTTTTTAAAGTATTTAGTCTGTGGTAGGTCATGAATGAACTCAGAGTAGACAGGGAACCCACCAGAGAGGGGCAAGGGAAAGGGCACATGATTATATAAGTAAATAACTAATATTTGTATGATGACTCCTAGTATCTACACATGAGGTCTTTCTTTTTTGCCTCTCTTCAATATTTGTCACTTTCTCTCAAACCCTATTTTTATCTTCATTTCTTCATTTTTTAAATGTCTACCTTTTCACCTTCTAATTGTCTAATGACATTATACATTGTGTTTAACCACTCTCTTGTTTCTTCCAGTTGGTCTTCATTTCTGAACAATGTTTTTTTTTTCTTTTATTTCAAGTTCTTTCCTAATTCTGTAGTCACATTTCTGAGTGTATCTAATTCTGATTTAATCTATGGAAATATAAATCAGAATAGTGATTGCTTTCGGTGAGTAGTGGGGTATTGACTGGAAAAGGGGCATAAAGGAATTTTCTGGGATGGTAAGAATATTCTATATCTTCATCTTGGTGATATTACACGGTGTGGCCATTTGTCAAAATTTACTGAGCTATATATACCTGAGGGTTGGGTGTTTTATTTTATATCTATATATCTGTATCTATCTATATATGTATCCTCAATAAATGTGTGTGTATAATCACAAACAGTCTGAGCCACTTCTCATCTTGTTAACAACCAATTCTAGAGAAGCTGTAAGATACGCTTAGGTAGAAATAGGTAGTGATGTTAGGGTGCCCATCTCATCCTGGCTTTCACACTGAAAGTCTTGTGTCCCCCAAATCCCCTCAGTTCCAGGCAAACCAAAACTATTAGTCACACTAGGTGGCATCCTTGGGGCTCCTGATGCCCTCAGAACTGGCGCTACCCTTCATAAGCTTAATTCTCTCATTACCCACAGTATCTTAAAATGATCATTGATTTTTTTGTCTGATTATAGAAATAAAGCAAACTTACAGTAGAAATTTTATAAGGAAGAAAAATCAGCCATAGTATCTCCCATTATGCTGTGTATTAATAAATATTTTTATTTTTAAAGTTTTAAAAAATTCTACCAACACCAGCGTTATTTCTAGTCATCATTTTGTGTCAGTTTGCTGTGGCCACTCGAAGACGGACAGTAAGATATCTGCTTTGCCAACTACCTGGGTTTAATAATGATGGTGGACCTGATTTACTAACAAAGAATGTGGGCTAAGCAGAGGAAAAAGGGCGGAGGGAAGGAAGGAGGAAGGGACATAGTACAGGTGCCCTGAATATTTTCACAGCCATATTTATTGCACTTGGAAGTAGTTTATAACAGTGGAAAACACATGGGTTTGAGGGGAATCAGGAGACCGAGCATTTGGGTTTCTTGCTATCACTAACTGGTATCTCTGTTGACCACAAAGCTCATTTCAGTTGCTGTTGAAGGGAACTGTGATTATTCTATGGGTTATTTAATGTATATAGATTAATACCTAGAAATGTGTGTGTGTGTGTGCAGGTGCACATGCACACACATGCAGCTATAAGCCTGTAAGCACCTCCCTGCGTCTATAGAAAAGAGAAGAATGAGACTATTAAAGAGAAAGAGACATTAAAAAGGAAAAAGTACTGAAAAGTACATCTTTCATATCCTAAACTTGAGACCCTGGTTCTTACGTAATCAATATCCTAATGCTCAGAGAAAATGGGTAGTAGAATAGGTATTTTCATATTATAATTCAAGCCAATAAATATTATCTATCTTTTCCTTTTTAATATTGGCTGGACTGTTGAGAGGCAGGAAACTTAATGCTTGTATTTGAATTTTGTCCAACTTAGAGATCTTGTCTCCCATTTTATGGGAACTGAGAGGATTTAAGAATTAGCAATGAGGAATCTACTATTACCATCATGTGTAAAGTTCTCAGTAGAAGGATAAGGTTCATGAAGACTGTCTAAATGAAAAGGAGATTATCACTTGATCCTTCAGAGTATATGTTCTGAATGAAATTTCACTGGTGCAAAAAGTTGAGATGTCAGGAAAAAACACATTTCTTTCCAATCCATTGTCTACAAAAGCATTGTTCTTATGCACTGCTCCTCCACTCCCCTTTGACTGTCATACTGAAGGATTGTGTTTCTATCTGGTTATTTTTTTTTTTTTCTGTGTAATAATATATGAGAAATAATGGAGTGAGAAACTCAGAGCCCGGGATGATACTGGTGAGAAACTTGCAAGGATTTTTACTGTTTACAGGGTTTCCAGAACAGGTGGCACATTTTACTGAAGTGCTAGCCTTAGCATAAATGTATTTTAGAACCCTCAGTCTACCTGTTTGTTTGCCCTGTATCCCTCTTATGGAGCCACTCGACCCCACACACATTTACCTCCTTTCTTTCTTCACTTTCTTCTTTCTTCCCCCTAGGCATTTTCTTCCTTTATCACTTCCTTCACCCATTCATTCCTTCCGTTGACTCAACAATTTTTGAACGGAGTACCCGCTCTCAGATCCTGGGGTGGCACTGGGGAGGCCAAGCTGGGTAAGCGTGATCCACCCCTTCCAGGAATGCCCACCCTCATCCTCCACCTCTGCTCTACCCCTTTTTTATCTTGTTTCCCCCCCCTTTCTTTTCATTTTGTCATCTAAATTCAGTGATGTTCTCTTCCCGCAAACCCTTCAAACCTATTCTCAAATCACCTACAAGTGTGTAGCAGAAACAGGTACCGATGTATTGTTGCATGTATTAGTTTCCTATTGCTGCTGTAATAAATTACCACAAACGTATTGACCTAAAACAATACAAATTTATTATCTTATAGTTCTGTATTTCAGAAGTTTGATGCAGGTCTCATCAGGTTAAAATCAAGGTCTTAGAAGGGATTTGTTCCTCCCTAGAGGCTCTAGGATAGAATCTATGTCCTTGCCTTGTCTAGCTTCTAGAGGCTGCTCACATCTCTTGACTTATGACCCTTTCCTCTGTCTTCAAAGCCGACAATGGCACATCTAGGTCTCACATAAAATCACTCATTTGACTCTTCTGCCTTTCTCTTCCATCAATTAATAATTCTTGTGATTACACTGACCACACCCAGATAATGCATGGTAAACTTTATTTTATTTTTGAGGTGAGCTATTTGGTAGCTTTAATTCTATCTGTATCCTTAACTGCCTTAAGCCATGTAACCTAACATATTCACAGGTTCTGGGTTTAAGATATGTGTATTTTAGAGGTTGGGGGGCATTATTCTGCCTAACACACTTCACCCTAGGAGTGTTTTCAATTTAACAGGTACCAAAGTTTCAAGCTACAATGATAAAATTGCCAGGATTTCTGATCTTGGCCAAAAGCAAAAGGAAGATGTTGGGAGCATTAAAGCATCATCTGAAAAAGGACATAAATTTTGGGATCAGACAAGTCTAGGAGTAAATCCCAGTTTCTGCTGCTTATGAGTGCTGTGGCCTTGGGAAACCCACTTTAATGTCCTCGCCCTTAATTTGAGAGTATCTATTGCAGTGTTTTCAAATCATTATACTGGGATAATCTGACCTGAGAAAAAGGGCTTGACTTATTGGTACTCAATGGATGTTAGTTTCCTTTCTCTAAATCATTAGATCCCACCTGACTTAGGTAGTAGACTACCTTAGTTGACAGCCATTTACATTCATACCTAATCAATCAACCAATCAAAACCCACTGACAGCATTCTGAGGGACCCCAGTGTGGCATAGAGTGCCATGCCTTCTTCAAGGAGATGGCAGCCTAGTTAGCAAATCTGTATGTGAGCACATGAGAGGTTAAGCAACAATAGAAGACATTGATTATCAACACTGAAGTCCTCAGATTCATCCTGTGGCTGATATTGCCATTCAGGAGGTAGAGGGTTCTGCAGAGTGGAGTGAAATGGATGGTTTCACAGGAAGGAAAGGATTTGAGCAGGCTTTGAAAAAGAAGGGTTGGATTTAGGCAGTCTGTGAGGACAGAGAGTTGTAGTTTATTCTGGGCGTAGCCTTTGGATTCTACTTCCAGTGACCTTCAAAGATCTTGTTTTCTCTCAGCTCAAGACATAGTAAGTCAGGCATGAGAATACCACCAGTAAACACTGCCATCCTCCACCTCCTCCCCTCTGACAGCCAACCTCCTGGCCAGGCCCCTCCTTCCTCTTTCTCGTGTCTCAGCAAGATACAAAACAGCCTTTCTTTTTTCTGAAGACTATTTAGAAGCAGTCCCCCATAATTACAGTAATCTTATCTCCTTTGAATTCACCAAAATTACCCCTTTTCTTTATATTTGCACCGTTGCTCATGACAAGCATTATTGGTAAGCTTTGTGTAACGGGGCAATGTTGTTTTTTTCAAGTGACATCTGCTCAAATAGACTAATGTTCCTATCTGACTGACTCATGTGGTAGGAACACAACCACATGCCAACGTGAACGGGTGGGAGTGGAGGATTCAGGAAGAGGGAAGCATTTGGAAGGATGTTTTTCAGTTTTTTATATTTTATTTTTCAATTAAAATTTTTTTAAGATTTAGTTTTAAGTAATCGCTACATCCAATGTGGGGCTCAAACTCACAACTCAAAGATCAAGAGTCTCATGCTTTACTGACTAAGCCCATCCAGGGGCCCCATTTTTGAGTTTTTAGATTAAGGATATGACTATTTCCTTTCCTACAGAAGGGGAGTGAACATTAGTTGTAATAGTTGTAAGGCCTATGCCTGAAATGTACCATATTTTAGGACAGGGGAAGATGGTCACACTTCAGACACATTTTAATTGCCCTGGTGATTCTCATCCACCTTTCTTTGTTTTTTGGAGGTTCCTCAGTTCATCTCCCCTCCAGCTCTGCTCTCCTCAAGTGAACGTCCTTGAGTCAGCTCTGAGATTCCATCTGTGTGCCTTTCTGCCTTCAAAATCTGTGCTCTCATATGTCCAGTGGTCTTCCTGTCCTTAGAATCCATCTTCAAATGGCACTGAGGAGTCAGAGGAGCACATGGTTGTTCTATCAAGGTCCGTTCACTCATTTCTCAGGCCATTCACTGAGAGCCTCCTATATGCCAGACTAAAGGACACAGAATTGGGTAATTCAGAACTCTGTCTTCAAAGAGCTCATGGTCTCATAGGGCCTTGACTATTCAAAGGAAGCTCCAGGATACTAGAAGACTGACACCAAATGCTGAACACTGGGGGGATTAGGTAAGGCTTTTTTGAAGAAGTGACTCTGAGTAGGATGCAGAATGTTCATCTCTGCTTACAAACATCCAACATGTCTCAGTGGGTTTTTCATAATCTCCTAACCCCCCTGCCCAGATCTCTAGGCCCTCCACAATCTGATCACACTAGACATACCCATGCTATCTCCCGCCCTACCATCATGAATCATCTGCTCCTGGGGTTAGCTAGTCCTTTGTTCCCCCTGTCCACCCCTGAATCTTCACTCTGGGTTTTTGCTGATGTTTTCTGTCTCAAATAAACCTCTACTAGCACCTCCACCAAAAACCCCAACAACTCTCAGAGCTTTGTCATCTTCAGGGACCAGTCCATTACCTAATTGTGAAACTTCCTCCAACCACACTCAATATTCTATAGCTTCTCCCATAGTACCTAAGTTAGAAGTACAATTTAGATAATGTGTAAAAAAATCATAAAGATGTGGACAATACAATGCAGATATAAGGTATTGTTATTATCTTTAACTGGTAGGAGAATTTTTTATTCCTTCACCAACATTAAGTGTATTTCTCTAGGCAGGTTGATTCTTTAGCTATAAAATAGGAAAAATCATATCTACATTGCAAGGTTGTTATAAAGATTAATCAAATATATTGGCATGCATATAAAATGTCTGTCTTGTGGTAAGAATGTTGATAGTATTAAGGGTGTTTTCTTTTTCCTAGAGAGGATTCGTATTTTAACTTGTTCTTTTCCTGTCCAGGAAAAACATACCATGACAGGTATGTTTTGGGGTGGGAGAAGCAGAAAATTTGTCTTATGAAGGAAAGATTGATCATGGCAGATAAAATTAAACATCTTTTAGAGCTCTGCAACTTTCAACTCAAAAATCAGAGAAGAATTATAATACTGTAGTGGGTTTAGGACTCCCCATTTCCTGTGTCACCACTTCTTGGCAAGAAGACACTCCCTTGGCCCTGACACTCCCTTAGAGACTAAGGGATCATTGTTCTCTAGACAATATTTATCAAAAATAAAGGCACTCGCTGGCTGAGGGAAGTAGAGATGAAAGAGAAGGGTGGGGTGGCAGCTGCCCTTTCTGGAAGGTAGAGACATTCTGACCTTTAGCATTAAAAGGTTCTCCAGTATAGTGCTTGGATACTAAGCCATCAACACAGAAGAGTGGTTGTAAACTGGAGTGATTTTATCCACAACCCCCACCCCATCGATGGCATTTGAAAATGTCTGGAGACATTTTGTGTTTTCATCACTTGAATGGGACTGGGGAGGGGTTCTATGGAATCTAGTGGGTAGAGGACAAAAATGCTGCTAAACATCTTAATTCACAACACAGGAACCCAACTAAGAACCATCCGGCCCCATGTCAACAGTATTGAGGCCAAGAAACCTGCATTAGAAGCAGTTATAACTTATAACCTTGGGTTCCACTAATCTCATGCTGAGAGATCTGTGCCCCAAACCACTTCTCCCTCTGTATCTCCCCTAGACCCAGGATCTAGGAAGAGCAAATTGGAGTTAACTAATGGAAATTGATCAGTAAACCCTGTCACTGACTTTATGAATTTTTCTTTAGATAGAATGGTAACCCCTTCTAAAATGGTCAGGATTTGACCACTTCACTTACAACGGGGGGATTTTAATACAAGGAATTGATTTCAGGTGATGGAGAGCTAAAACCCAAACAGGGTGGGGAAGCAACCCAGAGATTAACAATAGCAGAAAGCTACTCCCACCTGAGGGTTGGAAAGATGCAGAAAGGAGGCAGCATTAATAGAGCCCGTGGGCCAGTGGGAGCTGCAGCCTCAGACAGACACAGTCATCCTTGGAGTCACGGCATGAGACAGGAGCAGGTGGGAAGACACACCTCAGTTCTCCCTTTCTCCTGCCCACCTGTCTCCCTCCAGTGTTTCCCACTGACTGAATCCAGGTGAACCTGGAGCAGAGGGACTTGGGAGATGCAGCCTACCAGGATCAGCCTTTTGACAAAGAGAAAAGGGCAGGTAAAAAAGGAGGAATAGATTTAAGGTCAAGGACATCCAAGATCAATACAGCACCCAGTGTACTTTGGATCTACATCTTCTGAGGCTCTGATTACAGTGTTTCATAGTTATTATTTAAGTATCATTCCCTTCCCTGTTCTCTCTTCCTATGGGATGGAATGCAGATGTGATGGTAGGAGCTGGAGCAGCCACTTTCAATCATAAAATGAATGATGCAGTATGAGGATGGCAAAGCAACCAGACAGAAAAAGCCTAGATTCAATATGGTTATGGAAGTATAATGCTGCCTACCTTGACTTCTACATGAGAGAGAAATGAACTTTTACTATGATTAATCCCTGCCCATTATTACATTGGATCTCCCTATTACAGCAGCTCAAGCCAGATTCTAAATAACACAATGTCCGTTCCTACTAGACCTTGATGTCTAAAGCAGATCAGAGATGTACTTTCATTCCTTCCTTCTCAATCTGGAAACTAGTAGGAACAGGGGCAATGCCATGGCAACATGATGTTTCACAGATGTCTTTTGGGCATGTAAAATTTTGTGCCACCTTTCAAATCACCTCGCTTCAACAGATATGTACTTTTTTATTCCCGTGTTGAAAAATAAAATTCCAATCAGTAATAAACAATATCATTAGAGGGGAAAAAATACAAAGTGACAAATGGAACCCCTTAGAATACTGTTTCTCGAACTTTAGGATGGCAACAGGATCACTCGGGGAACTTGTTAAAACACAGATTCCTGGACCCCAGACTCAGAGATTGTAATTCAGTATAATTGGGATGAGGCCTGAGATTTTGCATCTCTGACAAGTTCCCAAGTGATGCTGCCACTGCCTACAAGCAACCTCATGTCCAATAGCCTTACTTTAAGACAAGATACCTAAGAATGGAGCCAACTCATGAAAACTACCCATTGTCTTAGACACCACATCGCTGTGGGGCCTTTTAAAATCACCTAAGTGAAATGTGTAAAAAGCTGAGGTTATCCACATCCCTCCAGTGAAAAGATTGCCAAAGAATCTGGAGGAAAGCAGATATTAAGTGGGTAGCTTGAATAAAGGACCCCGTGACTAGATGAAAGGGCAGTGTTCAAGCCTACAAAGATCCTGGGAGTGCCAGGGGATGGCTTCTAGTCTGTGGTCAGTTTATCCACTGTCCTGTCAGCCAGTTCAGCCAAGGACACAGAGAGGCACTCTCTCCACTCGGCAATGGCAGGGGTCCATTCTGAGAAGTGCCATGGATGCCGGGAGGGGGAGATTTGGGAGACTTGGGGCGACTTTAATCCCTTTCCAACCCATCACAAATAAGCATACAGTAGAAGTTAAAAAAAAAAAAAGTGTTCTCAGATTCAAGTACAATTTCAATGCAAGCCTACCACCCTTCCCAACTAAATTACTATCCTGAGTACTTCCTACACAGAGAGACTGACACCGCCATTGCCAAGGAACGTGGGTTAGCCGCCCCCTCCCCCCAACCCTGCAGCAAGTCTAATCTGCTGCTGTGCAGTGTGTATGAGATTTCACATAGACAGCAGGGCAGAGTAAGTGATTTTGCCGGCCTGGAAATAAATTATTGGCTGTCTAAACAGACATCAAATTTAGATATTGACAGACCTTAACATAAAACTTCCTTCCTCTTCTTTCCCTTTCCTATTTCTTCTCCTTCCTCTTTTATTTCTCTTTCTCTGCACATCTTCAGCTCTTATCCCCACCCCCACCCACTTTGAACAATCAGTGGGCTTTTTATGGTATTTAACTTCATCCTGAGTGGTTTCTTGCTCTTCTTTACTAAACTGGCAGAAAACTCCAAGATGTCTACAGTGCCCTCCTTTCATAACTGAATCTCTGCTAGGCTTTTCATAATTAGCCTGATTGGTTGTGAGGACTGGGTCTCCGGGGCTGAATGACCCAATCAGAGGATTTGGACGAGAAACCGGCTTCCCCCCCTGCTTTATCCGTGTGCTGGTTGCTTGGATCCTTCTATCCTTTTAGAGATTGAGTTTCTACAGGGACAAACTTACATATCACACGTGAAGACTGATCATCTCTCCTCAACTGCCCCTGAACAAGGCTTTGCAAACTGTTTATTTCAAGAGTTTTTCATGCCTTATCTTTACTCCCCACAAAAAACAAAACCCGTCATGGAAAAATCTTATCCCTAACTCGGAATTTTGGAATTCGGAGGTCAGCTTTCTGAAATCTCTCTTTCTTCTTGTTAAACAGTCTATCTGCCAGGCATGTTGTCATGCTTCTGGGCCCAGAGCTCTGTCTCAATTATGCTTCTGGCCTTCTTCCTATCAACCCCATCACCCCTGGGAGTGACACTGCTCCAGGAATACAACGATGTCATGTTAAGAGCAGATACAGTTTGTCCCCGAAAGGGGTGTTTAAAATTGTCCCACATGTAATAAGTAGGGACAAAAGCCAGTGTTTCCACCCTCTGCCACTTCCCAGCCACATAATGAGTGTCTTGGACAAACTGGAGAGGAAAGTCTGTGAATGTGTTCTAGAATGCACTCTGTCCCTCTGCAAGGGGCAGAAGAACCACCTGAGTAGGGCCCCTTCTAGAGCCAATTTTAACATATTTTTTTAAAAGATTTTATTTACTTATTTGACAGCGCACAAGTGGGGTGAGAAGCAGGCAGAGGGAGAGGAAGAAGCAAGCTCCCCACTGAGCAGGGAGCCTGATACAGGACTAGATCCCAGGACCCCGAGATCATGACCTGAGCCAGAGGCAGATGCTTAGAGATGCTTAACCAACTGAGCCAGCCAGGTGCCCCAAGAGCCAATGTTAATATTTCAGAAACTTACCAATGAATAGTAGGTCCTAAAGCTCCCATAGTGGGTTAAGGTAGCTAGCACAGATTTCCAGCCCAGGTCACTTCCTTGGTCCTGATGTGTTCATTTTTTAAACTCGATTGAAGGGATGCTCAAGAGCTAGGAAACATCTTACCAGGTATAGCTACTTCTCAGACCCAGATGAAGAAGCCACTCCTTAATTTCCTTGAATGGGTTAGGTGCCTAGTGAGACAGAAAATAGCAACAAGGGCACGGCATGTAAACTGGGGGTTCTGAAATTTTATTTTAGCTTCAAGTTCCTGACCTTCGAGGCCCTCAACGATGACTGTCAAAATAATTTAGGTGACCCTGAAAGTGGGTTTTATGCACATGCACACACAAAAAGATAATTTGCAGTTACTCTGAGGTCTTAAATCAATATTTGATTTATTGGAACACAAATGTTAAAACCTATTGTTCCTTCAGTGTCTTGCTTTCCATACACAAATTTTATTATTCTCATTATAAAGCTAGAAAACTTTAGCATCACTTTTAAGGATACTTTTACAAGTCAGTCGATTAAATACCTGTAAACATTAAAAATGCACCAATCAATTTCATATATTTTATTTGCTTCATAAGTACTTTCGTTCTGCGATTAACAGGAGTTTGCCACATATTTAGATGGCTTTTGTAAATACAATAAATAATACTGCTGTGGTGAATTTTATATTCTCTTAACACTTCAATACTGTTTATATGTATAGTAAATTTCCCTTTTACCTTTCATATTAAAACACACACACACACACACACACACACACACACACACACCCCTATCATTCAATTACACAGTTTAAATTGGAATCATTAGTTCTACCTGCTCAGGGTTCAGTGACCTATTGCTGTACCGTCAACCTCCCTGAAGTGTGGTGGCTTATGACAATGGCCATCTTGTTTCCTTTCATGTGTCTGAGGCCAACTGGGCTCATTGGGCAGTTCTCATGCTGCAGTCATAAGAGCAGCAAAGCTAAAATCATCTGTAGGCTTAACTGGGACATGTTAACTGGACACCTGGGTCTCTCTCCTCTTTCCCCAGTTCCAAGTCTCTTCTTAAGTGGCCTCTCTAGAGGAAAGCCAGGATTCTTACATGATGCCACATGGCTTCCAAACCTGAGAGCTCCAACAGAGAAGAAGCAGAAGCTGCCAGTCTTCTTAAAGGTGAGGCCTAGAACTGGGACGGAGTCACCCCTGCCTCCTATTAATTAACATGAGTCCAGGATAGCCCAGATACGATGAGGGGGGCCATACAAAAGCATAAGTACTGGGAGGGGGAGTTCACTGGGGGGACCCTCCTTAAAGACTAGTGATTATAGTTCAATACTCCAACATGCCCAAATCTCCTAAATCCTACAAATACTATAAATACCAAACATACAGGTTCTTGTGACAAGGACTGCTAGTGCTTACGAACGTCTGTGCTCTCCCTGTCTTCCCTGGACACACAGCAAAAACACATTTTCCAACCTCCCTTGAAAGTTGCCATGTCAATGAATTGTGTCCAATGGAATACATGTGGACATACCAGGCCCCACCTGCAGGCCTGGCCTATCCAGACGTCCCACTAGATTTACTACCTATTGTTGATTCTTGCCTAAACCAGTCCTTATTAGGATGGTAGCAAATGATGGATTTCCAACTCCAGCATTCTCTCCAGTCAGTGCTCAGCATTACTATAGGCAAGAGCCCTCCCTGCTCACTATTTATCTATTTATTATCAGTATGAACTCATTAGTGCCCTTAATTACTTTGGTGTGCAATTGACCCAGATCTGATCAGTGAAAACCACTTACCATTTTTTGGAAAATGGTAATTAGAAACCAAGGTGAGTTAATTTCTCACCTTGAGTTAATTTCTATGGGTGCTGTTGGGGTGGTTTTGCTTCTAGACCTTTGCTGCAGAAAAAGCTAGGAAAGATATGAATGTTTACATATGTGCATAAACAAACATGTGCGTCAATGTGTGTGTATTTATATTTCCATATGCATAATTTACAAATTAGGAGCTTACAAAGTTAATATTAAATATTAAATAAAATCCATCTCCACAGGGTTTTTCTTGATTACTCTCACTTCATGTATATCCCTTCTCCACAAGGGATCCCAACGAAATATATACACTCATTCACTTAATCCTATAATACATCTAAAGTAGTTTCAGTATTTGTGCGTCTATACAAATATAAAAGGAAACCTACTGAAAAAAGTACAAGGTTTGTTTGCTATTCTCTCCCACCCAAGACTGAGGATATATAATCAAATACCACATTCATAAGATAATTAAATCGGTGCACTTGCTTGACCTTTTCCCATTCTGTGTGGTTATGCAATTTACTTGAAAAAACTTAAGGTTTATATGTTTCAGTTTGCTTTCAGTGTTAGGTTTCTTTTCCCTTTCCGATCCTTGTTGATTTAATTACATGTATTTTATAGGTTTTTAAAAAATATGTGGCTGGAGCACCTGGGTGGCTCAGTCATTTGATATCTGCCTCTGGCTGGGGTTGTGACCCCAGGGTCCTGGGATGGAGTCTCACCTTGATCTCTCTGCTCAGCCAGGAGTCTGCTTGTCCCTCTCCCTCTCCCCTTTCCCCTGTTTCTGCTCTTTCTGCCCTCAAATGAATAAATTTTTTTTATTATGTTATGTTAATCACCACAGAGTACACCATTAGTTTTTGATGTAGTGTTTCATGGTTCATTGTTTATGCATAACACCCAGTGCCTCATGCAATATGTGCCCTCCTTAATACCCATCACTGGGCTAACCCATCCCCTCACATCCCCTAAAACCCTCAATTTGTTTCCCGGAGTCCATAGTCTCTCATGGTTTGTCTCCCTCTCTGACTTCTCCCCCTTCATTTTCCCCTTCCTTCTCCTAATGTCCTCCATACTATTCCTCATGTTCCACAAATAGGTGAAACCATATGATAATTGACTTTCTCTGCTTGATTTATTTCACTTAGCATAATCTCCTCCAGTTCTACCTGTGTTGACTCAAAAGTTGGGTATTCAGCCTTTCTGAAGGCTGAGTCATATTCCATTGTATATATGGACAACATCTTCTTTATCCATTCATCTGTTGAAGGGCATCTTGGCTCTTTCCACAGTTTGGCTATCATGGACATTGCTGCTATGAACATTGGGATACATGTGACCCTTCTTTTCACTACATTTGTATCTTTGGGTAAATACTCAGTAGTGCAATTGCTGGGTCATAGGGTAGCTCTATTTTTAAATTTTTGAGGACCCTCCACACTGTTTTCCAAAGTGGCTGTACCAACTTGCATTCCCACCAACAGTGTAAGAGGGTTCCCCTTTCTCCACAACCTCTCCAACATTTGTTGTTTTTTGCCTTGTCAGTTTTTGCCATTCTAACGGTGTAAGGTGGTATCTCAATGTGGTTTTGATTTTAATCACCCTGATGGCTACTGATGATGAACATTTTTTCATGTGTCAACCATTTGTATGTCTTCCTTGGAGAAGTGTCTATTCATGTCTTCTGCCCATTTTTTTGGCTTATTTGTTTTTTGGATGTTGAGTTTGAGAAGTTCTTTATAGATCTTAGGTACCAGCCCTTTATCTGTAGTGTCATTTGCAAATATTTTCTTCCATTCATGGGTTGCCTCTTTGTTTTGTTGACTATTCCCTTTGTTGTGCAGAAGCTTTTTATCTTGATGATGTTCCAAAAGTTCATTTTCACTTTTGTTTTCCTTGCCTTTGGAGATATGTCTTGAAAGAAGTTGCTGTGGCTGATGTCAAAGAGGTTACTGCCTATGTTCTCTTCGAGGATTTTGATGGATTCCTGCCTCACATCCATTTTGAGTTTATCTTTGTGTATGATGTAAGAGAATGGTCGAGTTTCATTCTTCTGTATATAGCTGTCTAATTTTCCCAGCACCATTTATTGAAGATACTGTCTTTTTTCCATTGGATGTTTTTTCCTGCTTTGTTGAAGATTAGTTTACCATAGAGTTGAGGGTCCATATCTGGGCTCTCTATTCTGTCCCATTGGTCTACATGTCTATTTTTGTGCCAGTACCATGCTGTCTTGGTGATCACAGCTTTGTAATATAACTTGAAGTCAGGCAACGTGATGCCCCCAGCTTTGATTTTCTTTTTCAACATTTCCTTGGCGATTCAGGGTCTTTTCTGGTTCCATACAAATTTTAGGATTATTTGTTCCAGCACTTCGAAAAATGCCATTGGTATTTTGATCGGGATAGCATTGAAACTATATGTTGCTCTGGGCAGGATAGACATTTTAAAATCTTTAGAAAAAATATGTGCTATATATACATGCTTCCAAAAGGCAAAAAAATATGCAGAAAGGTATTCTCTAAGAATAATTCTGGGTCCTTCTCTCTCCCATATTGCTTCACCTCATTTCCCTTCCAGCACCTTGTAGCTAGCCATCTTCATTGTTTTCTGCTTTATTCTTCCTGTGCTTCTTTTTGTAAAGATAAACAAGTATATGCATGTAGTTTTTTATTTCCTCTTCTTTCTTACACAAAGAGTAACATACTATATTTATACGCTCTCAGGCACTTTTATTTTTTTTTTACTTAACGATATCTCTTGGTAGTTAGTATCAGTTGATAGAGACCTTTCTTATTCTTATTTTACAGTTACACAGCATTCCATTAAGGTGAATTTACCAAAATTTACTCAACCAATATCCTATACTTGGACTTTTAGGTAGTTTCAAAATTTTGCAGAATAAACAATGTTGTAATAAGTAACCATTTGCATATAAATTTTTTTTATTGGAAGAAGTGTATATTCAAAGTAAACCCTAGGGTCAAAAAACAAAAAATAGGGGCACCTGGGTGGCTCAGTGGGTTAAAGCCTCTGCCTTCAGCTCAGGTCATGATCTCAGGGTCCTGGGATCAAGCCCCGCATCGGGCTCTCTGCTCAGCAGGGAGCCTGCTTCCCCCTCTCTCTCTGCCTTCCTCTCTGCTTACTTATGATCTCTCTCCTCTGTGTCAAATAAATAAATAAATAAAATCTTTAAAAAAAAAAAACAAAACAAACAAAAAAACCAAAACAAACAAACAAAAAAACCCAAAAAATAAATGCTCACATTGACAAAGTTGCCCCACTGAGTTTGTAACATTTTACATTTTCATCAGCAATGTATGCAAGTGCCTGCTTCCCCAGCCTCACTAATATATTGTCAAGCTTATGAATTTTTGCCAATCTCAACGATTAAAAAATAGCATCTCACCTATACATATCGTATGATTTTTCTCAAAGTAAAAAGACACAGCTCACAAAAGGAAAAGAAATGCTATCCAAGTGAGCCAAAGTTTACAAGCAAACTATGGAAATTTTTCAACTCAAAGAGGTTGGTGATCAACCAATGATTCTGGCTGGGGTGTGAGTTCTGGAAGAGCCCAGAACCAGAGCCATACTTCCCCAAAAGCCTTGTTGAGTCCTATTTATAGTGCACTCTGCCAGCTAGAGATCCAATTCATTTGACTCAAATGGAGTTGTTTTCACAATTGCACTCTCAAATTTCTAATTGTATGTCATTATTTAATAATGTATGCTCTTAAGTAGTGCCCTCCCACATTGGTC
This sequence comes from Procyon lotor, assembly GCA_028646535.1. Classification (NCBI taxonomy): domain Eukaryota; kingdom Metazoa; phylum Chordata; class Mammalia; order Carnivora; family Procyonidae; genus Procyon; species Procyon lotor. Next base: position 44,760,839 of record CM053618.1, read on the forward strand.
TGTGTCACCAATAAACTATGGCAGAAGTAATGACATGTTTCTTCTGAGACTAGATTATGATATACATTGCAGATTTTATGCTGATTGTTCCTTCCTCTCAGGACAGTCACTTTGAGAGGAACCAGTCCCCTAGAGATATACAGTTGACTCTCAAACAACATGGGGGTTAGGGATACTGACCCTGACAAAACTTCACATATAATTCCGAGTCCCTCAAATCCTTACTAATAGCCTATTATTGACTGGAAGCCTTATGGATACCATAGTTGACATATATTTCATATGTCCTGTGTATTACTGTATTCTTATAGTAAAGTAAGCTAGAGAAAATAAAATATTATGGTGAGGATCCTACTGGAATATTCTTAGGACCACAGCTCTGTCCGTCTTCTCATTTTTCCCAGCAAGGTACGTAGCCCTAACTTTTGTATGGAAGTTCTGCTTCCCCATCTGGTCAAGTGTGCAGTTAATCCCTGCTGAGAAGAGCAGGACTCCTGAGCTATACACTACATACAGATGAGAAAAAAAAGTCAGGCAATGATATTGGACGTGTTATTTAACTTCATCTGTCAAGTTGGGGTAACTAACTCCTGAAGGTTATTTTAATAACTATGTTATTATCTATAAAACGCTGGAGTGGTGCTTGGTGAATAGAAAGTTCAGAATATGCTGGCTATCATTAATATGTAATAAATGCCTCCAACATCCCCAGTGGTTTCTTGGACACTTCCATAAGATGTCCGATTGAACTAAAGTGTATCCCATGGTTACTTGGATCCTCCTAGGTGAGCAATACTGAAACAGATGCTTAATTTAGATTTAATGAACAAATGAGTGAGCGAATGAAGAAGGAAGTTGTTCTTTCAAAATCTTCTTCTGCCCTCCCCTTTGTGTCCTACACCTGAGATCTGGGTGAAGTAAAAGGACAGGCCACGGTTGAGTTCTGCTTCTTTTCCTGGAAGGTCTTGGGGGTCTTGACCATGTATTCTCTGTCATGGTCAACAATCGACCAATCACAGCGACGTTCATTTCTAACACAGCATCCGTGCCCTGCATGTGCCATTTCCCCTCCCAAGCATCATCCTGAAACATGGAAGGACATGTGCTGTGTGTAGCCTCATCTAACTCGTGCTGTGGTTTCAGCTTTCAGATTCGTAATGAAATAAAAGTATGCGCAAGGTTTGTAGGTGGGAGTGAGGCAGAGATGGCGAAGGAGAGAGAGTCAGGGAGGAGGAAGAATTCTGGCCTTGCTTTGAGGGGACACGGGGCTTTACAAGAGCTCACCAACACGAAGAATTGAACAGAATGTTGCCCAAATGAGGCTGCCTGCAAATGCCAAATAATGAGACTCCTTTATCAGGAACACTAGGAACCCTTTCAGGAGAGAAGCATAAAGAATTCCAGGAAGCACATATTCAAAGCCTGTTTCCTAGGCAGCTGAAAGCCACCCACCTTCCCTTGAACAAATGGAGCCAAATTCAGTTCTCAAATGTGCCATTCGCCTTGCCTTTCAAAACAATCCTGAGGGTTGGACTGGTATCTTTTGCTTTCTGAAAGCAGCCTGTAGGAGAAGGGTTTCATGCTCTCTCAACTCGGTCACTGGAAATCCTTTCATCCCAAACCCACCCTGTCTCCCACCCACCCTGCCTCTGCTTCTGTCCCACCTCTGTAGTAGCCTCGGGTTCGGGTGTCACTTCCGTGGCCGTGGAAATAGAACACACACGACAGCTGTTTCTCTTGCAGTTCTTGGGAAGGAGTAGAGCAAACCATCTACTGCTGGCTTCTGGGGCCCTCGGGTAGTTTTGAAAGTCTGGCTTTAGTTGGAAGATGAGACAAGGAGATGGATCTGGAGGAGAAAATAAGAGTTTGCTTAAATAAATTATAATATATCAATGTGACAAAATATTAAATAGCCATTAAGAAGTATGTTATATGAGAGTCCTTAATAAAGTGGGGAAAAGTTCAAGGATAAAGTAGGAAATGGGAAAAAAAAAATGGCTAATTTCAAAATAGAACTGTCCCAGCAAAGTAAAAATGTGTGTATCTAGGCAAAAAAAAATACCAAAATGCTAATTGGGGATCTATCTGGGTAATAGGATTATGCATAGTTTTACATTTTCTTTCAAGTTTTCTACGATGAACACAGATTAAATTTTAACTGTGAAAAGGATATTAATGTAAAATAAAATAGAAATAAAAGAAGTGTGATATAGGAGATAGGTGAGAGCAGAGTCAGGCTACGACACAGGGTTTTCCCAATCTCATGTCCTTCTGTCATCTGTTCTTCTCCCCATCTCCAGCACTTACCTATGGTCTCATCTCTACAAGTTAACATTCGTTATAATGGTCTTAGGTCTCTGATGGCCTTTTGAATGCATGTTCTTCCTGTTTCCCCAGGACAGTGTCTCATTTTTCTCTGGCACACAAACCCCCACCTTGAACCACAAAGCACAGAGCTGTACCCGCAACAGGTAAAGGCTGAATGGTCAGTCCATCAGGCTAGCGTCATTGTGAGGACAGGGTATGTTAAGAGATGCTAGGAACTGGGTGAGTCAAATGACCCATGATGAGGGTAGATGGATAAATAAGCAATTTTGGTTTATTCCTGACTTTGTGTTTCCTCCAAGAAAAGCAAGGGGATCTTCTGAACCAGGTTTTAAACTGAAAGAAATTCTCTCTCTGTTGCTCACTGTCTCTCTCTCTCATACACAGAGTCTGTTTCTCTAGGATCCCTAACACGCGGTGTAGAACTTGTCAGTGCTTAGTAAATACCCCTTGAATCAACAAAAAAACAAATCCCGCTCTCATTGTGTCCTGTCACTTCAGACCCTGGTCCAGACTAGAGAACACAGTAAGGAGAGCAAACCACAGCATCCACACGGTCATGAAGTTCATGGCCCTCACAAGAGGGAGGGGTTCACCAGAAGCTGCTGAGGCCAGGGTGGAGAGGACAGACCACCCAGTCAACGTCACTCCAGGATCTCTTAGCTTCCAAGAAGCCCGGCAGGGAGCACTCCTCAGCAAGCACACAGCCAAATGGCATCCTTCCCTGCTGAGACAGGTGCATAAAGGATAGGAACTGTGAGGAAGGTTTAGAACAAGCCATAAGAAACTGGCAAGCCACCAGCCAGATGTGCTTTTTGTTTTGGTTTGGTTTGGTTTGGTTTGACTTTGGGTGCATAGTGTTTTGTAAACTCTCAATTTTAAATGCCTTACTTTGGATGGCACAGGTGTGCCCAGCTGACTTCTTCCTAGTCGGCCTGGTCTTCCTCCCATCACTTTCTCTGACCTACATTACCCAAAAGCATTTGGGCCTATAAGCTCTACCTGGAAAGCTGTGGGAATAGTGACTCTAATACTGTGGAGAAGGTAATAAAAATATGAATTTTGAACAGTGGCAAACATCCAATACGTGCTTACTCTGTGCCCAATTCTATCCTAAGGGCTTCATATGTGTTCATCATCTAACCCTTCAAAGCAGATGAAAAGTCAACACTCAGGGGGCTCTCCTCAAGTCCGCTTAGGCCCCTCTTACTACTTCTGAGTTTTCCTTCCCAGCTCATATGTGCACAAGAGTCTAAATGAGGCCACAGCTCTCTTTCAGGGGACTGACAACAGGAGCCTGGAGCCTGGTAATGTGCATTCTGCCACCCTTTCCTGGCAATGACTATGGGCTCAGGATGACTTGTCCTCTGGAGCCTGCAGGATCAGTCTGGGGCTTCACCTGGAAACTCTCCTGGCTCAGCCCTTCCCCCTTCCCTGCAAACTTGAGGATTTTCAGACTATCCTTGAAGAAATCATAGCCCAGAGTTACTGGCCCTAGCCTACAGAACGGCAAGTTGCAGAACCTAGATCTGCCTGACCTTCCAAGGGCTTCCTAAAGGCATGTTACAATACGGCAGCGGAAAAATCACTTGTGAGAAAGACATCAAGGCCCAAACACATCCTTCTTATAAATGCCATAGAGATCACCTATAGGGCAGTAGCAGTGGCCTCTCCGGCCTGACAGCCTCTCTCTCCTTTTGTCTCTTTCCCTTCCTCCCATTTGAAGACCCTTTACTTAGGAAAACTGCGGACATAGAACACATTTAGTTGAGAAACGGGACATTTTCCTTTTGTAAAGAGGCTGCTGATAGAAGTCCATGACAGTAGGCATGCCATTCTCTGCAGCCTACAGAGCTGGTCAGCAATGTCACCATGTTGACAAATAGAGCACTTTGCAGCTTAGTACCTGTTGTGGTGTTATTTCCATATACTTGAGCCAAATAATTACATGAAAGCTGAGTCATGTACAATACACGCAACAGGTATTTTATTTTAGAGATTTTATTTATTTATCTGAGAGAGAGGGAGAGGGAGAGAGAGCATGTAGGAGCCAGGGGAGGGGCAGAGGGAGAGGGAGAAGCAGACTCCCCGCTGAGCAAGGGGCCCAGTGTGGGATCGATCCCAGGACCCTGAGATCATGACCTGAGCCGAAGGCAGATGCTTAACCAACTGAGCCACCCAGGTGCCCTCAATAAGTATTTATTGAGACCTACTCTATGCTGAGCAGTGCAGCAGATTTCAGGGATATTGTTATAAACAAGACAGGCCTTTGCAACGTTCTGCCATGGGGATTTATCCCTTGAAGCAGTAGTGTTGGGGAGGACACTTCCCCAAGTATATGTGAAGTAGGGCCCTCACCTCTGCCATGCTCTGTGACAGCAGCAAGACGGGGTTCTCTGCGGGCTGTGTGGCAGGTCTGCCCTTCGAGTTCTATCAGCTTCCATGCTTTAATATTATTATTTAATTATTAATTAAATAATTTATTTGATTTATTTAATTAATTAATAATTATTTGATATGAAATTATAATATTAATTTAATATTATTTATTAAATAATATTTAATATTAAATGGCACACGAGAGCATAAGAACATTGCCTGAAGGCAGAGCTGAGCCATCCTCCCCTGCCTCTCCCTTAATTACTTGTTTTCTATGTTCACACCTGGACCCTGATCATCGGGGCACATGCAAATATGAGGCAAGTGGTGAACCACAATCTCCAAAGACAAAGATTCCATCAGAAAAATCACAACAAAACTGAAAAAAAGGGCCTCGTTCCTCCTAGGTGTACAATTAATTGCAGGTGCTTTGAGTGGCTATTGTTTCTTTTCTAAGAACAATAATAAATTGTGGGTCCTATAGAGTTACCTTTTTTAACTGATGTTTTAAACTAAAATGTAACATGTGTAATAATATTTTTAAAAATTTACTACTGATGTCAATGTATTTTGCTATGGCATATGTATTCTTATTTAAATAGTACTTACAAATGCACACAATATAATTTATTCTTTTGCTATTTTAATTTTTAATTTCAAATTTCATTTTTTTATTTTATTTTTTCAGTGTTCCAAGATTCATTGTTCATGCACCACACCCAGTGCTCCACAGAACACAATATAATTTAATTTTTAAAACTGTATTCTTAAAAAATACCGTAAACAAATATTGTCATGATTTTACAGATGAGAAAATTGAAGCTCAGAGTTTTTAAGTAACTTGTCTAAAGTCATACAGTTATGTCTAAAGTCATACAGTTTCCATTTTGCAAAGGTAGTGGTCGATGATTTTATTTGAATGGATATTTTTATTTGCTTTCACTGTTCTTACTTTCATACGTATCCCAGAGGGTATTTTCTTCCATTGTTTATTTTCCATTTTATTCTGCCTCAATTAAAGAATAAATCAAAGAAAATCTACTTTGTTTTTATTCTCCTACCTATATAATATTATCTTGAAATTTGGTTATAGGGATCATAACATTTTATTATTTTCCACTTTGTTTCTATAATTGAACAATTATAAAAAATGGCCCTCTGTTTCTGTCTCCTTGATCAGTAAATTATTTTAATAATTAATTATTTTTGGTTTTCAGCTGAATTAATTCAAACATGATGTTAAATCAATATTATAGTTGGAATCTCTGGCAATTTAAATCAATCTATTATTAATAATAATAAAACAAATATTTGTATATTATGGGTTTAATATTCAGTTTCAAATAACAACGCTTTTTGAAACATTAGCTTGTAAGCTCTATGGAGGCAGAAAACATGTCTATTTGGTGTCATGAATATAAGGGCAGTGCTTGGCACAAAATAGACAAGACCCTTGAGGGTATCAAAATCTAGAGTGGGGAAAGGCAAGTAAACCATGAATGAAATGCAGAGGCTGGCACAGAAAACCAAAGAAACAACAGAGAAAATTAGCTAAAAAGGCCTAGTTGAGATGAAGTTAAAATTACTGACCCGTGGGGAAAAAAAATTACCTACTCTTGAGAGGGAGATTCTACACTCTAATTTCACAGCTATAGGGCCCTCCCATTTTTTTATGCCTCTCTCCTCTGTCAAAGTGTCTCCAGCGTTCCACTGCTTATGAATATTTATGGATGACAATGAACGATAGAGAAGCTCTAGGTGAGATGCTAATATCTAGTCACCTTTCCAACAATCTTTAAATCACCCCTTCCCTATAGGATTACATTGCTTTCAATGAATGGCATTAGGATAGATATGAAAAGTTGCCAATGGATGTAAGAAGATCTGTGGAAAAGGTCTCCCCAGCCTGAGTCTAGGTATTAGATTTTTACAACTATAACAAAATTGGCTATTGGTGATGCTTAGAGAAACTCGATGAATGAAGCATGGGGATTACAGCTTCTTAATACTTTGTGTAGGAGCCCTCTCAGGTCCTTATAACAACCATGATCCTTCTCTCAAAACAAAACAAAGGCATGCTTTTACATATGCCCATCCTTGTTTTGAATTTCTCTTGGCTCTCCCTATCCCTGATGGACTATCGGACTCCACATCCACAGACCCAGGGTAAGAATTTCTGGTCTAGATAATTTTTTTTTATGTCACTCAAACAATTTTATTTAATTTTATTTGTTTTTAATTAACTCCTTTATTCTAATTCCAGTATAGTTAATATACAGTGTTATATTAGTTTCAGGTGTACAATAGAGTGGTTCAACAATTCTATACATCATTACTCAGCACTCATCATAAGTGTACTCTTAATCCCCTTCACCTATGACACCCATCCCTGACCTCTCTCTTCTCTGGTATGCTGTATTTTATTTTTTTAAGATTTTATTTTTAAGTAATCTCTACACCCAACATGGGGTTCGAACTCACAATCCCGAGATCAAGAGTCACATGCTCTACCAACTGAACCAGCCAGGCACCTGTTGTAAGCTTTATTTTAAATGAGTACCCTCAGTCAAAGCTATTTTTTTTTCCAAAAAAAATTTTTTGTACTTGAAGCATACTTCAGAATACATGATCTAAAACATATATATATATATAAGATCCCATCCAAGAAAATTAGGATACATATCTTCTTCAAGTATACACAGAGGAATCCTCTTGTTAAATCACATAAAAGGAAACATAACAAATATTACACATTTAAGAACTGAAATCATACCAAGTATATTTTCCAACCACAATGGTAAAAAGATAAAAAAATAAAACAAAGCTGGAAAATCTACAATGTAAATATTAAATATTTAATATAAAAATATTAAACACATACTATTGCACAAGCAATGGGTTAAATAAAAAATCAAATGGCAAATCAAGATATGTCTCAAAACAAAACACAATATTCAAAAACCTATGGGATAAAAAACCAAAAGCAGGTGTTAGAGTGAAATTTATGCTATAAATGTTTGTATTAGGAAAAAAAAGTTTAGGGGTGCCTTGTAACTCAGTTGGTTAAGCATCTGCCTTTGGCTCAGGTCATAATCCTGAAGTCCTGGGATCAAGCCCCACATTGGGCTCCCTGCTCAGTGGGGAGTCCCCTGCCCCTCCCCATTGCCCATGCTCACTCTCTCTCTCAAATAATAGAATATTTAAAAAAAAAAAAAAAAAGAAAAAGAAAAGTTCAAATAAGCAACTTAATGTCATACTACATTAGAAAAAGAAGAAACAGCCAAAATTTAGTAGAGGGAGGAAATAACAGAGAAAAATCAGAAATAAATAAAGACCAGAACAAACAGTAAGATAACATTGAAAGTAATGACCAGTTTTTCCAAAAATATAACATAAAACAAACAAAATTGGTAATGCCTCAACTACATTAACTAGGAAAAAAAGAAAACACTCAAAAACCAAAATGAGAAATGGAAAACCAATACAACAGATAACCACATAAATACACAGTGTGATAACAGATCACTATAAACAATTATATCACCAGTCAGGCTTTCACAGACAAGACTCCATGAGTGTTGGTCAGGATCTATCAGGACAGGTTCTTCAAAGCACCCTGACTGCCCTACTAGAATGGCACCTTTCTTTTTCCCCGGACAGCCAACTCTCATTTAGCTGTTCTCATCAGCCTGAGATTGCCATCCACATTTGTGCTGGTTAGGGAATCCCACCAGGGATATGCTCTCAGAACTCACTTTGTTTCTGCATGTGAAGGATGGCTTTCAGGAAGATGGATGGATGGATGGATGGATGGATGGATGGATGGATGGATGGAAGGATGGATGGATGGATGGATAGATAGGTGATAGCTGGATGAGAACATTTAGAACCTTCAGAAATAGGGGCACCTGGGTGGCTCAGTGGGTTAAAGCCTCTGCCTTCAGCTTGGGTCATGATCTCTGGGTCCTGGGATCGAGCCCCACATCAGGCTCTCTGCTCAGCAGGCAGCCTGCTTCCCCCCTCTCTCTGCCTGCCTCTCTGTCTACTTATGATCTCTGTCTCTCTGTCAAATAAATAAATAAAATCTTAAAAAAAAAAAAAAAGAAAGAATCTGTTCTAATGGCACTCCTGAGCTACCTTGGAATTCCTCAGAGCATCATAATTTCTGGGAGCTGATGCTACAGTAAGTAAGATTTTATTAAGTTGCTCCATTGAAGGGAGTGAGACTTGCCTTCTAAACATCCAGTGTGCCTGCATGGGTAAATAAGCTGTACAATGTTGATTTGTTTCCACATGACACTAGGGTCTTGGCCTGGATCTAAAGGGGGCCAAATCTAAGGGTGCAGGGATCTGACATGAAGGATGCATCTGATGTGAATGATATCACATAGCACAAAAGTCAAAACACGAATGAGTAGACACCAAGTGAAATGAGCCCCAGAAAGTATATGCGGGCCTATAGGGATCATCAGAAAATATGATCACAGGGACAGTGCTTTTTGGATGGCATGATATGACTCACCAACAATGTTTACTAGAATTCTGAACTAACATGAGAAAGATAGATATGAGTCTTTCCACCTTCTATGGCCATTGTCAAAGGGACTTGAACCAAAGTGCAATGAACTTTGAATGAACCAATGCATTTTCACCCTGCATTTCAGATTTTCTAGATAACAGGTGCAGAACATCTCCATCTTATCCTAAGGGGATTGGCCTGACTTTTTATGCTGGCTGCATTTTCACTGGCCTCTTTGATCTCTGGTTGTTCAATATGCCCTTGTATTCAGCATTTCCAAGACTTGTAGCCACTGCTTCCTCTCTCCTGCCTTTTTTCCTCTTGTTACAGACAAAGCATTAGATTGTCTAGATTACAAATCCCAGCCCAATAAATGCAAAATCTTGGAATGTAATTTGCCTCTCATTACAATGTCCAATATGAATTTTTTAAAATGTTGACTCTTTAGAAACGTGTATCAAGATTTATAAACTAGCTATGAACTAGCTAGTTGTGAACATAGCTATTTGTCTAAAGTCTTTAATCAGGACTGCAGGAGCAGAAGGATCCTCAGGATAGAGAGAAAAGAGGACCAAAGCAAAGTTTAGAATCAGAAATTCTGAATTTAAACCCCTGATCACACCATAGTAGTCTTGAATAAGTATGAAATTTCTCTGTGCATGTCTTTTTAACTTTAAAATACAGGTAATTAAGCTTGCTTGTGAAGATTCACTGGAAACCCATGTTCAGACAATGGCCTCTAAGCCCTCTGGACCTCTCCTCCATGCCTCTTCCCTCTCTTATCTTCTACCTGTCTTCCCTTACTCCTCCTGCTCCAGCCATGCTGTTCTACTAGAGGTTCCTCACACCCAGCATTCTCTCCCAAGGACATTCACATTCTGTTCTCTCTCCTTAAACAGCTCTGTCCCCAGATAACCATATGGTTTACTCCCCCATATCCCTGAGTGAGCTGCTCAAGTCAGAGACCTTCCCAAACACACGCCAACAGCGGTATCACATGGCCGCCCCTATGTCACCATCCCTCTTGAGGACTTCATGGGTATCCGCAGCTCTTGCCACCCCTAACAGATCACTTATTTGTTTATTTTGCATATGGTTGGTCCCCTACTCACCCCATGGAGGGCTGAGGTTGACTATTTTGTTCACTACTATATCTGCAGGATTAGAAGTATGCTCGGAACTTTTCAGGTATTCAAAAAATAAGTGCCAAAAGAGTGACAAAGGGAACTTATATAAAAGTGTTAGTGTCTAGCACAGGAAGGGAGAATACATCATAGTTAACTACAGTATATCTAAGAAGTAGTTGTCTAAAAGAAACTTTTTCTAAAGTTTTTCCTTTTTTAAAAATTTTATTTATTTGTTTGAGAGTGAGAATGAAAGAAAGAGAGCCTGAGAGTGGGGAGGGTCAGAGGGAGAAGCAGCAGACCCTGCTGAACAAGGAGCCTGATGTGGAACTCGATCCTGGGACTCCAGGATCATAACCTGAGCCAAAGGCAGTTGCTTAACCAACTGAGTCACCCAGGCACCCTCAAGATTTTTCTTGGTGATTGAGAATTTAAACTTACTTTACTTGGTGACTTAGAATTTAAACTTACTTTACTTTGAAGCTTTGAGAAGAAGGATTATTTTGGATTTGGAGGACAAGACTTAAATCATCTTAAAAGTAACTACCTACTATACTGGTGGGTGACTGTAGGTTGGTTCTGTGATCCAAAGTGCTGATTCCTCACTGAAGAGGTCAGGAATCATTCTTTAACGAAGTATTCATAACAAAACAGGAAGCTGGAGAGGATAGGGGTACTTCGCTTTTCAAGGAAGCGGTCCCAGGTAGTGGAAATGGCTTGGATTTTGGCACCACAAGATCTGGATTCCAGATCCAGTTGCTGATTCCACCCGTTAACAGCTAAAGGAACATGAGTAAAATTTACTCTAAGTCTTAGGTTCCCTTTATTTTAAATGATGGTAAGAATAGATATATCTTACAGAATTTCTGTTTCATGTTCATGTCTTATTTATGACAAATGAGGTCATGTATATGATAGTACTTTGCAAACTATTAAACACTGCACAAGGACTGGTTGTTCAGTGGGACCTGTAGACTCTACAGGTTCTCTTGACCTCAAAAAAAATGCCACTTAGTCATTTGTACAAGATTTTGACTTTGAGGTGTAAAATTATATTTTGCAAGTTTCTTCCCAGTCTGAGACTTTCTTTGCTTTGAGCTTTGATAGATGTCCAGCACATTCACTTTTATATTCAGATGGTACTTTCCTTTAAGAAAGTCAAGAGGCCTTATATACAATTACTCATTCATTTTTGTCTTTTAAGAGAGACGGAAGAAGAAAACTCTTTTGAAGATAGCAAAATGGAGAAAAGCAGAATCAGGAAGCCAGGCTGGACTGCTCACACTTGCATTGGCTCCCGATTCTATGAATCTGTGAAAGGAGGGCTTTGTGCCCTCTGCTGTAGCCTGCTTGCATGTCTACTAGGAGTCTAGGTCAGGATTTCATCCCAGATATTTGGGAAGGAGAGGGGCTCTTACACAAGTTTTTGGTAGAATGAGAACATTAATTATACCATAGTAAAGAGTAAGTAAGGTGGTTCAGTTCTTGTTGGCCATTCCAGGCAAGGCCCTGGAGGTGGTCCTGGTGGGTCATCCACATCACTGCCCCACCTTACCTCACAGCTAAGGCCATTGGCTTAGGTCCTTGGATAATATGAGGCCCACTCTAGTCTCCAAGAGACTTTTAATCAGCCCTAAGATTATAAAAGTAGGAAGGTTTCTTTGAGAAACTCTTCATGAGACTGAATTCACTAAACACTTCATAATTTCTTGTGTTGTGCCTATTTAGGTGGGTTCCTATTTGGATACGCAACAAATTGCCCAATCTTTCTTAAATTACAAAAGTACCCTACCTTCACTGTGCTTTTTGACTGTGTCTTTCTACTGGGCACAGAGATGACTTAAGACACTATAGAAATATGGATGCTTTGGCTCCAGCTTCAAGCTTTCTAATTGGTGTGTGAGGCCCAGAGACAGATTGGTGTTGCCTGAAAAAGGTTCAGCAAAATCTGGCCCCTGTCTTTGTGTGTGTGTGTGTGTGTGTTCCAAAAATAGAACTGTTTCCTTTAAGGAAACCCAAGATTCAGAAAGGGTAAGATACAGGAGGAAGCAAATAGTTCCTATGAATGCTAGATTGTTTTTCCATAAACACATACTTTTGTTCCTTTCTGATTTTCTTTGACCTTGGCTCTGATCCACCAAGTAGCTAGAAGTACAAGCTTCCTCAAGGATCCCAGCGGCCAGAGGAACAACATAGGTTCTATTCCTGCCAATGTCAGAGCCTTTGGATGTCATGTACGTTCTCTTGGCTGTCTTCCTGGTCTCTAAAATGAACACATTACTTGACCTTATGTAAATTATAGACTTATGGGAAGACAGAACAAGATGATTTGTAACCCACATGTAAGCAAGGAGCCACACTGTCCTTAAACTGTCCAATGAAATTAACCTCAAAATCCCTATAACTTGTGGTAAGAAAACTGTTATCTCACCTGGTCTTCCTCAGGATTCTTATATTTCTTGGAGAAAGGTTCTCCTAGTTGACATGGCTTTGAATATCTGCTTTTACCAAACCACTTCATCTTTTGGGTTATCAGACCATCCCAGACATGTAATTGCTTTCCTGTACTATCTCATACTTTGCGAGATAGCACCACGATTACTTCCAAAAAACCACCAACCTGAGTCTGTGTGCCTGCAGAAGAATTTCATTGAAGTTTTTGGGGAACTGGAAGGTTCCCCCCCAATTAATTTAGTTTTATTTTTTCAGTGTTACAAGTTTCATTGTTCATGCACCACACCCAGTGCTCCATGAAATAAGTGCCTTTCTCAATACCCACCACCAGGCTCACCCAACCCTCCATCACCCTCCCCTCCAAAACCCTCAGTTTGTTGCTCAGAGTACACAGTCTCTCATGTTTCATCCCCCCTCTGATTTCTCCCAATTCACGCTTCCTTTCCTTCTCCCAATGTCCTCCAAGTTTTTCCTTATGCTCCACACGTAAGTGAAACCATATGATAACTGACTCTCTCTGCTTGACTTATTTCACTCAGCATAATCTCTTCCAGTCCCGTCCATGTTGATACAAAAGTTGGGTATTCATCCTTTCGGATGGAGGCATAATATTCCATTGTATATATGGGCCATATCTTCTTTATCCATTCATCTGTTGAAGGGCATCTCGGGTCTTTACACAGTTTAGCAATTGTGGCCATTGCTGCTATGAACATTGGGGTACATGTGGCCCTTCTTTGTACTGCATCTGCATCTTGGGTAAATAGCCAGTAGTGCAATTGCAGGGTCATAGGGTAGCTCTATTTTTAATTTCTTGAGGAATCCACACTGTCATCATTAGCCATCAGGGAGACTCAAATCAAAACCACACTGAGATACCACCTCACACCAGTTAGAATGGTCAAAATCAACAAGACAGTAAACAACAAATGTTGGAGAGGATGTGGAGAAAGGGGAACCCTCTTCCACTGCTGGTGGGAATGCAAGTTGGTGCAGCCACTTTGGAACTGGAAGGTTTTAACATGGCAGCATTTCAAAAAATAAGCAAAGTAGATACCAGAGTTCTTAAAAGTTCTCAAGTTAATCCTTTTCCAGAAATTCCTCACTGATCTCCTCACTTATGTTTCTCTGCCTCTATCTTATCCTCCCCAAACACTCCTTCTGTCTTCCCAGTGATTCTTGATTCCCAGTGAATCAGGCTCAGATTACTGTTAACTCCTCATGAACACATGTTCAGCTATCAGTGCTGACCTCGTCTTCCTCCCCAATATGGCTTTCTACTTCAGAGAAATGTCATACCATTTGCCAGGAGGTAAAAGTGGCTACCACCAGTTACGATTTCTAGCAACACTGTTCCACATTCTATCACACCATATTTGAAAACTGTATTTTTAGCAGGGAAATATTCTGCAATGAGTTCTTTTTAGGATAACACCTGACATCTAGCCCATGCTTCTTCCGAAATTTTTATCAGTTGCTATTCTACACATCTGAACCTCACTGATAACTGACTTTCAAAAGAGTAATTGCAAAACCTCGTAAGACACTGAAGTGTCTCTTCTTGACTGGTTTACGGAGTTCATCATAGCACAACTGAGGGGAGGAAGGCAGGTGTGAGGGAGGGCCTTTTGGAGAAGGTTATTGCAGTAACTTTTTGAACACTCTCCCCTTCTCATTTTTCTCTTGCAATCTATTCTTCACAGAGCAGCTGGAGTGATGTTTGATAAAAACACAAATCAAACCATGTCATCCCTTTCCTTACCATTCCTCAGTGGTTCCCACGTACTTACGTGTCCATCTCCAGTCATCACTCTCCAGCTACGATGGTTCCTCTGTTTCCAAACACACCAGGATCTCACCCGCAGCAGTCCCTTTGCCATCACTCACCCCGTCTCTGCTGCCTGGAGCCGTGCTGCCCCTGCTCTTGGCAGAGCCGGATCCTGCTCACCCTGCCCGACTCAGCTTCAGTGTCACTTCCGCCTAAAGCCTTCTCTGACCACCCTCTCCACACTATGCCCCTGGTGCTCTCCATTTTGGCCTCATTTCCCCCTTCCTATCACTTGTGACAAGCTGCTATTATTTTATTTATTATTTGATTACTTGGTACCTTTCTATCTACCCCACTATTTCAGGAATCTGCAGACAACTCAACTCTGCTGTGGCGGCACAAAAGCCCCCGTAGATAATACACAACTTAGTGTGGTGACCTGCAACAAAACTTTCTTGATGGACACTAACACTTTTGTTTAATTTGCAGGTGTCATAAAATAGTCTTCTTTTGATTTCTATTGCATTTTAAAATGTACAAACCATTCTAGCTTACAGGTTGTACAAAAACAGATGGCAGGCTGGATTTGGAACTGTGAACAGAAGTTTGACCCCTGTAAGAGATTGTAAGCTCCCTGAGGGCAAGAATGAAGTCAATGTTGTTCCCCGTGGAGTCACTAGCACCTAGCACAATTCCTGGCCCATAATAGATGTTCAAGAAAAGCGTATTAAATGAATGGGACAATGATGCCAAGATCAAGGCAAAAGACTTATGGACTGGCAGGTAGACCAAAGGAAAAACAAAGACAATAGTAAAAATATAAACAAAGAAAACCATCTGGGCAAAACTGAATATTGGCCACTAATATTGTACCAAAAAACCTATACCAAATGTATTAACCAGTGTTCTTCCAGAGAAACAGAACCAACTGGAGATAAAATATGAATATATATAATTTTATATATTATATTATATTATATTATATTATATTATATTATATTATATTAGATGGATAATTATAGATTTATTATGGGAATTGGCTGATATGGTTTTGGATGCCCACAATCTGCTATCTGCGGGCTATAGAACAAGGGGAGCCAGTGGTATAAGTCAATTTTAAGTCCAAAGACCTGAGACTCAGGGGAATGATGGTGTGAGTCCCCATCTATCTAAAAGCCTGAGAACTAGGAACACCAACATCCAAGGGCGGAAAAGATGAATGTCTCAACTCAAGCAGAGAAAGTGATTTCACCCTTCCTCTGCCTTTTTGTTCTATTCAGACCTTCAGAGTGTCAGTTGATGCCCACCCCCATTGGTGAAGACAATCCTCTCTATTCATTCTGCTGATGACTAATTCTAATGCTAATCTCTTCCAGAGACACTCCCATACATGCACCCAGAAATAATGTTTCACCTGCTATCTGGGTATCCCTTAGCCCAGTCAAGGTGACACACAAAATTAGCCATCACATCCAAATACCATTCTCCTAGGCAACCTGCCATTCCTCCAGCAATACTCAGAATTTGGCAGATTTAAAGGATACACGATAAGACCCCATGAGGTTCAGGCATATACTATGAGATGCAGTGGGTTTTAATGTGTTTATGAATTTGGAGACTGGAAAATATTTAGTTTGTTAGCAATGAAAGGCTTTGGTGGGCTAGACAACTGAGTGGGTCCTTTAAAATTTGAGTAGTTTTAGTTAGGTGAGAAAAATCTTAGTGCTTAGCCATTAAGAGACAATAATTTAAGTTTGTTTAATAAATTGATTCAAAAAATGTGAATAATTTAAAATTTGTTTTCCAAAAGAACAGTACCAAGTTTTAATTCAAAGAGCAGTGAGAAGAGTCAAAATTTAGCAGAATTGTATTTATGTGGGTGCATGGCTTATCCTGACTAATATAATGGGCCAAAACATTGAATTTCTGTTACTTTGTTTTGAAGTTGAATTTTTTTGGTCAAATTTTATCATTGTCTGTATTCATCATGTTCTTGGCCCATCCATCTCTTGGTCTCTTCCTATTAATTTGTATGAGACTTCTATATTTTTAATATTTGAGGAGAACTTTTAATTTCTTGACCTCATGTTATAATGGAGGGGCCTTCTTTAGAGAAAGGATTTTTCATCTGTAGTCCTTCAGGTCTGGGGACAAATGTGGAAGGAGGTGGGGGAGCAGTGTCTTTGAACTTAAATGGAAAAAAATATATCTTTAGTTTTTTTATCCTTTACTAGAAACTAGGATTCTTTCAACTCTAATGTAGGCAACAGGCCACACTGATATTAGCAGTACCTGCAACCTTACCACCAATAAAAACCATAGATATTTTTACATCATATTGCATATATCAAAACATGACTTATGCTCATCACTACGTCAAAGTTATAGTGGTTATTAGACCTGCCACTAGATCATGATATTTAGTGGGCTAATTAAGAAGGTTGTATTTTATATACCACAAACATTTTGAAATATTTTTTTGTGACTGAATTTCAGCATCGCAGGTTTCTTTTGTCATTCTGTGTATTTTATGGAATCCATTCTAAAAAGGGAGTCCATAGGCCTCATCAGACTGCCAATGTGGTTCATGCCACCAAAAACTTCAGAATCCCTGTCCTGGACTATCAGTCATGCTTTTTTCCACCCTTTGACTCATGTGACTCAGGAGTTCGAGACTTAGGAGTTAGAGAAGGAACAGAGTCTTTTCAACTCATCCTGTGCTCTGATCTCTCCTGTGTCTCTGTCTCTGTCTCTGTCTCTCTCTCTCTCTCTCTGATCAGCCCACTCTCTGCCATGGTAGAAACTGACCAAGAAAGGCTCTGCCCTCTAGGGAGGTCCACAGCCATCCAGTTCTGCCTGTGACAAGGTAGGCAGCTTTATTTCTGGGATAAAGTATTAGGAAACCAGCTACAGCCTCAAATCTAAACCACAGAGTCTATTTTTTATCACCAATAAAATGACTTTGCTCCAAAAATGGCTCCAAACTTAAAAGGGAGAGAAAGACATTAATCACGAGTCCCCTAAAACTTTAACAATATTTTTTCAAATACGGTTTCAAATTTACCTCTTGTTTTTCTTTGTAATACCGAAGTTTTAATTAATTTAATCAATTAATCTTCTGTAATTCCATTCACTGCCTTAAGCTTAGAAAATCCTGGGGCACCTGGGTGGCTCAGTGGGTTAAAGCCTCTGCCTTCAGCTCAGGTCATGATCTCTGGTTCCTGGGATCGAGCCCCGCATCGGGCTCTCTGCTCGGCAGGGGGTCTACTTCCCCCTCTCTCTCTGCCTACTTGTGATCTCTCTGTGTCAAATAAATAAAATCTTTAAAAAAAAAAAAAAGAAAAGAAAATCCTTCTTCATATCAAATAAACATATTCTATGGTTTCTTCTAGTCTTTTCAAGATTTTTTACTTAAAATTTTAATTAATCTGCAATTTATTTTTTATTCAAATTCACTTAGCCAACATAGAGTACATCATTTGTTTCTGATGTAGTGTTCAACGATTCATCTCTTGCTTATTATCACCCAGTGTTCATTACATCAATTGCCCCCCTTAATGCCCATCACTCAGTTACCCCTTCCCACCACCCACCTCCCCTTCTGCAACCCTCATTTTGTTTCCCAGAGTCAAGAGTCTCATGGTTTTGTCTCCCTCTCTGATTTCTTCTCATTTGGTTTTCCCTCCCTTCCCCTATGAGGCTCTGCACTAAACTGCAATTTATTTTATTCTATACTATGAGGTCATGGCTCTCTAAATGGATTCTCAAATTTTAAGTAGCTAAAAAAAAAATGATCAAATGAGTATTTGTTGAGTAACCCTCCATTCTTCTCTCCTTGCAGAACAAATATTTGTTGCGTGTCTAATCTGTACAGGGCCCAGTGCTTTGCATTAGCAATTCAATGGAGAAAAAGACCCTGTTCCTACTTCCTAATTTTCAGTACCTCCCTTTTCATATATGAAGCTCTTCTATAGGTCAGGGTCTCATGATTGGGGTGGGGGGTATTACCTTGGCAAGATGGTCCACAGACCTAAGGGGACTAAGACCAGAAGACTGTGGTGAAAGACAGTTCGGTTATTTTCTCCCCTTTTCACTTGCAGTGACCAGGACTGGGCAGGGATACATAAGTAAACAAGATGAATGGTCAGATGGCACTAGCTTAGGGTAAAAAAATAAAATAAAATCACTGGCGGGCAAGAAAGAAAACTGATCCTGAGGAACCTGGCACCACACTAGATGATTACTTGGCTTGAGGTACCATCAGACTGATCCGGCCATACGGGGGCTGTCGGGCTTGTTAGCGGGGGATACACTGCACAGACAAATAATGTTTGCCCCCGCAGAGGTCATGCTGCAGGCTGGACAGCGGAGGCAGTCACTTAGTTGGCCGTGACCCTCCGTGCAGCATGGGCCCTAGTGGATCCTCGTGAGGATCCCAGTGTAAAGGTAACACCTCCACTGTCTGTCAGGGGCCTGAGGAGAAGCCAGAGCCAGAGGCTGCTGCCACCCGCTCCACATCCCAACCCCACCATTCCCAAGCCGTATGTCTCCCTGCGATGCGGGCCTGCTCAGAGTCCACAAGAGCTGCCACGTGGGCCACAGTATCTGCCACCACAGCTTCCATCAAAGTCCCTGCCCAGCCTTCTCCCCCTGCCTTCCTCTGCTAGTGTCCTCCAGCCCCTGGCCTGTTCTCTGGGCATCCAGCCAGGCCCGAGCATTGAAACTCATGACTCCTTTGTGCTCAGTATTAATCAAATGACCTCCATTCAGCATAGTCGGCTTCCTTTTATCTACCTCTTACTTCTTGTGTTTGCATTTTGTTTCTGTCACCCTATATCATTCTCTAAGGGTTCTCACTGTATATGCCTCCAAGCTGAGAATTGCCTCTAAGTCTGGGAAATATAATGCCAGCTACAGAATATTCCTGAAAATAAATTCATGGCAGCAACCCAGGATCTTGTAAGAGGAAGCTCAGAGGAGGGCAGATGTGGTCCTCTCTAGGTTTGGCAGGTAGACCTCAGCTCGAGGTTGGAAAGGAAGGAAGGCCTTTCTGAAGGCATTTCTTGATGGGGTGGGTTCTTGTCCAGCATATGCAACCCTTGGAGTGTCTGCACATCTACTACAGATATTAAGGGGGGAGAAGGGCAGAAAGTCCCCCCTCTTCTCTCAGACACCTCTCAATGCTTAACCACTGACACCTACTCTACACTGTTTCCCTGCCTACCTTCGCAGGAGGAAACCTGCAGGTAACACCACAGACTCCAGCCAATGGCACACGCACCAGGAGATATCTTTCTCAAAGTGAAGAATACTCAACCTCAATACTCTCAGTAAATTCCAGAAATCAATACGATGCTGTGCCAACCCCTCCTATCACCCAGGGATCCCCTGGCTTTGATACCCAGCTGTAACCCTTGACACACAGCTTCCTCAATCCCTGCCAGTGAAGGGTAGGCCTAAATGTCACCCCCTTCACCCACTCTGGGCACTTTCATTCATTCCAGCTCACTCAGTTAAGAAAAAGACCAACAAGAGATAGACATTCCTTTATCCAAGCCAGGATTTTGAGAGAATCCCCTTGTCCTTGCATGGAAATACACATCAGATAAATAGGGTCTCAGAGCAGAGTTTCCATGTGAGGCATGTCTTCTCTTCCAGGTACTTGCTGAGGGCAGGCCCTGCCACCTCCAAGTACTCAGCTCCTAACACAACCTTGGCATTCAGAAGGTCCAAACATGTAAACAGTGATTACACCTTTAACTTTGGCCTTCTTGGCACCATAGAGCCAGTGCTGAGTACTAGGTGGTACACGTTACATTGACTAACTAGAAGTTAAAGTAGAAAGACAAGGAAAAGGAATGGCCTAGAAACCATGTGATATGATGAGCTATTGAAGTCTGCTTGAACATAGAATAGTCCAGTTTTGAAAAAGAAAATATTAAGTGGAGGATGACAGTTGTTTTCAAATACTTGAGGATGGTCAAACGGAGGAAGATCGATCTTATTTTAGACAGTTCTCAGTGTAGAGTGGGGGGAGAAATAGGATCAACAGGTAAACTTTACAGAAAGGCAATTTTAAGCTCATATATACATATAAAAAAAAGTTTTGCTCACAATTTGAGCTGTCCGAAATGGTCATACCATATTATGAAATAGTGAGCATCCCACCACAGGAGATGGGCAAAGAGACAATAAAACTCCTTCTACAGATGTTTTCTCTATTGAGTAGTAGAACTGAGCAGAGGCTGTCTCAAGTTCCCACTAATTTTAATATCTCACAATTATCGTGTCAGGAAGAAGAGATGAGAAAGGAAGGTGAAGTTCAGTATTATTGTGCATTTATTGAGCTTCCATGATATCCCATGATATTGTGTTTATCAGGTCACATGTTGTGCAAATTTCTGGAGCTACACAGAATAAGATTTTGGGTTTCTTTCATTCATTCAACCATCCGTGCAATAATTAATGGAATTATATACAAAAAACAGATAGCCAAGGAGGCAGGGTCGTTAATTCTACCTGAGTAGGTTGGCAAGGATTTTGAAGTTGAGACGCCACTACATAGCAGCTGGTCGTTTGGAGGGATACGCTTTCACCAGCCATTCTGGAGAAAGATGGGTTCCGCCATGCAAGGCACCCAGAGAGAATGGAAAAGTCTTGTTCTGTGTGCAGAAATGCCCTCCCACACATACAGAAGATACCGGCCTGACAAATACACAGCCATTACTGGCAAGTTGGGTCAAGCAGCAAAATGACCCACGCAACAAAAATATGCAGTAGTGGCATGAAGAGATGTGACCTTAGACATAATAAAAAGAGGATTTCCCAAATGAGTTCCTTTCCCAGGACCTCTGGAAAAGCTCACATCTCTTCTCTCCTTCAGCAGTCTTGCTGCATGTTCTCTAACCACTAAGTCTTTGTTCTCTTCTGGTATCACCCACTCTCCGTAAGGGGATTTGATGAAAGCGAAACCTTTGGCTTTTCCATGGGAACCGCCTTATAATGAGTGAGGGGAGGAGAGTTGGGAGGGTTTTGGGGAGGAGGCATCTGAAAAGAGATTCTATGCTGGAAACAGAACTTAAAATATTCTACAAAGTATTACAAGACCAATACCCAGGAGGTGAAGCAAGTCTGGCTTTCACCACCTCTTTAGTAACTTGTTCAAGGCTTTTTGTTCTTATTGTTGGTTTTACTCTATTTCATGCTTTAGTGAGGGACCTAAGTAAACTGTTTATTCCATTCAGCTTCACATGTAATTACTGAGTACCCATTATACAGATTTTCCTCCTTGCTTTATCTGTACTTCTCCATCGCTCATTCATTCATTTGTTCCTTCAACAAGTCTTCACTGAACACAAGGTATGTGCCAATTACTGCTTAAGAAAAAGTGATAGAAACCTTAACAAAACAAGATGAAACTCCTATCCCTCCAGGAATCTCTTCTGTGTCCCCTCCCCACCTTGCCCAGCCCCAAGGCCTGAGTGCTATACAGAACACCCCCAGAGAAGGATGATCTTTCTTTGAAAACAGCATTCTCTAAGTGGATATGCTTCTTGATTTGCCCACTCTGAGTAGACTTTGACTGTGATTTTCAGTTTGAGCCCAACAGACTCACAAAGCTATTTATAACTACATCTGAAGGGTATTTTCGTTGAGGAATTTATGGAAGTAGCAATTGAGGATGGTTGAACATCTTGGTATCACATTACAATTTATAGAAAATTAAAGAAAACTCTTAGTCTCTGCTACCAAACTGCTCTAATTTCCTAGTTTAAGTGTCCTTATCAGTACATTTCTAAAGATAATTCTCTTCCCTTGACTCTACCAAAGACCAGCCTCCACTTAATGGCCAAGCAGAATTGACTTTGTCTGACAGCTTCCTGTCCCTTTCTGGGACTCTGGCAGCTCTCTTAACCTCTCTGTGTCTCAGTTTCATATCTTCAAGATGACCTAATAATAGCAACTCCCTCATAGGATTATAGCAATACTCAAATGAAGAGACGTGCAAAGTGCTTTAAAGAGGAAATAAGTTTAATAGGTGGGTTAGCTAATATACTGTTGCTGCTACCTCTTTACCCCTTCCTTGTTCCAAGGTTTTACTATTTCAAATCCAAAGGCTGCAAAGTATAGTGCCTTGCCCATAGTAGATAGCAAATAAATAATACATAGAATTAATTAATGAATGGGCACAGGAAACCTGAGTCCTGTCCTCAAGAAGTTCACAATCAGTAGAAGAACCAGACACATACACAACCCATGACGGTAAGAGTCAGTCTGTAGAAGATCACACCACCACGGTATGAAACACGAAGGCGCTTGGTTAATTCCTCCTGGAAAGATTAGAGAAAGTGCCACCAGGAAGAGTTGACAGTGAGATCAGACAATGTGACTGGGACAGATTGAGTTCCAGGTGTGAGGAACCATTTAGAGATAAAATTGCTTGTGAGGAAAGAGGAGACACAGATTTGAAGCCCAGTGGAGTTGGTCAGAGATACAGATGAAGACGCCACAGCCCTCACATAAAGGTCATCCGTGAAGCCTGAGGGTCCTGAGACCAAGAATCGGAAAGGATAATACTTGTGAAACCATCACGGAGAAATCACTTGGAAATTGTTAAACGCTTGAAATGGGAGTTGGCACCTGGGGATGGTGATGGCATTTATTATAACACTAACAAGAAGTCATGGGTCTCGTTGTTCAAGAATACTTTGCAAACTCCCAAGGAATTATTTCTGTACATGGTCAGGGTAGAGAACAGAGATGACTTGGGGGAAAATGTATGTGAACTGGTGGAGGAAACTGATGCCAACTGCTTGCTCTATTGTGGACCAGTGATGAGAGAGAGGCCATTAGGACACAGAGACCCCAAGCAAGCACTCTGTAATAAAGAGCCACAACCCATTTGGGTGTGACGTAGGTCACAAAACAGAAGTAAGAAGGTCAGGAAGAAGGCAGCTAATCAGCCTTTAGGTCTGATTTCCAGGTTATAGAAAACACAGGAGATCGAGCACCTCGTTAACTCCAAGAAGCAACAATCAGAAAAATTCAGATTATGGGACATTTTACAGAACTGACCTGGTTTCTTCAAGTCAGTAACCTGACAGGAAAAAAGGATCTTAGAAAATGTTCTTGATTAGATTAAAATGAAGTGACATAGCAATCAAATATAATATGTGAGGCCTACTTGAATCCTAATTTAAACAAACCGTTTATAAAAAGACATTTCTGAGACAATGATGGAATTTGCATAAAATGTGGCAAAATATTATAATCATTGAATCTGGATGAAGGGTCCACGAGGAATCATTATTTTGTTCTCTCCACTTTTGTCTATGTTTGAAAACTGTTGTAATAAAGGTTTAAAACAAAAAATATGAAAAGAGATAAACGATAGAAGGAACATAGTCCCCAGGAACCAAGGACAGAGAATGGCTTTGGGGCACCACGGGAAGGGCTTTTGTCTTTTGGAACAGGAGAAAATCAACAAAGGACTTGTGAAAAGACTGCTGCAGGGTGGAGGAAAGTTAGAAGATGAGGAAGGGCTTGCTCGGTGACCTCTAAATTCTCAGCCAAGGAAGGGATGAAGTTTTCTCCCCACAGTGGAAGAAACAGGGCATTGGGACTGGAGCTTGAGAGAGAGAACATTTGACACCGCCATTCAGGATGCCAGAGAGAACAAACCATGGAGCAAAATCACTATATAGTCAGCACTGCATAGTTTTATAGAAGGCCTGGTCAGCGATCCTGAGATCTCACCAAAGGGGAGACAGTCATATTGTTTCTGGGGATGTCAGTGCCTCCCACAAAGAGGTGAACTGTTTGGGGACTTTGGATTTCTGTCTGGACCAGCTACAGGCAGCTTGCTTATTGTTTGTTCATATATTTGTTTTCACAATAAAGAGATTTTTTATTATCTCTTGGACGAGACCATAGAGGTGGCTTTCCCTTTCACCAGTACCCAAGAGACGGGCTGCCTGTGGTATATGGTATTTGATTAATCTCCAAACATCCCACTTCTCCTCCCAACCACACATGCGCCACAATAAGACGTACTCAGCCACTTCATCCTCTAAATAGACAAGTCTTATCAGCACGGGTTCAGGATGTCATCCCCCTGACACATTTTGTCCCCAACAGCACCTCGTACAACTGATAGCAATATGGAGTCTCTGGTTCCTGCTCCTGCTTTCTGGCTTAGATTGGTCTCCAAAGCAGAAAACACCCCCCGCTAAACTTCCTTAATGTTGTCCCATGTCCCCTTAATGTTCTCCCTCCTTTGTGCAGTACGTGACTCTTTTGGTCTCTGTTTTTCTCAGGGTCCTTCAGGTCCTTCCCCCCACCCCCCAGCCAGACTCTTTAAAACCCCACTGCAGTCCCCTGCCACAAGCCCCGAGAATTCAGAGAGACGATACCCCAAATACAGGATGTGAATTTCTGCAGAGCTTTGAGTGATTACAGTTGTGTAAGAAACGCTCAGCCTAGAGTGGCTTTCACTACTCAGATAATTTAGCAAGTCAGTCTTAGTTATGCTTGAGGACGACTTTGTGTAGGGGAGTGGAGAGAGACACACAGATTTCTCCTCAGGGAAGAAGGAGAGGCAGATAAGCAAATTAAAAAGCCTGGCACACAGCCATCCAGAGAAACTGCCACTTCCCTGCTTCTGTTGATAGGCTCCAAAGCCTTTCCATCGTGGAAATTTTCTGCACTTGTGGAAGATCTCCAGCAGCACAGAATGGCAAGAATCCTACCTGTGTGGGGCTGAAGGGTACTTTTCTGGTTCTCTGAGAAGGAAGGGCTTGCTAATTAAATGACTGGTGTCAACTAGATTCCCGGGGAATAATCCAACATACACAAGAGAGGGAAAAAAACCTGCTCTTCACATGACACGGGATGTGTAAAAGACTTTGCAAGGAGCCTGGCACCTAGCAAGTGCTCCAAAATACTGTCCCCTTGTAAAATGACTTCAGTGAGAGAAAGTGGGCATGTGTGAAGCTTCTGGAGTCCTAATAACATTCTGTTTCTTGATTTAGGTTCAGTTTATACAGCCGTATTCACCTTGTAAAAATTCACTGAGTTGTATATACACAATCTCTATACTTTTCCCTACATAGGTTACACTTGAATCAAAAGTCACTAATTTTTTAAAAAACATTGCGTGTTACAAGTGAGTGATCTATTCTTAAACGAGGGCCACCTCTGCTTGAGTTCATTAAAGCACTTACTCAGAAGGTTTAAATTTTCTATCTTCTCAAATATTCAGTGATTTGAAATTCTCCTCCAACATTTTTCACGGGCTTCTTTACCAAATAAGTGTAGGAGGAAAGGCAAGAGAGAAGGAATCCTAAAACAATACCTAATACATCATAGTTTTAATTATATAATTATTTGTGAGATTTGTGTGACTATTTGCTTAACATCTGTCTCTCCTGCTGGAGTGTGTGTGTCATGAGAGCCCAGAGCATTCTCTCCTTTTCATCACTCTATTGTCAGCACCGGATACACGAATTTGAGATGTACCCCTAGTTTTAGTTGGGTAAAAAGCTAGGGGATTCTTTGGACAAACCCTGGCTAAGACACAAATCTGTGCCCCTAATGCCATAAAAAATAAATAAGAATACAGAAAAAAAAAATCTCTCCGGGAGGCTCTGAAGTTCTTTGTTGTGCAAATATTTGAAAATAAAACGTCAAATTGCTTTGTCCTTATTTTTAGCACATACAATTTCTCATCTTAGGACCTGGTATACTGGTTTCCCTCGTTTTAAGTGTATCAGTGAATCTTCACATTTACATGTAATAATCCTTTAAGATAAGGTCACAAAGAACCCAAGGGAAGAATAAATGCAATATAAAAGTCAAGGCTGATCTTTTAATAACAAGAAATAGCCTATGCCAAGGAGAGAGAAAGTACCTGGTAAGCACAAAAGAAAAAGAGGAGAAAGACATTATGTCAAAAGATGCAGAAGCTGGGAAGAAGATGACACTTTAACAAGAATTCAAAAGAACTGAGAGAAAAATTGTGCCTCTAGCTGCCTGGATATGGGCATGGGAGTTGGGGCCGAGGGCGCCCATTTAGAAAGATGGACCCAAGTACAAACCTGGCCAGAGGCAAAGCCTGAAGCAGAGAAGATTGCTCTCAACCAATGCTCCGTTTTCCATTTCAGGGCATAGCCCACCAACATCCTCACCCACCATCACACGCCCACTGTCCTTGTGTTGCTGGCTGGCTGCCCTGTCCTCCCCGCAGAGTCGTGTTTCCATTCCCCCTACCTCTCCAGGTGCTACTCCTGGCATTTTTCTCTTTTCAATTCTCTGTCCTATGTCTATGCCAGGATGTAAGCTCTTTTCTCCACTTAAAATTCCTTTCCTAACTTAAAAAAAAAAAAACTTTGCTGAGATAATTTACATACCATGCAATTCACCCATTTAAAGTGTACAATCCAAAAGTTGTTGGTGTATTCCCAGAGTTGTGCAATCATTGCCACAGCCAATTTTAGAACATTTTCATCAGTTCAAAAAGAAAACCTGTACCCATTAGCAGTCATCCACATTTCTCCCCAATTCCCAGCTGAGACAACCACTAATCTCCTTCCTGTCTCTACAGATTTGCCTCCTTTTTAAAAAAGATTTTTTTTTTTATTTGACATGCAGAGAGAGAGAGAGATCACAAGTAGGCAGACAGGCAGGCAGAGAGAGGGGGGGAAGCAGGTTCCCTGCTGAGCAGAGAGCCCGATGTGGGGCTCGATCCCAAGACCCTGAGATCATGACCCGAGTCGAAGGCATAGGCTTTAACCCACTGAGCCACTCAGACGCCCCTCTATAGATTTGCCTATTATGGACATTTCACATGTGTGCAATCATATGGTATGTGGTCCTTTTTGTCTGGCCTCTTTTACTTAGCCTCATGTGGTCAAGGTTCATCCGTGTTGTGTCATATGTCAGAACTACATTCCTTTTTTATTGCAAATAATATTCCATTGAATGGCTATATTGCCTTTATTTACCCGTATCAACTGATGGACAGTCCATCTATTTCCACTTTTTAGTTATCATAAACAACACTGCTAATGAACATTTGCCTAGTGTTCTTTCATATGATGTTAGAAGTGGGAGGAAGTTTAGCCATCATCTGGCAAAATCTCCTTTCAACTCAGGAGTCCAAGGCATGGCAAGAGGATAATGTAGAAGGGATAGGATAGCATAAGCCTGAACCCAACTTTCTGTACCAGTATTGTCAAAAGTAACTCTTCATTTGATCACTTGCTGAACTCAGTTATGTGCCATCACTACCTCTTCGGCTCTGAATGTTTCTTATTTCACCTTCTATTGAAGTCTTAGTTGAACCTCACTAAAACGGGTGATTTTCTTCTGGTATTTTAGTATCTCTAGAAGCAAGCTACTTCCGCAGGCTTCCTCAGACTCAATGCACTCACCGAAATCCAGCATCTAAAAAAAGTGTCTTTCTACCTTAACCACAAGTGCTGCTGGTATTGCTCCTTTGATCAATCTAATCTTTTCTCTTTTTCTACATTTTTGTGCAGTTATGCATTGCCTTATGCTGCTAAAATGAGGAACTATTTTTTTCTCCATCTTTGGATAGCCAAGACTTCATTGTTGTTAGTTGGTCTTTGCGTACTGTGTTAATCTGGACCAGCCCAAGTTTTCCGTTTTACATGAATCTGTTGGCTAGAATAAATCTGAGGGGTTTTTTTTCTTACTTTTCCAGGTAAAAAACCTGATTCTTAAAGCTAAACTTTCTCCAAGGTCCCTTACCCAGTGAGTGGTTTTAGATCCCTGATTCTCTAAGATTTCAAGCTGGACTATGCATTCACATACATAAAACATTTCTAGAAGAATATATTAGTGTATAGTTTCAACAGAATCATTTTCAAGATCCTCAACTTCTGTCTGAACTGTTTCCTAATTGATATGGGTGAGAGTGTGGTTGCTCAAGCTGTTTTCCTGAACCACTAATCACACTTGTCTACCTTAATGAAAGAAAAACTCACCTCTTGCCCATCCTAAACTTACTTCAATGTATTACCCCGGAGTATAAAAAGGAAAAGAAACCTAGGACACTAAACAATATGACAATCTTAAATTTGTATATATGAAACAAAAGTGAGTGTCTTTAATGACAGGGAAAAGAATCTACAAATCAAATGGTTTCCAATGCTTTGCTTTGTACAGAATTGAAAACCTTAGTTGATGGATCATAAAGAATCATTTTTAGTAACAATTATTGACTGCTACCCGTATGACCCCCCTTTCAGTTCCATCTACTTACTTACAAGTTTGTCAATATTTATACCTATAAAAATGGGAATATTAGCTAACACTAGCAATAAGTAATATGCATCCAAGAATACATAAACAAACTGAAAAAGCATAACTTCATCTGTTTCAAGACATGCATTTGTAATGAAATTTTGCTCCTGTCTGCTCTGTCCATATGCAGCTCAGGAGTCAGTTGGAGATGGGGGTAGATAGCATTTGGGGGGCCCCTCTCTGGTTCTTTCCCTTTCGAAAAGAGTTCTCACCACTCCCTTTGGTATTTAATTTCCTGATGTTTTTCTTATTCTCTAGGCCTGAAAATTGCAAGTTTTGTCATATGTTGTTGCTGCCACAAATGGACTGTACTTAGCCCCAAGCAAAAAGCCCCAGACAGGAACTTATTTGTATAATTTAGTCTTCCTTCTCCAGGCAAGTATGAACTTCCCACCAGAGCCTATACACTTCTGTTTACCCTCTTGTACCTTCAGATAGTGGGGTTTTATTTTAAACTAGGTCCAGATGTTTCAGTAGTTTTCCATGTGGATGGAGGAAGAGTCTTATTCATCATACCATATCAGCACCCAATTTTATTCTAAAAGCCAATCGACATTTAGGATAAGCTGGGAATGATATCCTTCACCATTATTTAATGATGAAAACATTTAAGATATCAACCTTATAAAATATAGAAGGATTTTTTTCTTTCAAAATTACTTTAAGGATGTGGTATCAGAAACGTCTGAGCCATCTGAGACCCTCCAGCCTTACCTGACTCTTGCCAGAGCCACTGTGGCCACCAGCGCTGTCCGGGTTCTGATTTTGTGCAGGGAAAATCTCACAGTGCCTCAACTCATGCCTGCACCAAATGCCTCTTGTCTCCCATTCTGCTGACTGTAAAGAATAGGACACTGTAGGACTGAACATGGAGCCCACATCTCTGTGACCCCAGAGTTTGAAGATGTTAAGACTCTGTGAGTAGACCTCTGACAGATGGGAGATGGAAACCAGGTGGAAAGTTGTCTCTCTCTCTCAAGAATACCTATCCTAAGTTGCAACTGTACAGCTTTGCAGGGTGAGCCCAGCTAGTTGTATTAAGTAGAAGCCAACTCAATAATGCAATATTGGGTTGACTTTCCAGCCATCCCTAGCTCCCATCCCTTTTCCCTCACTCTTTTTTCCCCAAGATGGCACACAATGCAGTAGTAGCTTTGCTTTCTGGGGTAACCAGTTTACAAAAGGAGTACATGAACCCCATCTGTAGGCCTATGGACACAGATTCAACAACCTACTCATCACACCTGATCTCTGGTCTTCTGAGCTCTCCGGCCACTCTGGCCTATGCATCTCTAAACCACCGAGTCCCACCCTGCTCTGAAGGCTTGCTCAAGTTTCAGTGGTCCACTTTGCTCTTCAGGAGCGATTTTATACCTGACCTGTGACTTTGGAGCAAACAGAATTATCTTCCAGGTCCAGAGCTCCTAGAAAGACTACTTCCTAAAGAAACAGTAGACCCTGGAACCCTGACTCCTCAGTCTTTATTTTTTTCTCTTTTTCAAAAATGTTCCCTTTCTATCTTATTTGTGGGATAAAGAAAAAAGCATCTCTGGTGAATGCACAAAAGAGGAAGCTGGCATTCAAACTGCCCATGTTCCATCAGACAAGCCTTTTTTAATACCTTAGCAATTTCCTGCTCTTGATCATGTGTTTCATCAGCTACATTCAGCTATCCTGTCAATGGGACAAATGGCAGAACCGGAGCCAATGAGTGAACAATGAAGAGAAGCAAACTGTACTCCCATGTAAGGAAGAGCTTTCCAATAATTGGTGAAGTTAGAACAAGGAGAGCAGACAGAAATGAGTGCCCTATGGGATTAGAGGAGCTCTGGCTGGAAGTTCCAACACAGAAGTTGTATAATCCCATTTGGAATGCTTTGCAGCAGAAATACTCAGGCTTGATCCCTCAGAGTTTCTGATTCAATAGTTTGAGTTAGTCTGAGACAGTGCACTTTTAACAAGTATAGTGGTGATGCTAATAAGTCTGGCACGAGGACCATGGCTTGAGAACTATTGTAGTGATGTTCTGTTAAGATAACCCCTAAACTGAAATACAAGACAGTGTAGTGATTAAGAGCACAATACTCTGGAATCAGATTAGACCCGGGTTTGAGTCTCAGATCAGCCATATACTAGTTGTGCATTTAGACAGTCTACTAACCCTTGCTAAACCTGCTTCCTCATCTGCATAATTGCAAAACCAACCAGTGGGACTTACCTCACTGGGTAATTGTGACTAACAAATATATCACAAGCAAAGCCATTAACATTACCCTTCATTATTTGCAAGGAGCCATAATATGCCCTCCTATATGATAATTATTACTATCTGGCTATCATCACTATAGGTAGAAGGCCACTTTCCTTTCCAAAAGAACAGCTGTTCCCAGAGTAGAAGCAAGGCCACCCACCCACAGCAATAATCTATACATACCACATGTCAGGAAACAGTGTGGGGCAACATTTGATTTCCCAGGAACAAAATACCAGCATGTATACATCACTTCAAGTAAGCCAACTTTCTAGAAAAAAATGGCTTCCCCTGTGCCAACAAATACCATAATTAAAATAATCACCCATCAGGAGGAGCAAAATGGTGGAGGAGCGGGAGACATAAATTTCGTCTAGTTCCAGGAATTCAGCTCAGTAGTAATCAAGCCATTCTGAACACCTACAAACTCAGCAGGAGATCGAAAAGAACAGCAGTCATTCTATGAACAGAAAAGCGACCACTTTCTGGAAGGTAGGACGTGCGGAGAAGTGAATCCGTGGTGATATACGAGAAGATAGACCATGGTGGGGGGAGGGGAAACCTCCATCAGTCACTTACCAGCAAGTGAGAGAGCAGCAGGGCATGAAATCAGAACGTTTAGAAGTCTGCTCCACGGAGGGACGTCACTCCAGAGGCTAAGCAGGGGGTGGAATCCTCGCTGGGTCAGTGGGGTCTCAGGACCCTCGGGGTGACAGGAAGACCTCTGAGTGCCGCAGAGCTCCCGGGTATCAGAGTGGGGAAGCCGGCTTCAAAGACAGAGCTGTGGAGGGGGCTCTCAGCTCGGGGTTGTCATAAACCATGGTCTGTGGCACAGTCAGACCACTACGCTTTGAGCAGGGACCTCACAGGTGGCAGATCCGGGGAGACTCTCCTGTCTCCACTGGGAGGAGCGGCGCAGGAGTGCACAACAGGAATCTGTTGCATTTGGAGACTCCAAACAGGGCCGTGCGCCAGAGACAGAAACGCTCGGTCATGGGCTGGGTGAGCTTGGAGCGCCGGCGGGAGACCCAGGAGACGGGAGGGACTGACTGCTTTCTCTGAGGGTGCACTGAGTAGCTGGGGCCCCGAGCCCTCGGCTCCTCTGGCCGGATATTGGGAGGCCGCCATCTTCATTCCCGGCCTCCAAAGCTGTACGGAAAGCGCTCAGGGAACAAAAAGCTCTGAGAGCGAAGCCGAGCACATTACTTAGACCTGCCCCGGGCAAAGGTGGTGCAATTCCGCCTTGGGCAAAGACATTTGAGAATCATGGCAACAGGCCCCTCCCACAGAAGATGAGAAGAACATCCACCCAAGACCAAGTTCACCAATTAATTGGAACTGTGGATCTCCAGAGTTAGAGGAATATAGCACATAGAATTCACAGCTTTTCCCCCATGATTCTTAGTCTTTCAAAGTTAAATTTTTAAGATTTTCATCATTTTTTTTCTTTTTCTATGTTTTTTTTGGATTTTTCCTCTTTCCGCTTTTAACTTATTTTAACTATATTATCTTATCAATACCTTTTCTTATTTTTTTTTAAAGATTTTATTTATTTGACAGAGAGAAACACAGCGAGAGAGGGAATACAAGCAGAGGGAATGGTAGCGGGAGAAGCAGGCTTCCTGCCGAGCAGGGAGCCCGATGCGGGGCTCGATCCCAGGACCCTGGGATCATGACCTGAGCCGGAGGCAGATGCTTAACGACTGAGCCACCCAGGCGCCCCTTTTTAAAAATACCTTTTTAAAAAGGTATTTCAATAAGGTATTCAATAAAGGTATTCAATAAAGAATATGACTATAAAAATGAAAATTAAAAATGATTTTTAAAAAGGTATTGAAATACCTTTTTAAAAATCATTTTTAATTTTCATTTTTATAGTCATATTCTATCCCTTCATCGTATTTAATCTTATTTTTTGTATACATGTAAGTTTTCTTTCTTTAAAATGTTGGGATACAGTTTCTTCTAAAACACCAAAATAGACCCTAAATCTAGCATATGGCTTTGTTCTAGTCTCCAGCCTGACCACATTCTCTCTTTCTTTTTTTGTTTTTTCTTTTTTCAACCAACTTCCTATCTTATCAATTCCTTTTTTAAAATCTTGTTGAATTTTCTTTTTTTTTTAAAGATTTTATTTATTTATTTGACAGAGAGAGTGATCACAAGTAGGCAGAGAGGCAGGCAGAGAGAGAGGGGGAAGCAGGCTCCCTGCTGAGCAGAGAGCCCGATGTGGGATTATGACCAGAGATCATGACCTGAGCCAAAGGTAGAGGCTTTAACCCACTGAGTCACCCAGGTGCCCCTGAGTTTTCTTCTTTACAGTCATATTACATCCCTTCATCGTGTTTACTCTTACATGTATATAGTAAGATATATATACTTTTTTATTTTCTTTACTTTCTTTAAAAATTTGGAGGCAGTTTCATCTAACAGACCAAAATACACCCAGAATCAACTGTGTGGCTCTGTTCTATTCACCAGCCTAATCATAATTTTTTTCCTTTCTTTTCCACTCGGATTCAGGTCTCTTCCAATTTGGGTAGTGTATATTTTTCTAGGGTTGTTGTTCCCTTTTAGAATTTTGTTCTCTCATTCATCTGTTCTTCTCTAGACAAAAAAAAAAACAAGGCAGAAAAACTCACCTCAAAAAAAAAAAAAAAAGAACAAGAGGCCGTACCAACTGCTGGGGATCTAGTCAAAACGGACATTAGTAAGATGTCAGAACTAGAGTTCAGAATGATGATTATAAAGATGCTAGCTGGGATTGAAAAAAGCATGGAAGATACTAGAGAATCCCTTTCTGGAGGAATAAAATCCCTTTCTAGAGAAATAAAGAAACTAAAATCTAACCAAGTTGAAATCAAAAAAGCTATTACTGAGGTGCAATAAAAAAATGGAGGCTCTTACTGCTAGAATAAATGAGGCAGAAGACAGAAGTAGTGATATAGAAGAGCAAATTATGGAGAATAAAGAAGCTGAGAAAAAGAGAGATAAACAACTACCGGATCATGAGGGGAGAATTCAAGAGATAAGTGATACCATAAGACAAAACAATATTAGTATAATTGGGATCCTAGAAGAAAAAGAAAGAGAGGGCAGACGTTACACTGGAACAAATTACAGCAGAGAAGTTCCTTAATTTGGGGAAGGAAACAAGCATCAAAATCCAGGAGGCACTCCCCAGAGGGGAGTTTTGAGAACTCCCCTCAAAATCAATAAAAATAGGTCAACATTCATCATCTAATAGGAAAACTTACAAGTTCTCAGAGAAAAAGAGAAAATCTTAAAAGTAGCTCAGGACAAGAGGTTTGTAACCTACAATAGTAGAAATATTAGATTGTCAACAGACCAACCTACAGAGACCTGGCAGGCCAGAAAGGACTGGCATGATATATTCAGAGCACTAAACGAGAAAAATATGCAGCCAGGAATACTATATCCAGCTAGGCTGTCATTGAAAATAGAGAAATAAAAAGCTTTCAGGACAAACAAAAACTAAAAGAATTTGTAAACACCAAACCAGCCTTATGGGAAATATTGAAAAGGGTCCTCTAAGCAAAGAGAGAGCCTGAAAGGAACAGAAAGGAACAGAGACAATATACAGTGATATTCACCTTACAGGCAATACAATGACAGTAGATTTATATCTTTCAATAGTTACCCTGAATGTAAATGGGCTAAATGCCCCCAATCAAAAGACACAGGGTATCAGAATGGATAAAAAACAAGACCTATTGATATGCTGTGTGTAAGAAACTCATTTGAGATCCAAAGACACCTTCAGATTTAAAGTGAGGGTGTGGAAAACCATTTACCATGCCAATGAACATCAGAAGAAAGCTGGGGTGGCAATCTTTATATCAGACAAATTCGGTTTTAAGCCAAAGAGTATAATAAGAGATGAGGAAGGACACTATAGCATACTGAAAGAGTCTATCCAACAAGATCTAACAATTTTAACTATCTATGCCCCTAATATGGGAGCAGCCAACTATATAAACCAATTCATAACAAAATCAAAGAAACACATTGACGGTAATACGATAATAGTAGGAGATTTTAACACCCCCCTCACTGAAATGGACAGATCATCTAAGCGAAAGATCAACAAGGAAATAAAGGATTTAAATGATACACTGGACCAGATGGACATCACAGATGCATTCAGAACATTCCATCCAAAGCAATGGAATACACATTCTTCTCTAGTGCACATGGAACATTCTCCACAAGAGATCACATCCCAGGTCACAGATCAGGTTTCAGCAGGTATCAAAAGATTGGGATCATTCCCAGCATATTTTCAGACCACAATGCTTTGAAACTAGAACTCAACCACAAGAGGAAAGTTGGAAAGAATTCAAATACATGGAGGCTAAAGAGCATCCTACTGAAGAATGAATGGGTCAACCAGGAAATTAAAGAAGAATTAAAAAAATTCATGGAAACAAATGAAAATGAAAACACAACTGTTCAAAATCTTTGGGATGCAGCAAAGGTGGTCTGGAGAGGAAAGTACACAGCAGTAAAAGCCTTTCTCAATTAACAAGGAATATTTCAAATACACGACCTAACCCTACACCTAAAGGAATGGAGAAAGAACAGCAAGTAAGGCCTAAACCCAGAAGGAGAAGAGAAATAATAAAGATCAGAGCAGAAATCAATAAAATAGAAACCAAAGAACAGTAGAACAGATCAATGAAACTAGGAGCTGTTTCTTTGAAAGAATAAGATTGATAAACCCCTGGCCAGACTTACCAAAAAGAAAAGAGAAAGGACCCAAATTAATAAAATCATAAATGAAAGAGGAGAAATCGTAACTAACACCAAAGAAATACAAACAATTATAAGAACACGTCATGAGCAACTATACGCCAGCAAATTTGACATTCTGGAAGAAATGGATGCATTCCTAGAGACGTATAAACTACCAAAAGTGAACCAGGAAGAAATAGAAAACCTGAACAGAACCATAACCAGTAAGGAGATTGAGGCAGTCATCACAAATGTCCCAATAAACAAGAGTCCAGGGCCAGACGGCTTCCTAGGGGAATTCTACCAAACATTTAAAGAATTAATACCTATTCTCCTGAAACTGTTCCAAAAAATAGAAATGGAAGAAAATCTTCCAAACTAATTTATGAGCCCAGAATTACCTTGATTCCAAAACCAAAGACCCCATTAAAAAGGAGAATTACAGACCAATATCCCTGATGAACATGGAAGCAAAAATTCTCACCAAAATACTAGCTAATAGGATCCAACAGTATATTAAAAGGATTATTCACCATGACCAAGTGAGATTTATTCCTGGGCTGCAGATGTTGGTTCGACATCTGCAAATCAACCAATGTGATACAATACATTAATAAAAGAAAGAACAAGAACCATATGATACTCTCAATAGATGCTGAAAAAGCATTTGACAAAGTACAGCATCCTTTCTTGATCAAAACTCTTCACAGTGTAGGGATAGAGGGTACATCCCTCAATATCATCAAAGCCATCTATGAAAAACCCACAGGGAGTATCATTCTCAATGGGGAAAAAATGAGAGCCTTTCCCCTAAAGTCAGGACCATGACAGGGATGTCCGCTATCTCCGCTGCTATTCAACATAGTACTAGAAGTCCTAACCTCAGCAACCAGACAACAAAAAGAAATAAAAGGCATCCAAATAGGCAAAGAAGAAGTCAAACTCTCTTTGTTGATGATATGATACTTTATGTGGAAAACCCAAAAGACTCCACTCTGAAACTGCTAGAACTCATATAGGAATTCAGTAAAGTGTCAGGATACAAAATCAATGCACAGAAATCAGTTGCATTTCTATACACCAACAACAATACAGAAGAAAGAGAAATTAAGGAGTCGATCCCATTTACAATTGCACTCAAAACCATAAGATGCCTAGGAATAAATCTAACCAAAGAGGCAAAGAATCTGTACTCAGAAACTATAGAGTACTCATGAAAGAAATTGAGGAAGATGCAAAGAAATGGAAAAATGTTCCATGCTCATGGATTGGAATAATAAATGTTGTGAAAATCTCTATGGTTCCTAGAACAATCTACACATTGAATGCAATCTGTATCAAAATATCACCAACTTCTTTCAAGGAAATGGAACAAATACTCCTAAAATTTATATGGAACCAGAAAAGACCACTAATAGCCAGGGGAATGTTAAAAAAGAAAACCAAAGCTGGCGGCATCACAATTCCAGACTTCAAGCTCTATTACAAAGCTGTAATCATCAAGACAGTATGATACTGGGACAAAAACAGACACATAGATCAATGGAACAGAAGAGAGAGCCCAGAAATGGACTCTCAACTCTATGGTCAACTTATCTTCGACAAGGCAGGAAAGAATATCCAGTGGAAAAAAGACAGTCTCTTCAACAGTGTTGGGAAAATTGGACAACCACATGCAGAAGAATGGAACCGGACCATTTCTTTACACCACACACAAAAATAAACTCAAAGTAGATGAAAATCCTCAGTGAAAGACAGGAATCCATCAAAATCCCTGAGGAGAACACAGGCAACAACCTCTTCGACCTCAGCCACAGAAACTTCTTCCTAGTACATCGCCAAAGGCAAGGGAAGCAAGGACAAAAATGAACTATTGACTTCATCATGACCAAAAGCTTTTGCACAGCAAAGGAAACAGTCAACGAAACCAAAAGACAACTGACAGAATGGGAGAAGATATTTGCAAATGACATATCAGATAAAAGGCTAGTATCCAAAATCTGTAAAGAACTTATCAAATTCAACACCCAGAGAACAAATAATCCAGTGAAGAAATGGGCAGATGTGAACAGATATTTCTGCAAAGAAGACATCCAAATGGCCAACAGTCACATGAAAAAGTGCTCAACATCCCTCAGCATCAGGGAAATACAAATTAAAACCACAGTGAGATACCACCTCACACCAGTCAGAATAGCTAAAATTAACCAGTCAGGAAAGGATAGGTGTTGACAAGGATGCAGAGAAAGTGGAACCATCCTATACTGAACCCTCCTACAATGCAAGCTGGTGCAGACACTGGAAAACAGTATGGAAATTCCTCAAAAAATTGAAAACAGAGCTATCCTATGACCCAGCAATCATACTACTGGGTATTTACCATAAAGATACAAATGTAGTGATCCAAAAGAACACATGCACCCCAATGTTTATAGCCACAATAGCCAAACTATGGAAAGAACCTAGATGTCCATCAATAGATGAGTGGATAAAGAAGAAGTGGTGTATATATATACAATGGAATACTATGCAGCCATCAAAAACATATTTCGCCATTTGCAACGACGTGGATGGAACTAGAGGGTATTATGCTAAGCGAAGTAAGTCAATCAGAGAAACACAATTATCATATGATCTCTCTGATATGAGGAATTTAAGAAACAAAACAGAGGATCATAGGGAGAAGGAGGGAAAAATGAAACAAGATGAAACCAGAGAGGGAGATAAACCATAGGAGACTCTTAATCTCAGGAAATAAACAGGGTTGCTGGAGGGGAGGGGCAGTGGGATGGATGGGGTGGCTGGGCGATGGACATTGGAGAGGGTATGTGCTATGGTGTGTGCTATGAATTGTGTGAGACTGATGAAATCACAGACCTGTACCCCTGAAACAAATAATACATTATCTATTAATATTTTTTTTTTAAAAAAGCACACCAAAAAAAAAAACCAAAAAAAAAACACCTTACTACTCAGGAAAGTCAGTATCGACCACTAAAAAGGAAATCATTATAACCAAATGAAGGTTTCTAAAAATGAAGACAGTGCTATTTAGGATACCACATACAATCCAAATTTTCCTCTGAAGGAATGAGTCCAGTGAAATCTTCTCTTTTTGACATCAGTGGGCATTCCAGGCAGTTCTGGGAGCCTAAAAGCATCTCTGCTGACTGGAAAGAAAAACCTCAACAAAAGGGATTGTTCAACGCTATCCTTCAAATGTGTTTGCCCACTGAGTGTCTGTGCCAGTCTTTCCAAGCAGAGGAAGTGAATTTGTGATTTACTTCCCACACCGGAGTCTCATCAACAGAGTGAGGGCAATCCCCTGTGGACCCAAAATGGGCATCTGACTCACATTCCGGGCTTCATTAACAAGAGCATTTGGATGGGTAAGGCCTCAAGGGACAAAGTAAACAAAAAACAGAAAGTAAAAGCTGTCTCTGAAAGGCCCAAGAGCACCAAGGGACTTCAGGCCAACTCGTCCCCAGTTTCTTGCTGGAGCACACACATCGGAATTCCCCTCTGCCATGGACGGCCCCCCACTCCCATGGGGTTCTGGCAGTTGGAGGCAGCCCTCAGCAAGGCAGTATCTCTGTGGAGATGCAGAAGGTTCTGGGAATGGTGAAGGCCTACAAGAGTCCTACTACTTTTGAAGGCAGTTTAGCTAAGAACAGGGGAAACCAGCACCTAGTTAGCAAATGCAGAGCGCTAGCATTTGTCAGACGTGATGACAGGCACCTGGGATAGGAAGCCAACACCACACCTGGCTCTGCCTTCAAGAAGGCCCAGTCAGTCCGGGAGCTTCCACAGCACATTTGGTTGCTAAGGAGATGGGATATTCTGTGTGTCTTTGTGAGACAAGACACAGGAAATCCCGAGAGGAGCCTCTGGGGCTTTCGCTGATTTCTGCACCGTAGGAGTGAGAAACAGAAAGAACCATCACCCATGTTTCTCCCTCAGAGCTCTGGAGAACAGCTACTGGGGGCTTCCTCTTCAGGAGCCCCCCGCAGGGCAGCAAACCCAGACCTCCCCATCCAAGGGAGCCAGTCACCTGGGAAACAACCTGAAAGAAATAAGCAAAACTGGGTCTTTGATGACATGTGGGCATTTCCACCTCACGAAGTGGAGCTCGGAAGTCAGGCTAGCCTCTCCCATTTGTGTAGCACTGTGTACTTCATTGAAAGTCTCCATATCCAATTAAATATTTATGACATCCTTAACAGAAGTCAAGCATTTTGGAGCCACTGCCTTATTATAATTTTGATATCTGCCCCGTTTGCTAGTTATTACTGTCAGGAAGTGAATCTGAGAGATCGTGAGTTTGGTCCAAATCCAAACACTGAAAGACTATGAGCAGAATTAAGTTTTCTGGTTCTATTAAATCTCCGATATTTATTATGTTGCCTCTAAGCCATTTGCCCACAGGCAACCTCAGAGGGGAACCTCTCTTTCGAGTAGATGTCATGAACAGTGTGAGTCTCGTACTGCACCTGGAGAAATGGTGAGGGGCGGACATTAATTGAATATCTGTGTGCTGTGCCCTTTCATACACACTCCCTGCAAATGGCTGCGAAGGTCCCTCAGATTCATACGTCGAAGGCCCAACTCCTAGTACCTCAGAATGTGGCCATGTGGCCAGACAGGGCCTTTAAAGAGGTCATTAAGGTAAAATGAGGTCATATGGGTAGACTCTTAAGACAACACAACTGATGTCCTCATGAGGCCATCATCTGTGATTCAAGGAGAAAGGTTCTCAGAAGAAACCCACTCGGCGGACACCCTGGTCTCAGACCGCAAGTCTCCAGAATTGTGAGGAAAATAGATTTCTGTTGTATAAGCCACCCAGTCTGTGGTATTTTGCTACAGCAGCCCTAGAAAACTGATAATATACGACCTCACTTTATTTTTATAATCTCTGAAAAAGTAGGTGTAATATCCTTTTTTTTCCCTGAGGTGATGAATCAGAGGCTCAGAAAGGTAAAGTAACTTTAAGGAGGTCACACAGCCAGCAAGTGGCAGGGCCGCAGACCGTCTGATTGTCCATCCTTTTCTCTTTTTACGCCCCACCTGGCATCCTAGGCATACTCAGTTCTGACTCTGCAACCCCTCTGTGCCCTGTTCCAAAATATCAGGTTCAGAAATTCCCATGAGGATGAAAACATTAAGAGAGAACATCACACAGGAACCTGCGCTGGGGATTTCAAAGACTCAAGACTGAGTAGAGCTGTTGGAGCCAGAGGAGCTATAAATAATAACTACAATATTTGTAGAAAACTAAGAAGGAGACCAGTTTCCCTCTGTGAACCACAAGGCTTAATTTTAAGCTGAAGGAAATTCTCACACTTTTTTTCAGCAGAGGAAGATTTACCACATTTTTTGGGT
Organism: Procyon lotor; assembly: GCA_028646535.1. Taxonomy (NCBI): domain Eukaryota; kingdom Metazoa; phylum Chordata; class Mammalia; order Carnivora; family Procyonidae; genus Procyon; species Procyon lotor. The sequence continues at coordinate 44,802,121 of CM053618.1, forward strand.
TCAGAAGACCAAAGGCTGATAACGGATTTTTAGCTGGAAAATCTCCCAGAGAACTCTCTGTGTGTCTATATGCTACCTCATCAACATTAGCAGAGTGGGTAAAAATGCTTAGTTTCCAAGCTGCGCTCTTCAAATGTGCAAAAAAATATAACTTCCATACCTCGGCTTCTATTTCATGCATTATTAGTTCCACCTGTTGACAAAAATTTGACCAAGTCCCTTGAGGTGAAAATAGTAGTCACTTCAAATATAAAGCTGTTCACTGTTCATTTCCATATTCCCCTCCCCCACCTTCCTCTCCCAGGTGGCAGCTGTCATTCCATATACCTTTTGTCATTCCATTATGGGCACTTGCTAGAAGTCTCAGACTCCATCGGGTTTCCAACTGGGGTCTTAGTGTTTCCCTTCATCCTCTCAAGGTACCCAGGCATCACTGGGCTCGTTCTGAGGCTCTTCCTCCTGCTGGATCCTCCAGGCTGTGCCATATAAGGCCCGTCTACGGTAACCCGAAGTGGCCCTATCCCCCCACCATGCCCCCTCCCGGGACACAGTGACCCCTCCTTCAGCAAAAGGTGCCCTTAATTCTCAGATTCCCAACCCCTAATACCATCTCAGCCCAGAGTGGGAAGGACAGCTTGAGCCCTTTTCCAGGATCACTGACCTTGCCTCAAGGTCCCCTGCCCCCACCAGGGCCAGGACCTTTGGGGGGACAGCTCTGTTCTTAACAGTCCATCATTTTTGAGCAGATGATGCAAAGTGACTTAACTCTTACAAGTCAAAACTTTGGCTCTTTTAAAACCATGGTTTCTGGGGTGCCTGGGTGGCTCAGCCCTAACCATCTGCTTTCGGCTCAGGTCATGACCCCAGGGTCCTGGGATCGAGCCCCGCATTGGGCTTCCTGCTCCGCGGGAAGCCTGCTTCTCCCTTTCCCAGTCCCCCTGCTTGTGTTCCTTCCCTCGCTGTGTCTCTCTCTGTCAAATAAATAAAATCTTTAAATAAATAAAGAAATAAAACCATGGTTTCTGTTTTCAGGTTTAAGAATTTCGAAGTCCCTGATTTCTCACCTCAGAAATAGACAAGATCATGCCTCCCTTTACAGGGAAAATATATGAATGGAGTGAGCGTGGAACAGAAAAGCCAGGAATTGGATTCTTTGCTGTCTGTATTTTGTGAACTCCCTGCCCAATACGACCATGCTACTGAATGAGAGAGGGTAAGTACAGGGACAGTATGGAAGTGCAAAGTGAGAAAAATGCCCCGTTATCTTCAAAATCTTATCACCACTGTATCATACCTATGTGACCTTATTGTGTATTATATGTCATGATAATATAATATAATATAATATAATATAATATAATATAATATAATATAATATAATATAATATAATATAATATATACCATAAATAATATATAGTAATCATTATATGTTACCTTATTGTGCATTATATATATTTGGCTTCTCTTGTCACTCATAAAACGGGAGCTTGGTTCCGGCTCTGCTCTCCCTGTGAGGACAGACACCTCCTTAGAAGGCAACACCCTCATTCAGCAGAGGCCCAGGTCTGCCCTTCTGACGGTCTCTCTCTGTCGCTTTATTCCGGTTTCAGTTCAAATGTCACCTCTTCAGGGAGGCCGGCTCTGCCCCTCCTTCCAACAGCACACACCCCACACTCCTCACCCTCTTCCCTTGCCCTGCGTTATTCCTCTTCAGCTCTCGTCACTCCCTGAGAGTCATTACGTGTCTGCTTGTTGGTTCTACATCGTCAGCCGCCCCCTCCACGCACGGAGGAGGCAAGCTCTGGGGGCGCGACCTCGAGGGCTCTGTTCCCTGCCACACTCCCAGTGGCTGGGACAGTCCTGGCACATCACAGCCAGTAAGTCTTAGTGGAAAGGAGAGAGGGGGCAAACAGACTGGCTATCACTCCCCTTGCCTCCACACCCTCCGAAGGCTCTAGCCCAAAGTACCCAGAATCCTGGAGCACTCAGAAACTTGCCATCTGCTGTCTTTCAGGAAAGCAAGTGTGTGTCCTTCCTCGGCATTGCTCCTGCTGCTGCTGCTGGCTCCGCGGAGTTCTCAAATGCTGCCTTAGCCTTTCTGTGAGTGGGCTTCCCGGGAGAGGCACCCCGTCAGGAGCGCCCCACACGCTGGACCCCCACAGCTGCCTCTGTCTACTCTGCCCCCGGGGGGAAAGAGGGGGCCGTGCTGGGAAGGAACAGGGACCGCCGGGGCCTGCTGCACTTCACTTTCTTCAGGGGAGATCACAGCATCTTGAAGTCTAGAGGAAGAAAGGCCACCGACCCACAGGGACAGCCAGCTGCTCTGTCATGGGGTCAACTCTTTCACGGGCTTTCCTTGTCCACCAGTCTCCAGCTACTTCCGTGCTCTTCCCATCCCCCACCCCGCCTCTCCCCACCGCACTTCGGTACCTGTGCTTCCCTAGAAGGTCCTTCCCAACTTCCTTTGCTTGGCAAACCTTCACAGGCTTTTGGGACACTTCTCTGACCCTCATTCCAGCCTGGGTGAGCCCTCCGCCTTCCCAAGAGACCCTGTGTTCTGCTCAGTCAGAATTTATCACTCTGCACCATGGTGGCATCTGTCTCCGCCACTTGTGAGCCAGCCTACGGAAAACAAAGGCTCTGTTTTTCTTTGGCACCTCCGGTCCCTCCGCCAGAGTCAGACACACAGGGATGGTGAAATGTACATGTGCTCGCGCGTTAATTTATTCTATAGATACCGGCGCACTACAGCAAAGACAGAAGACAAGATCTCTGTGCTCCAGAAGTTTGCATCCTAATGGGGGAGACAGACAATAAACACACATAACTAGATCAATATGACAGTGGAGATTAATTTGCTCAAAGATCCCTTTCCAGCTGCTTATCTTTGGGGCCAGTAAGGGGGGTGGCATTGAGATTATGGACAACATGTCCATATGTTGTCCATCCAATGTTGACAATGACAACATTGTCAGAAAAAATGGCTCTCCCCGAGAGACCACCATCCCATAGCCCTGAGGCTGGCCTTGGGGATACCATTAAAAGACCTGTGAAGCCAACACTGGAACCCCGGGGAGGCACAGGTGTAAACATCTAATGATGACACATGGGGAGAAGTACCACAACAGGGGCGTGTGCACAGGGAAGTGGAGGAGAGGAAGGGCAGGTTACTTCTGCAGGGGCGTGTGGGGGGGCGGTGATTAGCAGGGGAGGGAGGGAGTGTTCCTAAGATCTCTTTTGAATGGAGCCTTCATTGGAAGGTTAACAAAAGGTTGGAAACAGCAGGAATGTTTCCAGCAGAGAAGAAAGCAAGAGCAAGGGCAGAGCAGGGTGAAGGGTAAGACCAGACTTCTGGGGTGGTGAGTGTGCAGGGTGGTGGTGGGGGGAGGGCAGATCAGCCTAAGGATGCTAAGGCCAAAGTGGACCCTGTGGGGGCTCATCTATGATTTTGGGAGGCCACTGGCAAAGGATCCAGAAACTTCCATTTAAATTCAGACACAGCTTCTGAAAGGAATGCCCAGCAAAACTGCCCTGCAAGGTGGGGCAGGGATGGCCATGCAGCCCAGACCACCAGGGCTGGGCTAGACTTTAGGAATCCAACCCTCTGGGAGGGATGCCTGGTGGGAAGCCAAAGAAAGGAAGTAAGAAAGTGGAGCTGATCTCTGGCTCATGTAGACCAACGAGAGAGGAGAGCACCCCCCCGACCTCCTGTCTCAGGTGCTGCCGACCAACCCAGACAGCACTGTTGGGATGTCTCAGCAAAGCCTCCACTCCCGTATGCCTAAGATTCTTCAGCTGTAAGGTGTATACACTGGTTCCTTAAGAAGTCTCGGGTCTGACGGGATGAGGGCACAAACCCCTTGCAGCAGGTAAACACTCGGGAACACGTCTGGTGAAGCGTCCATTCACAAGTACACACCTGAGTCTCGGTTGCTCTTGGCTCGCCCACACTCAGGCCTCCAGGAAGACAGAGGCAGGCGTGCACACAGCCCTCCACCCTGCCCCACCGCACCCTGTCTGCCGCCTTGGGCTCCCCGATTTACTTCCTCATGGAATTTCCTGTGTAGATCTGCACCCCTGCCCCCTCCCTCATCCATGCCTGGCAGACATACATGTCATCCCAGCTCTGACCTCCTCAGGTGCAGCGTGACCAGAACTCTGCTCTCTGAGATCTGGGCCTTCACTCCATTGCCATCCTGCCTCTGGCCCCAATCCATGCTCCAGCCCTACTTTGGAAGGGGCCGGGCCCGGCAGGGAGCAGAGTGGGTCAGAAGCAAGGGAGAGAGGAAATACAACACAGAGGAAGAAAGTGACAAAAGTAAGAACCCAGAAGAGCAGCAGGAGAAAAGGAGAGAAGAGGAAGGGGAAAAATGCTCTGGCCATGGAAAGATGAAGGGGAGATGGGGTATAAAGAAGGCTGAGTGGGGAGGCCTGGGACAGCAGTAGGAGGAAGAGGATGGGGCTGGGGACCAAGAGGAAAGGTGATTGCCAGTAAGAGGCAACGGAAGAAATCTGCACTTGTCCTGGCCTAGTGCTTCTCAAATTTTAGTGTGAATAAAAACCACTTGGTCGGTAAAACGTCTGACTCTTTGACTCGGGTCATGATCTCAGGATTTTGAGATCAAGCCCACATCAGGCTCCTTGCCTGCTTAAGATTCTCTCTCTTGCCCTCCCTCTGCCCCTCCCTGCACCTGTTTGCATGTTCTTGCTCACTCTCTCTCTAAACAAAAAAGAAAAAAAGAAGGAAGGAAGGGAGGAAGGAAAGAAAGAAAGAGAGGAAGGAAGGAAGGAAGGAAGGAAGGAAGGAAGGAAGGAAGGAAGGAAGGAAGGAAGGAAGGAAGGAAGGAAGGAAGGAAAGAAGGAAGGAAGGAAGGAGGGAAGGGAGGAAGGAGCCAGCCCTGGAGCTTCAGATGAAGGCATTAAGAAACATGGTCCTGAGAACCCCTTTTGGCACACTGAACTGTGGGGCAGTCACCCTCAGGATGTGATATTTTACATGATCAACTTTGGAACTCAGCTGCCATGCCACCAATGCAAATCGGGGCTCCGGTGATGGGCTGGTTCTGTTCTCCAGCCCCCTGCAGAAATCCGGAAGGCTGGCAGATGCTTCCTGACTACAGCAGTCTCATCTGCGGCGTGGAAGGTTAAGACAGACCATCTCTCAGGACCTTTCATCTAGAAGGATCCTATTTTCCTGAAAGGCGATGGCCCTCCAGATCTAGCTGGTTGGATTCTGTATTCAGATACCAAAAACTTGCCCCCAATTCCTTTCTCTTCCAGCCATTGGTGAGACGTTAGCTGCCTGTTTAAAGACAGATTTTTAAGCATGAATTCTATGTTTTACAACCTGCTTTAAAGTTGATGCCATGATGTTAAATTATGCGTGTAATTTTTTATTCCCATCTTTCCGTTTGAGTATCTCCAATTCTTTGCAAGGGAGATTACTTGTAAATTTGTAAAGCACAGAAGTCAAGATCAAGGTGTCAGCAGGTTTGGTTTCTTGTAAGGACTCCTTCCTTAGCTTGCCGTGGCTGCCTGCTTGCTGTGTCCTCACACGACCTTTCCTCTGCGCCGCATCCCTGGCATCCCTCTGTCTGTGCAAATTTCCCCTTACAAGGACTCCAGTCATCCTGGAGGAAGGCCCACCCCAACAGCCTCAATTCTATCTACTCACTCCTTTAAAGGCCCCACCTCCAAATAAAATCACATTCTGACACACTGGTGGTTAGGGCTTCAATGTATGAATCTGGGGTGGGTCACGATTCAGCCCAAAGCAGTCCCCGTCACCTGTACTGCAGGCCTTCAGAGTGGGGCAGACCCCTGGCCCCAAAGACAGACAACCGCTAGGATCGCCAGAGGCCAGCAGGTGACTTTATATGAAAATGGCTCAGGGCGCCTGGGTGGCTCAGTGGGTTAAAGCCTCTGCCTTCGGCTCAGGTCATGTTCTCAGGGTCCTGGGATCGAGCCCCGCATCGGGATCTCTGCTCAGCAGGGAGCCTGCTTCCCCCCTCTCTCTGCCTGCCTCTCTGCCTACTTGTGATCTCTCTCTGTCAAATAAATAAATAAAATCTTAAAAAAAAAAAAGAAAATGGCTCAGCGAGGGATAATGATAATTACTTGGGGGGGGGGGCGCTATTCCTTCTTGAGAACTTGAAATGGAACATAGAACAGCAGGCAGTTGGACACAGGGAGAAATGCTGACCCCTTGTCCACATGCAGCCTCTTCTGTCCCATGTAAAACACTTCACCCTGATGCTTCACGATATCAACTGTATATATCGATATATCGAGGTCGATATAAACTCACTGAGTCTGGTCTAGAAGAAGATCCAAGTCTTCGGCAGTGTCAAATTCCCAAGCACTTTTTCCTTCAGGCAGTACCCTGCGTCCTCTCTTGAACACCTAGTTCCTTGTTTCTGGTTTACCAAAAAGGAAAGACCTCCCACATCGACCTTTGAAAATGGCCTCCGTTGGGAGGCAGTGGAAACAACAAGAGTAAGAAATCACGTTGCCATAGGGATGGGTGGCTGGGTTGTGGACATTGGGGAGGGTATGTGCTGTTAAGTGCTGTGAAATGTGTAAACCTGACGATTCACAGACATGTACCCTGGGGCAAATAATACATTAAATGTTAATAAAAATGAAAGAAAAAGAAAGGAAGGAAGGAAGGAAGGAAGG
>CM053618.1:44808899-44865887 GCA_028646535.1 Procyon lotor
GAAGGAAGGAACCACGTTGCCATATTCCAGGGTGAGGAGCAAATTCTTTTTTTTTTTTTTTTAAGATTTTATTTATTTGACAGAGAGAAACACAGCGAGAGGGAACACAAGCAGAGGGAATGGTAGTGGGAGAAGCAGGCTTCCCACTGAGCAGGGAGCCCGATGAGGGGCTCTATCCCAGGACCCTCTTTATGAAAATTCTGAAACAGTACAGATTCCAGGACAAAGCTTAATCTTTCCAGAAAATCTCCTGTATTGTCACTACACTGCAGAACATTTCTGCAATGGAGAATAAATGAACTTGAAAAGCCAAAAAAAAAAAAAAAAGGGGGGTGTCTGGGTGGCTCCATGGGTTAAAGATCTCAGGGTCCTGGGATCGAGCCCCACATCAGACTCTCTGCTCAGCAGGGAGTCTGCTTTCCCCCTCTCTCTGCCTGCCTCTCTGCCTACTTGTGATCTCTCTCTGTCAAATAAATACATAAAATCTTTGAAAAAAAAAGGGCTTGGGTTACTCTTCCTGCGGTATAAACCACCGCTAACTTAAGACAAAACAAAACAGAAACATTGTATTATGCTCACATATTCCGTGGGGCAGGAGTTCAAAGAGGGACAGCTTGGCTCTGCCACAATGTCTGGGCTCTGCTGGGAAGACTTGAAGCATTGGGGTTACTCAACCTGAAGAGATGGGAGTCCAACCGAGGCCCCCTATTCGTGTGCCTGATAGTCAGTGCTGGCCGTTGGCCAGGCTCGCCACTGGGGCGGTTGGCCGGAGACCCACACAGGGCCCTGCTATGCGGCTGCTCGGGCTTCAGAGCAGGGTGCCTGGGCCTTAAGAGTGAGCATCCCAAGGGAACCAGATCAGATGCTGTATCAGCATTCATGATCTAGACTCATTTCTGCTGTGGGTCATGCATCAGCCTGAACTCAAGGGAAGGGAATGGAGACCCTGCCCCTCTCAGGGAAAGGTGTTGGGAGATTGTGTTGTAGAAAGCAGGAAATACTGTGGTGACCATCTTTGGAAAATACAGTCACCACAGTTCACCCTCAGCCCACAGTACTTCACAGCCTTCCCACTAGCAAAATACCCACCTTCCTTCCTCTGAGACAATGGAGCCCCGAGCCCCGTCCCATTGTGATCCCAGTTCAAGGCAGTCAAGTCAGGTCCAAGGGTGTAGTTATTCAGGGGCACAGCCGAGTCCCCCTCCAGCAGTCTACATGCCAGTGACCCAAGCGACCAGCCCCCACCCATATGTAGCAGCTGTGGGCACATGGGGGAACTGCTGTGGGCACATGGGGGAACCGCTGTGGACACACAGGGCAAGAAGAGACATGCCATGCCATGGGTCCCAAAGGGATTCTGAAATCAAGTGGGGCACAGGTGACCAGCTCTTGATCAGGGCTCAACCCTGCCACTCTGTTCTCCGGTTCTTTGTTCTCTTCTGAGTCCTCATTCCTTTGCCTGAGTTTGACCTTGAGTTTGCAGTTGAGTGGTTATCTCATCAACCACTGTCTGCACCAGCTGAGGGGTTCAAAGGTCTCCTTTCCTTTTGCACTGTTTCTTAGCTTTTAGTCCACGCTGGTACAATTCTTTTAAAAACTCTGAGCACTTTTTGGGTATTGATTTATAATGTACTCCATTAGACAAAAAGCCGTGGCCACCAATCTCTCAGAGACAGGCCTTGCTTGATCTTTGGCTCCTCATGCTGCTGTGGAACCCCACCTAAATATTTTTGGAAACCCCAACAGTGAACAGCGAGAGAGGAACTTTCTGGAGGAAAGCTCTGTCAAGTTAGGCCACAGGACTCTGACATCATTAAGCTCAGGTAATGAACTAATGGAGATGACCAAGCCCACGGGAAGTCACACCACTCACGAGGGTGGATTTACATACCCAAGAATTGCAACTACTGGAATGGTCAGATGGAGAAGACAAACTTGTTATGAAAGAGACATTTCATGAAGTATGGTTGCAAAGATTAGCAACAAACTTTGTTAGAACATGATATGCTAACAAAGATTAGCATATAAGAAACCACAAGCATGGAGAAAGGGAAACCCTCCTACACTGTTGGTGGGAATGCAAGCTGGTGCAGCCACTCTGGAAAACAGTATAGAGGTTCCTCAAAAAGTTGAAAATAGAGCTACCCTATGACCCAGCAATCACATTACTGGGTATTTGCCCTAAAGATACAAATGCAGTGATCTGAAGGGGCACATGCACCCAAATGTTTATAGCAGCAATGTCCACAATAGCCAAACTATGGAAAGAACCTAGATGTCCATCTAGATGAATGGATAAAGAAGATGTAGTATATATATACAATGGAATACTATGCAGCCATCAAGAGAAATGAAATCTTGCCATTTGCAACGACATGGATGGAACTAGAGGGTATTATGCAAAGCGAAATAAGTCAGTCAGAGAAAGACAATTATCAAAGGATCTCTCTGACATGAAGAATTTGAGAGGCACAGTGGGGGGGTCTTGGGGGATGGGAGAGAGAAATGAAACAAGATGGGATCAGGAAGGAGACAAACCATAAACTCACAAAACAAACTGAGGGTGGCTGGCGGAGGCGTAGGAGAGGTAGGTAGGGTGGCTGGGTTAGGGACAATGGGGAGGGTATGCGCGATGGTAAGTGCTGTGAAATGTGTAAGCCTGATGATTCACAGACATGTACCCTGGGGCAAATAATAGCCAAAACATCGTGTATGCAGGATTCCTGTCAGCAAGACATGGAATCTGAGCCCAGGCATGAGGAGACAATTAGATTACTCCAAACTGAGGGACATTTTACAAAAGGGAAGCTTGAACTCCTCCAGAGTATCAGAATGATACGAGAATTTTTTTTTTAAAGGCTCAGGAACTGTTCTAGATAAAAAAAAAAAAAAAAGAGGACATCTAATGAAATGACTAATTCTTAATTTTATCCTGGATTGGAAGAAAATGATTAAAACATTTAAAAATATAATCGGGATATTTGAGTTTGGCCTATATGTTAGATAATATTATGTTTCAATGTTAGATTTCCTGAATGTGATATTTATACGGTTATCTAGGACAATGTTCTTGTGTGCTTAGAAGATAGGTATGAAGACATTAAGGATAATAGTAATTGGGGGTTCCTGGGTGGCTCAGTGAGTTAAAGCCTCTGCCTTCGGCTTAGGTCATGGTCCCAGGGTCCTGGGATCGAGCCCCGCATCGGGCTCTCTGCTCAGCGGGGAGCCTGCTTCCCCCTCTCTCTCTGCTTGCCTCTCTGCCTACTTGTGATTTCTCTCTCTGTCAAATAAATAAATAAAATCTTAAAAAAAAAAAGGATAATGGTAATTGAATTCTCTATGAAAAACTCTCAAAAAAAAAAAAAATAACTCTCAAATGGCTCACCAAAAAAAAAAAATATTTGTGTCACCATGCACATGTGTGGACAGAAAGACATAAAGCAAATTGACAAATGGTAACAACCAACAAATCTAGATAAAGAGTAAATGGATGTTTATTGTGCTGTTCTTGGAACTTTTCTGTAGGTTTGAATTTTTTTAAAAAATAAAAGGAAAATATTACCAACTATAAAGAGTAAGTAGCACATACCGTGTTAATTATTCCTATGAACACTCGCACATTTGTGTTGGGCATTCCTCTCTGCGGGCTTGTTACTACCTACTTGAGGCCAGGCACAGTGAGGTGAAGTAACTTTCCCAAAGTCACAAAGAAAAGTGTTCGAGTGTCCGACAAGCAGAAACCAGAAAGTCAGAGCCTTCCTGCTTACATACAAGCACCTCCCTCACCTGGACTTAATAGAAAAATTCAAATAAAGGATTCTGCTCCTTTTTATATCAGTGCGTCATCTGCTACATAGCTGAAAAGCTATATTCTCTCACGAAGAAAACATACAAAAAATAAAACGTCTAAAAAATGGAGATTAGGTGTCCCGGGGGTGGGATTCAAGTTGATACTGATATTCTTTGGTGTTTTCCTTTCTTTCCTTTGATGTTTGGCCAGGAGGAGGGTGAGAAAAGAGATTCAAGGCACTATGAACAACTGCCCCCAACCAACAATTTAGTGGGTCCCTGGAGCAGAACACTGCTCCGACTTTGGTATCTCTCAGCTACACATTCTCCTTCCCTTCATTTATCACCTGTGTGTCACCATCTCCTGCAAAGGCCAGCCATCTGGCCCCTCTGGGCCACTGGCCAGCCCAGGTCCTTTGGACCCAACCTCACGCCCACGGCAAGTCTCAGTGTGACTTACAAGCGAGGAGGAGAGGAGCCTGGGAAGGTGACTCAATCAGACCACTGTGGAGCCAGAAGAGTGCTCTGTCGTTCTGCAGGGACCAAACACAGTCTCCACTCGGGCTTCCCAGACTCAGGGCTCAGCTGTGAGCTCTTTTCTTGCTTCCTTAAGGGGTGGCCGCCTTCAAGTTCTGCTTTTGCAACTAATAACCTATGTGTGGATTTTATGTGTGATACATTAAATAGCAGCTTCAGAAATCTATTAAGTTTTCTGGTTGACCTAAAAAAAAAAAATGCCTTGTGGAAGAGATACCGACCATCCAAGGAAACAGAGAGCCTGGTGTGTGCTGAGCTTCTGTAACTCCAAGGTCTCATGAGATGCAAGACGCGGACAGCAGAGGGTTGCCTGGGACAGTCACAAGACTCTCGACCAAGGAAAAGTACATCACAGGGAGGACAGTGGTACAGGAAGTGCTAATAGAGAACTTAGAAAGGTGGACTGATAGAAAAGTCTCCAACTAGTAAGGGGGCGTGGGATTTTGTGTGGCCAACAGAGAGACATCCAACACGGAGATGGTTGGACTCCACGGAGATGGAGGCACTGCTCTGCCTTGGGGAGAAAAATTAGGCACAAGGATTATAGAAGAGAATGATCTGGTCCACTCACTTCTCCTGACATCCAGTCCATTCCTCATGTATGCATCCATGTGCACACACACACACAGGATCATTTCTCTGGTAGCATGGAAGCTAAAAACCAAGTCATGGCCGCCATCTTGAAGGAACTTGAACACTCTGTGAACTGTGCAGCCAAGCTCTGCTTAAGGTTAGTTAGTATTTCTTCATCAAGTCACAGTAAGAAGAAAAATCAAAGGTTATTGTCTCTCGTGGTACATCTTAGCTCTAAAAATAATTTTAGTTTTATCCCGCATAGTGTGCTGGGTAGATGTGGAGACACACAAGTGAGTAACATGCAGTCCCTTCTCTTCAGTTGCTCCTGGTGGGGTAGGAATGAAACCAGGACAGTGAGCCAGTAAAAAAAGAGAGAGGGACAAACCAGAACAGATAGAGGATGATTCCTGAGGCAGCACCCCAGTGAGTATGGGAAGAGAGAGGATCCATAGCTAGACTCTAGAGAACGGACATCTCTTCCACAGGAGACAGGAGGGATGGAGGACAGAGTAGATAATGACGCAGTGTGTATACAACCAAGTCACCAATATTGTGACTCTCAGTTTGTGGCAGAACCACTTTGAGCCTTGCTGGATTTGTCACCAGCGTAGTCTTGAAGTTTCCAAAGCGGGTGGCTTATATTAAGAAAAAAAGAGAGAGAGAAAGAGAAGTAACTTAGAATCATTAGATTAAGGATTTGTAGGGGAATTTCCTTAATTATAGTTAGGAGTTATTTCTTTAAAGAAGTCATCCTCTGTAGATACAGTCTTAAGGGTGGTGATTAATGTCTCTGGAGTTAACATTTTTAATAAAAATTCCACTGTTTTTTTTTTTTAAGAATATAACTCATTGTCTATAGAACAAGATAAGGCAATGAATTACTGAAGTTATTCCCAAAACATAAAGAGATAAATCCCGGAAATGAACTAAAGAAATACAAGCATCTAGGTCAAATGTCTCCTGTCACTAATTTACTAGTTTAACTACAACTCAGTGAATTGGATCTTCTAAGCCTGAATCATTCAGGGACTCCGGATCCGGTCCTGCCAAAGTCCTGCAAACCTGGTGGGACACAAAAGGTAGAGGTAGCTTTGCCTCGAGTGTCACAAAGCCTCTGACTAGCTGGTGACAGATACGTTCACTCTTTAGCTGTTTGTTTTAATCAGAGTTAATAGACTCCAGAACTGTCAGTATCAGAACAAGTCCCTCACGGTTCAAGCGATAGAGGAAAAGCCAAGAACCTGCAGTCAGGCAGCACCTGCTCCTGGTTATCTCACTGATGAGAAAGATTCCTCATGGGAACCAATGGGCAACTGGTTTCTTACTCTCTTCTTTCCACTCCCAGACCACTGATCGGCTCAGTAATGTCGAGTTCCTTCCAGAAATCTTCAAGGGTCTTTGCTCTTTTTCGTTTGTTAACATTTTAATTCGATCTGAACATCAGCTAGTTTAAAAAAAAAAGAAAAAAATTTAAGGTACAGGGAACGAAACAGGTTCCCCACAGAGATCTAATTCTTCTCTTTTCAAACTCCAGTGTTAACTCCAGTGTTAACTCCAGGGCAGGTCTGAGATGAGAGCGCACGGACCAGGAGGAGAGAGCCCTGCCTTGATTCCGTTATAGAAGGACCAGGAAGGCAGAGCCTCTTTTGCTTTCCATTGGATTCGTTTCTTTTGGTCTTTCTTTCTTAGTTAACAGCTTTTACATTGTCCCAGTTATAAAAGAAAAAGCTTCTCATTAAAAATTTTCAGGCAATTCTGGAAGACCTTTCGAAAACAGAAAAATTTCCTCTAATCCTGTCATATGGAGTTAATATCATGCTGCATAGCCTTCCAAATAAGTTTTCTTCATGTGATTGTGTATGCTTTTTCAACGCACAAAGGAGGACCCCTTTTGAAACCCTGAGGCTGGAACCCACAGACCTGATTCCATCTGTCCTGAGAGGACAACAAAAGTTCACACCTGCCTTCTGACTCTCCTGGCCTCAATGTCCACTTGTAACACGGAAATGAGGCCACTACCACCTGTCATTCCACCTGAGTACGTTAGGTATATTTTATTAATGAAATAAATTCTAATTTATGAAATATTAATGAAATAAATGAAAAATATACGTTAGGTATATTAATAAAATTACCTGGATACTTTCGGCTTTGGGGGATGGTCTCTATTTAAATTAAGGTACATGATTCTGACTATAGTCCTCCCCTGTTGATGCAATAGAGAAATTCTAAGAGGTGAAGCCAAACAATGGTTACACTTAATTGGAAAATATCATTTTAAATCCTCACCCGAACACACGCAAGCCCACGACTTATTAAAAGCACACTGCTGCAGACCTAGTGTGGAATTCTGGCTGTCAGGGAGCCATGGAGGGCTTATCTAGGTATAAGGTTTTTAGGGTATTTAATATGTGTCAAATCGGTCATCGGATAAATAAACCAAGTTGTGATTTTTGTTTTTTACTTGGCTGAAGTAAATACACTTATTGTTTTCCTCTGGCTGTCCTCTTTAATTAGAATGTTGTTGTTGAAACACAACAGGTGGCGCTTGTAAATGTGATATCACACCCAAGGGAGGAATGAAAGCCTGCTGAAGAAGCTGACCAGTCTTAGCAAGAAGGTCCCCGAGGTTAGTAAGAGGTGGGCAACCTGCTGTACGGTGCGTGATTTCCAAAAAGTAGGATACTCACGACCTCAAGTTAGAATTCAGACTGCCTGGGTTTCAAGCCCAAATTCACTCCTGCCTAGTTTATGCTTTTAAGATGGTATAAAGTAGGGATATTAGTAGCACGGTGTGATGGTGTGCAGTAAATAGGCCAGGAAGTCAAGAACTTACAACGGTAGCCAGATGTGGCCAACACTCAGCAGATGTTGGGTGTGATGACGATGCAACAGTTTTCCTCACCTCATCTTCACTGAGTGCCACAGGGACCCGGCATTACGGGGAACCCAAAGAGAAAGTTCTGCCATTTACCAAGCATTGTCAAATAGTCAATACAATACACTGTATTATTTAGTCCTGACAACAGCTCTCTAAGTATTCCTAAGGCATTCTTAATGCCTTTTTCAGGTGAGAAAACTGAGACTCCGAGAGATAGACTTATTCAGCATCACAACACCTAGAAAGTTCTTTCTCTAGAGAAAAAAGAAAGGGGTCACTTCAACATTTTGCAAGTGCCTCACCCTCTAGGTACCTACCTAACACATAGAAACCAAATAAATTCTACCTAAATATTTATGGCACCCAGTGTCAGTGAGGGTATGCAGAAATAGTCACTCTTGCACGAATGCTAAGAATCAAAAACAGGTGGGGTCTATGCCCTTTAGCCCAACAGCTGTAATAGAAGGGATTTACCACACGTATCCACTGGAACACAGGCCATGCCAAGATGAAAGTGCCAGGATAATCATGACAACATTGTTTGTAATACCAAAGTGTGACCCCCCCCAAACAGAAGTCTTCAATAGGGCTTCAAAGAGTGCTATATAAATAATGAGATACCACATAGCTTTTAAAGGAATGAGGTAGATAGAAAAGGTATCCAAGATAATAACCAATAAACCATAGTTACTGCTAAACATTTGTTTTTTAATTTTTTTAAAGATTTGTTTACTTATTTTAATGAGAGAGAGAGAGAAAGAGGGAGGGGAGTGGCAGAGGGAGAGAGAGTTAAGCAAACCCTGCACTGAGTGGGGATCTGGACACGGGGCTCGATCTCCCAACCCGGAGATCATGACCCGAGCCAAAACCAAGAGTCAGATGCTCAACTGACTGTGCCACCCGGGCACCCCTAAACATATTATTAGTAAAGAACTTTCTAAGTAAAAACTCACACTAAATGCATCAATGGCTTCACTAAAATGCATAAAAACCCACATCTAGGAAAGTAGTCTGGAGAATGAACAGACAGCCTTGGAAAGAGAATGTCACGCAGACCTCTGAGTGATAAGTTATAGGGCCTTAAACCAATTATATTAGCGTTCAGACCCTGAGTCTTCTCACCCACAAGACACAGATAATAATCCCCATTTCATGGGTCTGCTAAGCATTTGCCATAATATATTTATATTGCCTAACACAGAGTAGGTTTCAAAAAATAGTAGTCATTCTTAGTCAAGTCACTCCACTCTAAGCCTAGCCTCCTTATCTATACAAGGAAGGCAATGATTCTCTAATTAGGATTACAGAATAGGTGTGCAAAGGATTTCTAAGCTTTAAAATTCTCTAAAGAGTTAAGATTATTATCAATATCTGGAAAGTCAATATATAAAGACATGAAGTGTTAACTAATACGGTTAAATTAAAATACATGATTTCTATCTCAAAATATGGTAGCCTGATAATATATGTATTTTAAATATTTTATTTATTATTTAAGAAAGAGAGAGTGAAAGAGATCATGTTTACTGACTGAGCCACCCAGGCACCCAGACTGATAATATATAAACTTTCCCATCCAAGCCACATAAAATGCTGGATCATATCTAGCTAGGCTCTAAAATCTATAGCTGACCTTACAGGTAAATAAAGGAATTCCCCAAAGAGTTTTGAAAATAAGACTGTTTGGGGGTTAACTTTCATTCTCTATGCCATGGAAAAAGCACATGGGAACAGGAAACAACCCCTTGGGAGAGATGAAACCAAGACCCCTGCATAAATCCAGGAATATTGAAATTCTATCCTCTGTGAAGAAGAACAAGAAAAAAAATCTACCTACCAACAGAGGAGGTATAAAACAATGCTTACACATATTCCAGGGTTCTTTGGAAAAAAAGTTCCCCTGAGAGTTCATAACCCCAACCTGCCCTCCTGTGGATTTGGGATTCATGCTGACACTGTCTGTTTAGTCTCAGAAACTCCAAAAGAAAAAATGAACATAAAATGGCCCTACGTTGGTAACAAACTCAAGCTTGTAGCAGATGCCAAAATAAGCCATACCTGCAGGGACAGTTATTCAACACAGACCTCACAGGAATCCCACAGATAAAGCTAAGCTGAGCATAAGCCCCAAAGTGAAAAATATAAAGAGCGTGAGTAAATAAGCCAGCATGAGCAAGAGTCAGCAAAAATAAAAAGGCTCAGCTAGATGCCCAGGAACAAGAGATAACGCAACTGCTGGTTATGAAATTTATAAATTTCTAAACATAAGTATTTTTCAGGTATTAATAAATTAAAGATAAAATTTTAACATGAAAAAATAAAACAACTATTAAAAAGCAAGTAATTTTGAAAAAAATTTAATCTCTAAAATGGAAAAAAGGCATGATTCAATTTGAAGCTGAGTTAAAGAGCAGATTAAATACATCTGCAGGAAGAATTAAGGAACCAAGGTAGATCTGAAGAAAGGAAACAATTCACTATAAAGAAAGAGATTTAAGATATGAATGAGAAGAGAAATATCAAAACTAGAACGTGAAGTTTTGGCATTTGCCCGACAGGAGAGAGGATAGGGGAAGGCAGTAGCTAACAGATAACGGCCAAGGATCTTTCTAGAACTGGTGAAAAACACCAGTCCTCAGATTCTAGATACACAAAGAGTACCAAAGAGGAGAAATAAAAATTATGTATATTTTAACTAGGTTTTATGTATGTTTTTGGCACGGGAGTCCTAAATAGCGATCATAACCCAGAAGCAGAAGACAGTTGTGATTCAAAAATGGCACTTCTGGCATTTGAGCAGGAAGCAAAATGGAAACATCTGGGAGGAGAGACTTTCTCACCGTCCTTCAAAGCACCCGTATGGGCACTTGTAGAGTCTTCCAACCCTGCACACAGGCGTTCATGTACTCATTCCTTCATTTGTTCGATCACACATACAACCCACTGAGGTCCCAATAAGTGCCAAGCACCAGGAGCCTCGCAGTGAACAAAGCAGACGAAATCTCTGCTCTCACAAAGCTTCTATTCTACTCCTTAAAACAGACAGCAAACAAACACAGAAGACAAATTCAGACCGCGAGAAGTGCTGGAAAGAAACAAGCCAGGATAAACCACAGAGCGACAGGGTTGAGGAGAGCGCGGTGGGCTTCTTTTGTCAGCGTGCAGAGGGAAGCTTCCCCCGGGGAGCAAAGACAAGTCTGAAGCCTGAAAATGAGTCAGCAGCCAGCATCTCAGAAGAGGGACCTCAAGAGCAAAGGCCCTGTGGCTGGAAAAAAGCCCATTCTGTTTAAGGAAGAGAACAAAGGCCGGAGTGGCTGGAGCTTAGTCTCAAGGCCATGTGGAGAGATGTGGGGCCAGCGAGGGGCAGAGACAGTTCACATGGGTCCCGTAGGCTGTGCCAATGAGTCTATATTTTGTTCTTTGTGATTTTGGAAGCTATACATATGTTTTTAAGCAATGAATGGTGGGACTGGATTGAAATTTGCGGAAGATCTTTGGTTGCCACGGGAGGGCTAGATTCCAGATGGAACAAAAGAGAAAGTAGGATCCCAGTTTCAACCCTCAAGGCACGACCCAGCAGAGAAGGTGAAAGTGGGTCGGGATGGCAGCCTGGTGATGGGAGCTGCCGTGGAGATGGGAGAAGCAGAGAGACCCAGGACACATCTCAGAGGTGTGTCCACCCGACCTGCTGGTGGACTGGCTATTGGGAGAGAAGCACCGAGAGGCAGGGAGGATGATGCCTCCGACTCAGCTCATTCACCTTAGCTCCCGGTAGAGACAATGCCTGATGTGGAGGGAACACAGGGGAAGACAGGTCAGGGCGGCAAAGTTAAGGTGCCTAAGAAAAGTTCGGAATATTTATTAAGCTACCGGGTTGGTAAGTCAGAAGGCAGCTGGATACACTGCCCCCGAGATCAGGGTTGTGGTCAGGAAGTTAGAAACACAGTAGTGGCATTTGAACTAGAACTAGGTAAGATCAGCGAGGATAACGTGTTGATAGAGATGAGGAGGGAAGGGAGAGAGAGGCCCGGAGAGAGGGTTGGGTTAAAGGTTCAATTCCCCGCGGGTTCCTATTCAGAGATCTAATGGAGGAGGCAGAGGGATCCTGAAAAAGAGGTGAAAAGGAGTAGCCAACGTTTAGAGAAAAAAAAAATCAGTGAGTAAATTTACAGGAAGCAAAGAGAGTTTAATCGAGAAGGGGACGACAGTGTAGGAGGCTGTGACAAGGTAAAGGAAAATAAGGACAGATAGCGATCACGGCCCAGGGACGGATGGAACGTGCTGGGCAGTTTCAGTGCCGAGGGCAGAACAGAAGCCTTAGTGGAACCGGCTAAAGAGAGACGAGGGGGGGAGGAGATGGATCCAGAATTGAAGACCATTTTTGTCAGTGTTTGCCTCCCAGGGGACAGGGGTTTAATGGCAGATAGTTCGCGTTCTGATAGCCAGGACCCCAGGCAGGGGAGAGAAAGCGGGGGGAGGAGCCGCTGAGCGAGGGGTCAGCGCAGCGCGGGGCTGGCCCTGGACCAGACCTGGACCGGCCCTGGACCAGCGCGGGCCGCTGCACCTGCGGCCGGAAGCATCTGCGGAGGACCCAGCGGCAGGGGTCCCGGGGGCCGTGGTGGCTCCTGTCTGACTGGTGTGTGGGTGGCAGTGGTTCTCCTGCCTCTGAGGCCCGTCTTGACCGCTGCACCCCGCTGGAGCAGCTTCTCCCTTTCATTTCCCTGTCTGCCCCCTCCCCCGGAGTCCAGCTCTCCACTTAATCAGTGGGTGCCCTTTGTGATCGAATCCGGTGAAAACTGCTAACGAAAGTGCAAGCAAGAGAGCCGGGAATCGGGTTCTGGTCCCGGCGCGGAGGGATGGGCCAAGCGCACGCGAGGCCAGGTGGGCGGAGCCGCACAAGCAAAGGGAAGCGGGAGGGACAGTGAGGAACAGGACGCCCGAAACCTCGAAACCACGCAGAGGAAACGCGAGGGATGGGGAAGGGCAGACTGCCTGGGGGCCTGCAGGACATTTTAAGGAAATGAAGCTCTGTGAAAACTATGGCAGGGTTTTGAGCAGAGGAATGAGAGGATCTGTTCCCTGAGTTGGGGCCCCACGGGAGACAAGGGTGTGCAAGCGGGAGACAGAGTCAAGCACCTCCTTGGGAGAAATTTGAAGTTCAGGGGTCACGTGACACCCAAGTTGCAAGTGTCCAGGCTCTCTGCGCTCCTGGAGGGGCTCCTCGGAGCTGCTACGGTGACCTTTCTAAACGTTAAGGCCAATTTGCCGAAGTAACTTCCCTGTTTGGGAAGCCTGGTGCTTGGCGCTGCGGGTGAGTCCCAGAATCCTTTAGTGAAAGCAGAGAGCGCCTCCCAGTCTGGCCCCTGCGCCCGCCCTCCCACGGGTCCTGCTGCCTGCATGACCCCCACCTCTCCTCCCCAAGGACCTGCTGCTCCGAGTCTAAGCTGCCCTGAGACACCTCCTTGCCCCCTTCCCTGGGTCTCGTCCAGGCAGAAGGGGGCCTCCTCCCTCCTCCGGTGGGTCCCACAGTCCTCTGCACCCGCCTGCACACAGACATGTAACTCCAGCCCCAGGTCCCAGATCCAGGCTCTGTAGCGGAGCTTCCCACGGCAGGCTTCAGAATTAGAATTCATTAAAAGCCAAGCACTGGCTTGCTGTGTATGACTTGAGGCATGTTGTTTAAACCCGGTTTCTTATAAAGGCAGTAACCCCTACTTGGTAGAACTGGCCTCTCCATGAAATGAGATAACATGAGCAAATCGAGAACTATATAGGACCTAGCGCACAGTAGGTCTTGGAAAATTAGTCTTCCCCTCCAGACCTGAGGCCTCTGTGGGCAGATAATGTGTCTGTTTTATTGACATTACAGAGGTCCCATCGTTAGTGGGTTCTGGGCACATAAATGCACTTGCTAGATGTCTGCCTGAATGACCAGACCCTGTCTTCCAGAAAGGCTGGTGGGGCAGATGTCCCCAGGGGAAGATGGTGAGGCTACAGTGGTCTGTGGCCACGTGCAAATCCCAGCGCGGCTCCTATCAAAGCGGTCTCTTGCCCTCAGCAGCAGCAGGGAGCCCCTACTGTTTGTCTCTAGAACATTCATCCGTCTTCTCCACAAGTATTTTTCTCTTTGCTCTTTAGAACTTCTGTCACTGTGTGCCAGCCCTCAGTTCCTGCTCAGCTGCTCTCCCGCTGCTCGGCCTTGTTTGTTCTGTCTTCCTCCACCATTTTTCACCACACACCATATGGCTTCTCCTCCCGGACCCTGAGCTCGGGCTTCCCGGCTGTCTACTGGCCTCACCCGGGCAACCTGGGTCCTCTGGGGGGCTCGCCGCCCCTCCAGCCAGCAGCCCTGCCCTCAGCTCACTGTGGATCCGGGAAGGCTCTGAGGAGACACGTGGCACTGAGAGCCCCCCAGTACGTTCCCTTTGCCAGTTACCTACCCCCCGCCAGCCGTGCGTCGAGCAGGTGGTGATCTTCCAAACATAAGGTGATCGTTTGCATCTAATCCTAGAATATTGACAGACGTGTAGCACAGATACTGAATGAAATGTTTTTACCCGTTTTTTTCCCCAACCTCCTACAGCATCCGATGAGGCAGCGCCCGGGGCAGAGGACCCCGTGTGGACTCCCGAGTCACAGGGACACACGGCTCTTCATGGCAACTTACGTGCTTCTTAAGTTCTCGAAATCTCAGTATCTTCGTATGTGAGCTGAGCTAACGGGACCTACCACACGGAGTTCTTAGTCGATAATGCCTGTCTTTGTTTATCTCTCAAGGCATAAGCCATCAGCCCCAACAGTTTTTCATCAGCGCTCATGGGTTTTGTGGGTCAGGAATCTGAGAGCAGGGGTGCTGACTTGCAGTCTCTCATGAGGTTGCAGTCGGTTGGTGGCCTGCGCTGGGCTCCTTCTGAAGCCTTCGTCACACACATGTCGGGCACCCAGGCTGGACAGACACACGGCAGGAGCTGTGGCAGCTGGGGCTCCCTCAGCCTCTCCCTCCATCCAGCGTCACCAGATTTCTCACATTATGGATCAGGGCTCCCAAGGGACATTTCCTGAGAGAGAGAGAGAGAGAGAGAGAGAGAGAGGGAGAAACAGGTGCAGCTAGTCCCCAAAGTCCCACAGCGTCACATCCTCTACCTTCTGCTCCTCCGAAGCATGTCACTACTGCCAACCCATAAGGAAGGGGGAATGAAGTAGACTCCTCCTGCCTTTGAAGGCCTGTCAAGAATTTGTGGACACATTTCCGAGGCACTGCAGCAAGGACGAATGCCTGGTCTTCCATAAGCAGTGGCAACTTTATATTTTTTTTTATCTGATGACTTAAAAAATAAAACGGAAGAATGTCTCCGCCCTACCATTCTTGTCTTCACTCCCACAGACACATCTATCCTAGAAGGAGGTAAATACCTGTCAATTTAGGCAAGAGTTAAAAGGAAGGATGAAAAGGAGGAACAGAAATATTTATTCATCCCTTGCTCCATACTAAGCCCCATGTGAAATGCTTTATGTACATTATTATCTATTTGAACCCTGAGGATAACCCCACAGCTTTCTGTCATAAGCCTCTTTTACGGAGGAGAAGTCTAAAGTCCACACATGTTGACTGAATTGTCCAGGGCCAGACAGCTGTGAAGACTCGCAGGAGTGGAGCCCAGCTGGACTGACCCAGGGCCTGCGTGTCCAACGCTGTGCCCTCTGCCTAGACAATTTCTGAGATCATCAGCTTTGACTTAAGTGTTTCCTCCATTGGTTGCTGTAATTTGAGGAGTCAGGTATTTGAAGAAGCAGGTGGACTAGAACCTGAGAATTCCAGAGGTTCTTGAACCCAGAAGGAGAGAGGCCAGGTTGTTGCTGATGGAGAGAGGTTCAGAGGACGTGGAGGCCCCACCCAGACAGCCAGAGAGCAGGGGGCTGGCACGGAGGGACTGTCTTACAAGTGTTCCTTCCACCACCACCATGCCAACTTAGTTACCTCACGTTCGTTCTGTTCAGCACTTCCTCCCAAACCATGTCTTAGAATAATTCAGGGCTTTCCTGCCTTTCCTCCAGGATGTGGAAACCATCCTGGTGTCCTGAAAATTTACTGGGTAGTTAAGCAAGAAGAGGTCATTGAACAGGGACAGAGACAGGGACAGAGGGAACTCCTACCATCAGACTCCATCCTCCTGGCCAGGCATGTGGGAGGTGCTCAGTTCTGTGCTGGGCCACAAGCGCACCACCTGGCCTAGACCTGAGACCCAGGCCCGTGAGGCTCTCACAAGGTCAGGATGAGCTGTGTTCCCTCTTGGCTCATAAGGCTTATGAGGCTGGAGCAGCCCCTCCTGCAGCGGGCCACATCTTAGAGCCACACTGAGCCTCCTCCAGCAGCTCCTCCCCACACACCTCTTGGGCTCTGCTGCTGGGCTTCCAGGGCCCTATCTCCACGTGCTCCTCTCCATTCCTGTTGTCTAAACTCCCGACTGTTCTCAGCTGCCCTCAAAGCACTTTCTGCTTCCTCCTATGGTATGACCTTTTCTTCCCCATGCAGTCTCTTCCACGTCAGTCATTCAGAAAATACTGATGAAGCACATCCTATGTGCCAGACACGGTTCTAGGCACCGGGGATCCAGCAGGGAACAAGGCAGGCCTGGTCCCTCGCTCCCCGGGAGTTCAGACCCCACCACGAAGGAAGCTCTCTGGGTGGGGGACATACAGAAGAACACACCCCAAATTGTGTCAGTAAATTGTCCCCTGACATCGAGTTGAGACGGCAGCCTGCCAGGTTGATGACACACACTGCGAGTTCGACGCTGTCCCGGGCGTTGAGCAATGGCTCGGGGCAAGTCACTTGAGCTCTCAGCCGGGATGACTCGTCCTTTTCAGGAGTCACCCCTGCCTGGGAATTCACCTCCACAGACATCATCTGAGGCAGGAATGTGGTCTGTGCTCAGTTTCCATCACCCCCTTCCTGCCCCGGGGTTTCCAGGCTGAGGAATAAAGGAAGAGAAAGCTGCTACATCTGCCCAAAGGACTTCCTCTTGCTTTGGCCTCCTCTGTGTTGGCAACAATAACAACAGGAGTAAAGCCATGAGCCTTTGCAAGTTCTGCTCACACAGCTCCTCCTGGGAGCAGATGTTCTAGACGTTGGCATCACGGGGAGCACATGGTCAGTGGTCCAGGCAGCATCCCTCTACGGTGAAAATTTTCAGGCTAGTGGAGGTTAAATAACGTACCTAGTGAGTAGATAAAATGTGAGTTTTGTAGGAAGAAAAAGATACGGGAGGGAGCAGAATGGAAATTCCACATGAATTTCAAAGTTAAAGTCAGAGGAAGTCAAATGCATTTCGGCGATTTGGCCAGCAGCATTAGGCTGAGGGGAGACTCGCTCGCTTCCCTCTCCTTGGCCCTGCTTTGGAAGCTCTTGTAGAGGTTCCCATGGGAGACATGCCCTCTGAGGGTGCCTCTGAGGCAGGAAGGCATATGTTGGTGCCAAAAAACTCCAAAAAAGGGAGTTCAGACCTCACCACAAAGGAAGCTCTCTGGGTGGGGGACATACAGAAGAACACACCCCAAATTGTGTCAGCAAATCATCCCCTGACATCGTGTTGAGAAGGCATTGAGAGCTCGCGGCTTCCTTCGGCCTCGAGCTGGCCTTTAGAGCAACAAACCCAGCCAGAAGGGGCCCTGGGCAACAGGGACCAAGGATTCACTCTGTAGTAAGTGTTTCGAAAGCAGAGAAGTTCCAAGGTTACTTAAACGAGCAGCTTAAAAATGTCATCAAGGACCCCTGTCTTTTCCATGTTCTCTCTCTACCGTCTTCAGCTTGTAGGTGTGAGTTCCCGTGCACTCCAGATGGCTGCTCCTGTTGCAAGCACAGTATGCTCGCACAAGGACACAGGGAGGCCAAAAACCATTCTTACTATGCATCCCTTTTAAAGAAGAACTTTCCCGGTTGGTTCCCCTACTCCAGCAGACGTCCCCTCACATCGCATTGGACCCAAGTGCAGCACGGAATTATAGGCAAAAGGAATGGAACCACTGTGAGTAGACTGTCCCACCTCCCAGGGCTGGTCTCTTGAGAGTGTGGTGACAAATATTCGGATCTAGTCTTTTCTGCCAGCAAGGCTAATGGGTGTCAGCAGGGAGGCAACCAGCGGAGCAAGTAACCCAGCACCTCCACCTTCCCTCATCTCGTCCCCCAGCGCAGAGAGCCCCTTGGGACATGTGAGATGATTAATTGGGAAAAATAAATGTCAAGTGGCTTTCTGTTTCCAAGATGGAAGAGTTTCATGTCATTCTGTTTTCCTTCATGTAATTTATGCAACTTAATCAGGCAAGTCGGTCAGACAGACGGCTTTCCAAACTTGGAAAGTTCTGTCAACTTGGAAGAAAGGAATGGAGAAACAAGCCAAGGTCCGCAGAAGCCTGACCTTTTCCACAGAGCAGGTTATGCATGTATCTCCCCCCAGAGTGCCTATGTCACCCACGTGTCCCCCAGAAGGATCTGGAAGCACAGGCAGAAGCGCGGCACATGAAAGCTGGATCTTACTGCTCATCCAGCTCTCCTAGATCTTGTACATCTCACTGCACAGAGAAGCAAACATGAGAACAGACAGAGAAGGGGCTTGACCCAGGTCAGACCATCAGTGGCCGAGGCAAGATGGCGGCCTCCCGGGATGTTGTCTGCCTGTTTGCACAAAGCCTCCTGGCTCCAGCTCAGGCCCACCTGACCAAAGAGCCATCACACAATTCAATAAATACCTACAAATAACCAGAGTCCCATGGATGCTGCAGACCATAAGAATAGAAGGGCAGGGGGTGGGGGTGATGGGAAGGATGGAAAGAGAGTGACTTTCTTAAAGCATCAACATTCCTCAAAACATACAGAGAGTGAGCATACTTCACCTTGGAGTTGAATAAAACTAAAGCTAGTTCATCGTCTGTAGCTTACAGGGATAAGTTGCAGGACGCTGGAGGACGAAGTGAAAAGAGCATTTAGCAATTCAATTAAAAATAGGTATGATGCTGGACTGTAAGAGATGAATGTGGGTTTCAGTTATAGAAAGAGAAAAGGCCTTTGTTCCTGGTTCCTGTTCCCCACTGATACAAATAGGGCTGCCCGATTAACCTACAGGCTCCAAGAACTTCCTTTGGGAGGTTCTCCCCTTCATCACGTCAAACATGTTAAGATGCTCCCTGATCCCAAGTTAAAAATAACTGATATACTGGGGTTCCCCGGGTGGCTCATGCAGTTAAGTGGTCAACTCAGTTTCTGCTCAGGATATGATCTCAGGGTCCTGGGATTGAGCCCTGTGTCAGTCTCCGTGCTCAAAGGAGAGTCTGCTTCAGGATTTGTGCTCTTCCTCTCCCTCTGACCCTTCCCCCAGCTTGCTCTCTCTCTCTCTCTCTGTCTTTCAAATAAATAAACAAATCTTTAAAAAAATAAAAAATAATAATTGATATACAACTTGGTAATAGTTTGTGTTGCATTTGACTAATTGAAAGAAACATTTTTTAACATTTATTTAAATAATAATGTTCCTTTTTTGATATCATAGTTTTGAGTTATATGTTTCCCACATCTCATATATCTCAAATATTTTAATGGATCCTTAGAAAGTTCTAAGCCCTAGGCCCTCGGCCGACAGCATTAAGTGGTTAAAATGAGAAACTGTGGATCTTTAGATCCTGTAATTCCACACAGAGGGAGCCTTGACAAGGAGTTGAGGAAGGCAATCAGCACACAAGTCACCTACCTTAGCACTCTAATACGACCAATTCACATCTGGGTAGTACTTTGTCCCTTACCCAGATCTTTTGCATATTTTATTTCATTTGATTCTCTTCAACAGCCTACTATATAGACACTAAATCTGGCTTATTGATAAGGACACTTTGATTCAAAGAGGTTAGCTTATTTAATATCACACCACTAGTAAGGAAGAAACCCAGATTCTAGGGAATGGTCCTAACACCAATGCCTATGTACCTTGGATCACAACTTCAACTCCTTGTTGACAACAAAATCTAGAGTCTTCTACTTCATGACTGGGAGAGGAAACAACTAGTTGACCCAACTCTTCTTAGAAGCAAGGGGCCCTAGCGGCTGTTGGTGGAATGCCATTCAGTCCAATAAAATGGAGCCCATCAGAAAGATCTCAACTGTCTCATCAACACATATTTTTTTTCGGTCTGATTTTCACTAGAATGAGCACTGAAATGGTCGGCATCATAGGTGATGGGAATCTGGAAGTAAGACCTGAGCCCTTTGATGGTGACTGCCCTGGAGTGGGAATCCCAAGGGATAGATGTCACACTGGTTGGGATCACCACAGGTCTGCTATGCAAAGATCCCTACTGTCACCCAAAAAATGCACCCTCTTCTGGACGGTGTTTTCAACATGCCACAATGTGAATGGTTGGGATCCGAGACCTGAACCCCAGGAAGAATAGAGCAGTCTGAGAGTGCAGACTAAGAGGGCGTTTGAGGTCATCAAGCCATCTTGTGTAATGGCTCTGCTAAGTCCTAAGAATTTAAGGCCTGTGTCTGTGACAATGCCCTGGCACAGAACAACCCCCACACACGCCTGTGGAATGAAGCTCTGAATCACAGGTGAGGAAAGCCGGGCCTTCTCCCCATCTGTCAGTCCTACTTCCAGATTCCTTTTTTTTTTCTTTTTAAGATTTTTATTTATTTATATGACAGAGAGAGATCTCAAGTAGGCAGAGAGGCAGGCAGAGGGAGAGAGAGAAGCAGGGTCCCTGCTGAGCAGAGAGCCCGATGCGAGGCTCCATCCCAGGACCCAAGATCATGACCTGAGCCGAAGGCAGAGGCTTAACCCACTGAGCCACCCAGGCGCCCCATCTACTTCCAGATTCCAACATTACCCACTGATACTGAGAAAGAATTGGTGAGACAGCTGTATCCTGGAAAGGCCACTGGATTGTTTTTAAACTAAACACAAGGCCAAAGCCTCAGGGGCCTCTAACAGGACAGTTGGGATTTTTCTGACGGGCTCAGAATGGAGAGCCTAGGGCCCCTTGCTTCCAGGAGAAGTGGGATCAACCTGTTGGAGTGAGGCTGGAGTGCATTAGGTCCAACTCGCTCATTTGAACAGAGTAAGATCTAACGTTATCAAATCAAATTCAGGCCCAGAATCTGAACACTAAGCTGAACACTAAGTTTACAACCCCAGAGACATGTGAGCCTGAGCACCCGTGTTTCCTCTCCATGAGCTTTGTGCAACCTTGTCCTTCTTCCTCCTCCATGGTTGGTATCAAAAAGGGGCAGTATGGGGAGCCTGAGTGGCTCAGTGGGTTAAAGCCTCTGCCTTCAGTTCAGGTCATGATCTCAGGATCCTGGGGTCAGGCCCCACATCGGGCTCTCTGCTCAGCAGGGAGCCTGCTTCCCCCTTCTCTCTACCTGCCTTTCTGCCTCTTTGTGAGCTCTCTCTCTCTCTCTCTATCAGATAAATAAATAAAATCTTAAAAAAGGGGGGGGGGCAGTATGACCTTGGGGAAAGTCCTCTGCCCCTATGAGAAAACTGAAAGTTTGGGAAGTGAGCATGGCAGCCAGCATTCCCGATATCTGCACAAGCGCCATGCCAATGATAAGCGCATAGGGTGGGCAAGGCCATCCCAGGCGGCTGCTCTATTCCAGGGCTCTGGAATAATCCTGTGAGGAGGAATAACAGCACGTGAGGAGAATCCCCGTATTCTTGCTCACCTGTTTCTCAGCCAAGCCTCACTAATGATTCACAAACGTCTCCTCCACGTCCTCATCTCCTGGTCAGTTGGAACTCTGCGTGAAACGGAAACCAACAGGGAGGTGAAAGACACTGCGGCTCATGGTTCGAACGTGCTCTTTCTGCCATCTCCATTACCTTATTGTTTTAGTCCTCAAGGGCAGGGACCACTTAATAGGCTTCTACGGTTCCCACAGGATCTTTCTCAGCACCGGGCACGGAGTAAATGTTCAACAAATACATATTTATTTTGACCCTGGGTCAGGCTGACTGAACCACTAGAGGCAGTTCAGTGGAAGATGAATCATATCTGCAGATTTCACACGTATCCCAATCAGAACTTCCTTTTGAAACATTCTTTCTCCAAGTTCTCCTTTGAAGGCCATTTGATTATATTAATAGTGCTAATCCTGAAACTGTAACTCCCACACTTGACACAGCATAATTTAGAGCAGGTGCTGTTCTTCCAAGAGCGCAGAGGTTTCGGAGGAAACCAAACACTCCTCCCTTCTTGGTCTCCACTCACACACTCTTCCCTTCGCTCTGGAAGTGATGGTACGTAGTTTCTGAGACGAGGGGGAGGAGCTGTCATTACATGTTGTCTTCCTGTGACTTCTCACTGCACTTGGAATAACATCCAAAACCCTTCCCACACTCCTGCCCACTACTCCAATCTCCCTTCCTGCTTCTCTCCCTCCCCTCCATCTTCTACCGCAGGACTTGTCTTAATTAATTTCTTAAACACACAGGTCTCTTCTTAGAAGTCTTCCCTGACTGGGGAGATTTTCCAGAACTGATTCCTGCAACCCCCAAGTCTTGCTTTCAATTGACCTCCTTCCTTGACCGTGGAAATAGAGTAGGGTTGCCCCTCACCCTTTGTCTCTTTTGCATTTATGTTTTATCCTTGATGCACTTCTTTGGATTTGTAAATGAACATTTTGTTGCCTTCTTGGTCTCCCTCAGTAGCCTGGAAACCCTGAGAACACAGAGCACTTTAATTTTGTTTCTGATTGTGACTCCAATGCAGGGCACAGTGCTTGACTCATAAACACGTGTTGAACAAACGAATGAATGAATGCTTTAGGAGAAATCTGTCCCTTGCTCTCTGGCTCTCCTTCCTATCTTCCCATCTCAGATCTCTCCTGGAGGCTAAGAAGCATTTTCTTCTAATCAGAGGACTCTCAAATTTCTAGGGTATAGATAAGTTATGTTGGTGGGGGGACAGAGTTCATTGGCTCCTATCAGGTATGAAATAGACCATAAATGAAGAAAAATAGAATCAGATGAGGAGGTATGAAATGTATGAATACAATATGAAATATACTGCAAATGAAATGTACCGCAAATGAAGAAAAATGTACAGAATCAGGTAGAGTTAAGGTAGAAATATGTCCTTACAATGTAAAGAAAGTACTCCTTTTAGAACTGCCCATGTCTTAGAGTGTGACAGACTGTAACCCCTCTCAAATGTAGGCCATATGCTTCTGAAACGGAAAACTGTTTCCATCTTCTCTACTCACTTCTGTTCTCCAAATGTACGAGACTTCTGCCACACCAAGCAATTCTCCCGACAGCCATGGTGTCCTACAATTCAACTCAATTCTGACACTATTTACCTAGAGACAGCATCAGATCCCACAGGCAAAGGGCTCAGTCCCACAGGCCTGCTCCCACTGTGACCTTCCAGTCCCAGGTCCCAGGTCATCACCCATACTCTGGCCAGCTGTAAATCGGAGATTCCCATGACCTTCAACCCTAGGCTTGATCATTGGCTAGAATGGCTGACAGAGTTAAAACAACAACAACAACAGAAGGCAGTTTCCTATGACTTAACTGCAAAGGATAGTGAAAGATACAAATGAACAGCTACTTGAGGAGATACATAGGGCCAGGTCCAGAGAGGATCCTCGCACAGCAGCTTCTGTCCTCATGGAGTCTGGGCATATGCCTCCTGACATGAGGATGCATTCTTCTTCACCAACCTGGAAGCTCTCTGAATCCGACATTTAGGGAATTTTATGAAGGCTGCATTACGTAGGCAAGATTGACTAAATCATTGGCCATCAGTGGTCGATTCAACCTCCATCCGCTTTGCCCTCTGCACAGGTGGAGGGGGAGCTGAAAGTTCCAACCCTCTGACCACAGGGTTGATTCTCCTGAAAACCAGTCCCTGCTGTGTGGTTATCTAGGGGCTTTCTGAAACTCACCTCATTAACAAACCCAGTTGTTGTCTTTGAAGGGGGTTGTTGTGAACAAGAAAAGACTCTTCCCACCTTAATCTCTCCTACCACTTAGGAAATTCCAAAGGTTTTAGGAGCTCTGTGCCAGAAAAGGGAACAAAGACCAAATACATGCTTATTTTAAATCACAGTATCACAGCAACTCCAAGACTGACAGGATTGTGTCACTTTGAAAAGATGACCTAGGATCTAGCAGATGGGATCTGAGTGCCCTCCGGAGAAGATGACCCAGACAGAAACTGCCTTCTCCTCACTCCTCAGTCTACCTGCAGGTCCCCGGGAGGCTGAGCGCAGGGTAAGATGTCAGGCAGCCCTCCTGGTTTCACTCGCTGTTGTTATGGCTTTAATTAGATTACATGATTAGGGAGATTTACCCCTGCTTCCATTGTAATTTTCCGTGGAATTCGAATTCCAGGTGTCCCGGAACCAAATGTCTTCAACAGACCTCAGCTCAGCAGGTGTGGACGGAAGAAAGCCGGCCAATGCCTGAAATTTTCTATCCCCAGTGCTCTGTATTCAATGGCGTTGAGCACATCTGTGTGCGGCCACATCACTGAGGCTCTGGGGTTCCTGGCTGTGGCTGACAGGACGTGCAGGCAACTTAACCTACTTGTTGTCCCATAATCGGCTAGCAGTCCATTTGCCACTGTACCTCCCTCATCTGCCTCCAGAGCCTAGTTTTTCCATACATAGATTTATTATAAATAAGATTGATTAGCAGTTAGAGTCTTCATTAATCTCTTACCTCTCACACTAACTCTGTGATCTTCCAAAAATCAGCCTCCAGATACCTCTTTCTCCTCATCAGTAAAAGGAGGATATTAGTCTCTACCCCATAGAGGTAACTAATAAGGAAGCTATTATGAAAAGCACACACAAATGTTTAATAATAACTGGTGCTCAATAGCGTTACTTGATAGGACAAATATTGCCCTATCATTATTTTCAAGTTAGCTCCTGCAAGAGCTCATTCATTCCTGTGTCCCCGGGGCTGGATTTAGTCCTTGACACAATGGACTCAACAAACATGTGATGAACTGAACTCCCCTCGCACGCACGCACGCACGCACACACGCATGTGTTGTCTGCACTATTCAAATGCTGCTCGTCACCCAGCTGCTTGCACTTTCAATGTGCAAATCCGTGAGCCCCAGCTGAGCTGTTGTTTCCTGCAAGGCAGGGGATCTCCTTTGCCTTCCTATGCCCCCCCGCCAGCTGGCTCACATCAGGTGCTTGGTAACCCTGCACAGACTTCAACTACTATATTTCTTAATCCTGGTAACAAGGAAATCATACGGGGCATGTGTAGGAGCACCTGGCAGGCAGTGACATCATAATTTAGGAGTGGGAGGAGATATCAAACTGTGGGAGTGTAAGAGTGAGGCTGACAGGCAGGAAGGGACTCACGGTGCTTCCCTAAAGGCTGGACTGTGTACTAGACTGTATGTTCCTTGTGGGCAAAGACCATGTTGCCTTCTTTCCCAGGCACCTCACACGGTGCCTGACATGTGCTTAATGCATGTCAATTAAATGGTGAATATATACTCCAACACAGGAAGCCCCCACTGCCCCCCAGGGTTTAATAGATCCTTGTCGGCACGCCCCTGTGCCTACATACAGAGCTCCTGCCCCTTCGTACCCCCACTACCACGTATTCTCCATTCTTGGCTAGATCCTCACCTCGGTTTTGACTTGGCAAGATGAGAGTCACACTTTAAAATCATGTTTATGCAAAAAATAGGCACAAACAGTTAATACTTGGCTGGAATCTCTTCTTGGTGTGTAGAAGAAAGGTATCAACAAAGATTGGCGCCTCCTGTTAGATGGGAGAAAACCCTTCTTGGCTTTTCCTTGAATGTATATACTCTTTTTTTGAACCAAGTCAACCTCAGGAAATAGCTTTTCCCCCAGTCCCAGGTCTCTGAGGAGTATTAGCAGAGAAGATTCCTTCAGAGAAAGACCTGCCAGAACTACGGGCCAAACAAGGCTGCTTTCTTTCCCATCATATGTTAGAGAGGAGGGAGCTTTTTGTGTTGATTTACCCCAAGTGGTATCAACTTCCCGTTTCCAAACAAAGGCTAGGTAAGATGCTCTGGACAGCAAAGGATAGAAGATCTAACTACCAGGGCCCTAAACAATAAGGATGTTTGTTACTTTGCATCATGTAGAGGTTGGAGGTAGGACAGTTTCGGAGTGGGTTAATGCATTGACATAGAAACATCGTGGATCTAGCTTATCTATTCTGCAGCTTTCTCCCACAGTCCCAAGGTGTGCTGTAGGTCAGGCCTCATGTGCTTTAAACAATCTTCAGAAAGAGGAAAGAGGGACTATCACCATCTTGTGTCCCTCTATCAGATGTCCCCTATGTCTCATTGGTCAGAACTGGCACAATATACCCATGCTTCAACAATCCCTCGGCCAGGCAAGGCCACCATAATGGGCCTAGACCAAAGAAGATTCACCCTCTGAGACTGGGTTCCTATAAAGGTCACAACCCCTCAGAAAAGGGCAACCAAAATTAGGATTCTGATAGCAAAGTAGAAAGAGGGAGATAGCTTCCTCGTAGGCAACCAACAGTGTCTGCAACAGAAAGATTGCCCCATTGTTGACCTCTATGGAGAGAATGAGTAAAATTATTATTAGTAAAACTAATTAAAATTAATTTTATTCTTGGGGAAATCAATTATTTTAAGACAAGAAGCTTGCTCACTTGGACATACAATCTGACTAAAGAGAAAAGGACTTTCAAAACCATTAACTCCGAACCATCATTATCCATGTGGGCTTAAGCAATAGCCAGGCTCCACCAAAATCTTCTAGTATGCAAAATATTAAGGTAGGTTTACCAGTGCAAAGAAAACAAAATCTTTTTGTAGTGCTGAGTCACCTGATTTGAAGGTATGTACACACCTCCTGATTTCAGATAAATGGCAAGACTGAAATGGTGATACGTGGCCCCAGTTTCACTCTCTGTGACAAAACTGACCAATCCCTCTCTCTGGAGAATATAATACTCTTTTCATGAGCAATAAACACAATTCACAACTTTACTGGAGACCCTGCTGGGGGTTTTATAAAGGTTCCTTCGGAAAATCTCGAAATCTTTTAATCCTTATTTAAAAAAAAAAAAAACAGTGCTTTTTCAAAAAGAATTAGGTTAAGCAATTATGTGATCCTGAAGACATGCCTAGGTTTTCCCCCCTAAGATTTGTATTAAGCATAAAATTTGATGGTTGAATTGCTGTTTCAGGGTTCACCCATTATTCATTCACTTAACTTCACGTTGGCCGGTCCCTCTCCTGTTCATCCTCCCTGGACTCTGGCAGGACCCCGGTGCCGACAGCTCGGGTTTCCATCTTGGTATTCCCAGAAGGGCTAAAAGGCAGCAAAGGGCACAGCTCTGGAAGCCTTCTCTGGGTTCTTTACCTCCTCCCTCCCTGGGAAGTCCTCCCCATTGAGCCTCCCTCCACAGCAGGCCTTCCCCCAGCTGCTGGACCTCCTCCCACAACAGACGTCAACCAACGCTCAGATTCCTCACCCGTGAACAACCTGGACTATCCGTTTATGAAATCTCTTCCTTCTCTGACTCTGCTTCTCTCCACAGAGGGCTGGGTAGGTTTCGGGCTTACGCCCCAGAAGCAAATTTCCTCTGGAAGAGTTTGAAGAAGAACCCGGCCATGGAACAGCAAAGTTAAGCGAGAGGAAAAGTCCCCTGAGGAAGCGGGGTGGCCGGTTAGCTAAAGGGTAGAAATCTCTGCTGCGTCTTGCATGAGAGAATGCGTTGGCTGGAAGCAGAGTGATGAGGCGAGTAAAATTTCAGGAGGACTGAGTTTCAAACGTTCCTGCCAGACAGGATTATATGTCCTCACGCAAGTGTCCTTCTCCTGTGGCCCATGGTATCAGCTGCGTGTGGCTATTTTTCTGGGAAGAGACCGTGGAAATAGCAACCCACAGTTAGGAATGGAGATCACGATGAGAGAACAGAGAAAGTATCCTACGGTGTCTAAACACTAAGCAGACTACCGAGATCAAAATTCTTGCTCCACCACCTACAAACTACGTGGCTTGAATTCACTAATATATCTATGCCACCATCCACTTTATCTCCAGAATGGGAATAATAGTAGCTACCTCGCCAAACTGGTCGGGTGGAATTAAACAAGACCAGGTTCTAAAACGAGCACAGTACCAGATACGGCAGGACGGGAGCAGCAACAATGTGTGTAGTTATTACTTAGACGGAGAGCCGAGCAGAAGAATACAGCATTGTGAGAGCTGTAAACAAGGTTTGGCCCTGCGTTTCTTTTTAAAGATTTTTATTTATTTATTTTGAGAGAGAGAGAGAGAGAGAGAGTATGAGCAGAGGGGAGGAGCAGAAGGAGAAGCAGGCTCCACGCTGAGCAGGGAGCCAGATGCGGGACTCATCCCAAGATGCTGGGATCATGACCCCAGCAGAAGGCAGATGCTTGACTAACTGGGCCTTTCTATGTGGTAGAGAGGAAGTAGAGGTGTCAGTGTCAGTAAGGAAGCTATGGGCCAGGTCCGAGGTCCCTGCAGGGTGGAGCCAGTGCTGGGCCAGATCTAGAGATGGGGGCGGGGAGGTAGTGGAGAAAGAGCCCCCTTGTTCTGGAGTCCCCCTCTCTTGTTCAGCTGAGCCAGGTTCCTTAATAGAAGTGAGCTCAGGCTTTTCCCCCTAGAAGTAGTCAAATTACTTCATCTCAGAAACGATCTTCCCAGGAACTATTACACTTGGAATTACAGCAACAAAACCACCTCGGACACACCCAGGGCAGCAGCCCAAGGCACACAGCTCTGCTGCGGTGGGAAAGCCTTCCAGTGTGAAAAGTAGGTTGAAAAGTAGGATCCCCTCTGAGTTAGGTCAACAACCCAGAGTCACAGAGCTCTTGCAGCGAAGAGAGACTTTCCAGAAAGATGCTTGCTGGCCAGCCCAACATCAGCGGTGTGGTCGGTACTTTTCAGACTGAAAAGCGGGACTTAATGAGGAGCTTCTACCCTTATCTTAGGGAGAAGAATAACAGAAAAGTCAGGAGTGGAGTTAGTCCTCTACTAATAAAATATTCACACAGCCCTTAGTGTCTATAGAAGTTAGCTATCAGTGAAGAGATGGTTATTCCAGAAAAGTCTATAGTGAAATCATTTACCATTACGGAGAAATATTAAAAAAAAATTTTTAAAGATAGCTTTATTTATTTATTATTTATTTATCTATTTATTTCCGTTTGCAAATAAAGCTAGGCCACTTTATTTAGGACCACATTTCCACTTTAGAAAAAAAAAACGACATTTCCTTAACATTCACATAGTCTCTTAGCAAATACACTGCAGTTAATCTTTTGGGGGTATATATTATAATAGGGATCCCTGCGGGTGCATGTTGAGTAATTTAAATTTTATTTTTTCAGCGTTCCAAGATTCACTGATTATGCACCACACCCAGTGCTCCATGCAATACGTGCCCCCCTCAATACCCACCACCAGGCTCACTCAACCCCCACCCCGCGCCCCTCCCAAACCCTCAGTTTGTTTCTCAGAGTCCACAGTCTCTCACGTTTTGTCTCCCCCTCCAAAATCGGAGATTTATTTATTTTAGAGAGAGAGTATGAGCAAGGGGAGGGACAGAGGGAGAGAATCCCCAAGCAGACTCCCCACTGAACATGGAGCCCAATGCGGGGCTCGATGTTGTACCCCTGAAACCAAGAGTCAGACGTCCAACCAACTGAGCCGCCCAGGTGCCCTGAGAGATATTCAAGTTTGAACCTCATTGTAAATTTTGTA
Organism: Procyon lotor; assembly: GCA_028646535.1. Taxonomy (NCBI): domain Eukaryota; kingdom Metazoa; phylum Chordata; class Mammalia; order Carnivora; family Procyonidae; genus Procyon; species Procyon lotor. The sequence continues at coordinate 44,838,449 of CM053618.1, forward strand.
TAAAAAAACATTTTCTAGGTGTATTAAGGATTTTTTGCGTGTAAAGAGAAAGGAAAAGGAGAAGCAGCAACAGAAGCATAAACAAGCTAGAAGAAAAGATAAGTTGCTTTTAACATATCTTGGGGTAGAGTGGCAATATTAAAATACGGCCACAAGTAACATGATACCTCTCCCACAAAGCCCATTTGACTCTGAGCAGGCTTGAAACTACTTTGCTAGAGCAGTTGACGTCCAAGACTATGTCAAAAAAGGCTTCACTGCTTCTACACTGCTGGAACACTCATGCTGAGAGTCCCTGAGCTGCATGTGCCCCACAGCTCCATGGAGGGCAGGCCACAGGGAAGCATTCCAGGGACAGTCCCGGCTCAGCCCAGCCCTCCAGCCATCCCACGAGGCTTCAAAAATGTGGGTCATGCCATCTTGGATTCTCTGACTCAGCCGGCAGATGAACACTGAATGACCTTTCTCTCCACATTGGGTGGAGCAGAAAAATTACCGGCTGAGCCTGCCCAATTCCTAACCTACAAAAATTATAAAACGGAATTGAATTTAAGCCATTAAATTTTGGGGCCATTTGTTATGCAGCAATAGATAAATAGAACCAGTAGAGAAGAACTTCCTAAGCACAAAGGCTTGGTAGGAATCAAAATAAAAAACTAACAGATTTGAAATTGGAAAACTGCTTTATGGCAATTGTCATCATACACAAATTAAAAGGCAATGATGCACTAGAAAAATATCCTTGTAACACATATAACAGACAAGCCAAGTAGAAGAAAAGTAAAATAGAAAAAGAATGGCAAATAACAAAAAGCAATTATCAGAAAAAAATTTTAAAAGGCAAAAAAAAGAGATGTTTAAAACTATTAGGAATAAAATAAATGCAAATGAGATGGCAAAAGGTAAGACTTTTTTGCCTTCAAATTTGCAAAGGTTTTTTAAATGATAATACTCAGTACCTATGAGACTGTAGTGAGGTAAGAATTTTCTAATCTTGGAGGTGGAATTATAAATTGCTAGTCTTTCGGGAGAACAAGTTGAAGATACAAATCGAAAGCCTTAAATACTCTTTGCTCACGTTCTGCCACTTCTAGGAATTAATAGGACATGTGGCCAAGCTTTCTCATCAAGGCATTATTTCTAATAGTGAGAAATTATAAACAATAAAACATTCAACCATGGGAGAAATGTTGCTAAATTTTAAATAACTGAACACAATAGAGTTATCAAAAAGCTTGGCTTCCAAATTATTCAGTGACAAGGGAAGGGAGAGAAATAGTTAAAAATATACAAAAAGAATAGCCACAAATTTATTGATACAGATGGATGGCTAGACAGATTAAAAGATTGGATGGAAACACACCAAAATATTCAGAGTTGTTTCTGAATAAAGGGTTGGGGGAGGGGATTATTTCCTTATTTCTCCTTGTCTGAGTTTTCTGTTTTTTCAACATGAAACTGTATTAATTTTATAATCCAAAAAAACAGTCTTTTAAGTTGGTAACTAAAGAAAAAATTCCAAAGCAGTATCTCTAGCAAACTTGAACACAGGGACTTTTGAGCTGAGAGATCCTCTCTGAAGCCTGGGGCTTTCCCTCCAGAGACCTGCTGTGGTCTGGGTTTTAGAGAAGAATGACCTCTCGGCTTTCCCTGCCTCCATGAACCCCAAGCTCCAAAGTTCTCTTTCTCTCATCCCTCCCTTTGCCCACCATACCTCGCCACCATGGGTACACACACACACACACACACACACACACACACACACACACACGTAACATTTCTAGTCCTTTAGTTTCTTTCTTTTAAGGTAGAAATCACAAACGGACAGCACAGGACCAAATAGATTGTTTTTCTTTAACATCCCTTCCCAAAATTTGCTTCTTTTATTTTTAATAAGTTACCAACATTAAAAAATTAAGAGAGATTTTCACTTCCAGAGAGCTGGAGTAGACATACTTTATTCGATTCCTCCCACTAGGTACAACTAAAACCTTGGACATTGTATGTAAAACAAACAGAAGGCTCTAAAAAGTAAAGAGGAGAAGCCAGGTTAGATAGGAGTCTCAGGACCTGAGAAACAGCACAATGGTGAGTTTCATGAATTTTCCTTTTGGCTCATGTATCCCAGGCTTGAAATTCAAGAAGCCTGTAATCTAGAAATGCTGGTGGTTATAACAGGTGCAGATAACAAAAACCCCAAGAAAAGCCTGCTTTGTGGAGCCTGAATGACAGAATGACAGAAAAACGGCAGCCCAACAATATAGAAAATGTTTAGATAATAACGGGCCTACTCCAGCCAAACATTCAGATAAAGAGATCTGTGACCCCTCCCCCACCCACAGGTGGGAGACCTTGATCTCCACTGTTGTGAGGCTACAATGAGGTGTCCCAACTGCCCCACTGGGGTGGGGTCAGAGATGGCCAATTAGAGAGCCAGGATTTTCATCCACTGAGACTGGTAGGCGGCCCTAACTTCCCCTCCTTTATGGGGAACCAATCAAGTAGTAATGAGGCATATGTACCATTCCTCAAAGGGGTGTCTCCCTACCCCCCACCACTTGAGTGTCAGAGGAGCCCAAGTGGTGAACCTGGACGAACCTGGCCTTTTATGTTTGCCTGAAAGCAATAGGTGGGAGCTCCACTTCCCCTGCCAGAATGGTGTCGGCAGAGGTCAGATAAAAGAGTAGGTTCAAATAAAATACAGAGCCTCCTGACACAATACAAAAATGGCCTTGTTCCAAGCAAAGGTCACTCATCATCCCCGAATCCAGAAGGATCTCAAAGAGAATGAAAGAAGGCCTTCAACAGATGCCAACACAGACATGGCAGAGATGTAAGACTTACTCGACAAGGATTTTAAAGCTGCCCATGATAAACATGCTTCAACTGTGAAGTAACTGTGAACATGCTTGAAACAAATTAAAATATAGAAAGCCTCAGCAAAGAAACAGAAGATATAAAAAAGAACACAATGGGCATTTTAGAACTGAAAGCTACAGTCCTCAAAATTAAAAGCTCAGTGTATGGACTTGCATTAGTTTCTTACTGCCACTGTGGCAAAGTATCACCGACTTAGTCCCTCAAAAAAACATGGATTTATTATCTTATAGTTCTGGAGGTTGGAAGTCCAGAATGGGTCTCCCTGGACCAAAATGAAGGAGTGTCCTAACTATGTCACTTTATGGAGGCTCCAGTGGGGAATCCGTGTCCTTGCCTTTTCCAGCTTCTTGAGACTGCCCTCATTCCTTGGCGCGTGGCCGTTCTCTCGTCTTCAAAGTCAGCAATGTCTGTGCTGGTCCTTCTCTTATGGCAGCACTCTGGGACTGGCTCTCCTGTCTCTCTGTCTCACTTATAATGACCCATGTGGTTATACTGGGCCCACTGAGGGAATCCAGGATGATCTCCCCATCTCGAGATCGTTAATCACATCTATAAAGTCCCTTTTGCCCTGTAAAGTAATATATTCATAAGATCTGGGTTTAGGATGTGGACTTCTTGAGGGGTCACTGCTCTGCCTACTGCAGTCAGCCCTCTGGCTCCCAAAGATTCATGCCCATCCCACGTGCAAAATATATTCACCCCATCCTGAGGTCCTCTAAAGTCTCACTCCATTACAGCATAAATTCAAAGTCCAAATTCTCATCAGCTCGAATTTCCAAATACTTTCATTTAAGTCATTTAAACAGCTATGGGAAGACTTTTATTATGATCCAGCCTGGGGAAACTCCCTCTCCCTGTAAAGGACAGGCATAAGACAGCAAATTATGGACATTACCACTCAAAAAGAAAAATGGAAGGAAGATAGGAGTTACCAGTCCCAGCGAATTTTGAAATCCAGCTGGGCAAATTTCAGTCGGTTTTAAGGCCTCTCGGGCTAATGGATCCATTCTCTGAGCTCAGAGTTCCACCTTGGAGTTGTCCTTTCCTTCTCATGAAAGGTAGACTCATTTGCAGCTGCACAGCGTTATCAGCATGTTTTATAGCTGTAGAATGTTGGGGGGTTCAACTGCTCTATAACTCTTAAGGAAATATACTTAGTAGTTTTTTAAAAATAAGAGAAATCTCCAAGATCAAATAGTATTCCTAGAGAATTGTATCAAACCTTAAAAAATAAATAAATGTTCTCTACAACCTCTTTCAGAAAACAAAAGAGGAGAGAACATTTCCCAATTGATTTTTTGTAGTTAGTATTACCCTGACATTAAAACTAGACAAGCACAGTATTAAAAAAAAAGGAAACTACGAATACAAAATATTCATCAGCAATCCAAAGCAAAAATCCCTAAGAAAATATTAGCAATGGGGCGCCTGGGTGGCTCAGGCGTTAAGCGTCTGCCTTCGGCCCAGGTCAGATCCCAGCGTTCTGGGATCGAGCCCTGCATCGGGCTCTCCACTCTGCGGGAAGCCTGCTTCTCCCGCTACCATTCCCTCTGCTTGTGTTCCCTCTCTCGCTGTGTTTCTCTCTGTCAAATAAATAAAATCTTTAAAAAAAAAAAAAGAAAATATTAGCAAATAGGACTCAGCAATATGTGAAAAGAATCATGAAGTATGACCAAATGGGTTTATTTCAGGGGTGTAAGCCTCCTTCATTATTCAAAAAGTCAATGTAATCCACCCTATTAACAAAAAGAAAAATCATATGATCGTATTAATTGATGTAAAAAAGTATCTGACAAAGTTTAACACTTATGATAAAAAACAACCCAAAAAATAGCAAATAGCAATAGAGAGGAAGTTCCTCAACTTGATCATAAATCTCTGCAAAAAACCACAACTAACATTATACCTCATGATAAATGACTGAATGTTTGCCCCTAAGATCAGGAACAAAGCAAGAGGCTTCCTTCTCACCACACCAGTCACCATAATATTGGCCATTCTAGCCATTGCAAAAGAGCAAGAAAATGAAATAAAAGGTGTATGGATCAGAATAAAGAACTAAAACTACTTCTTTTGACAGATGGTATGATTGCCATAGAAAATCCCAAGAAGTCTACAACCAAAAACAAACTGCTAGAATTCTTTTCTTTTTTTTTTAAGGTTTTATTTATTTATTTGACAGAGAGAGATCACAAGTAGGCAGAGAGGCAGGCAGAGGGGGGGAAGCAGGCTTCCTGATGAGCAGAGAGCCCGATGCGGGGCTCAATCCCAGGACCCTGAGATCATGACCTGAGCCAAAGGCAGAGGCTTTAACCTACTGAACCACCCAGGTGCCCCAAACTGCTAGAATTCGTAAGAGAATTCAGCGAGGTCTCAAGATTCAAGATAAACATACAAAATTCAATTATATTTTTATATACAAGCAATGGACATGGGGAGATCAAAATTAAAAATACAATATCATTTACAATTGTTGAAAAGAAAAGAAAGAGAGAAAGAAAGGGAGGGAAGGAGGAAGGAAGGAAAGTAAGAAGGGAGGGTGGGAGGGAGGGAGAGAAGGACCTAGGTATAAATCTAATAAAGCATATACAGGACTTGTATACTGAAAATGACTCAATGCTATTGAAAGATATCAAAGAATACCTCTATAAATCAAGTTTGCAAAAGGATAAGCACATAGATTAGTGGAACGTAATAGAGAATCCAGAAATCAGCTCACAGAAATATGCTCAATATATTCTGATAAAAGTGCAAAAGCAATTCAGTGAAGGAATGATAGTCTTTTTGAAAAATAGTACTGGAGTAACTGAGTAAAATTTAGCTCAAACTGAATCACAGACTAAAATGTAAAATATAAAACTAATAAAAATCATAGAAAAATTTTAGGATCTAAGACTTGGCAAAGGGTTCTTAGATTTGATAACAAAAGCATGTTCCATAAAAGGAAAAATTGATAAATTGACTAAAATTTTTAATGCTTTTCTGTAGACCCTGGTAAGAGGATAAAAAGACAAGCTACAGAGTGGGAGAAAGTATTTGCAAATCACACATCTGACCAAGAACTAGTATTGGAATAAATAAAGAACTGTCAGAACTCAGGGAAAAAGATCAAATTTGAAAGTGGGCAAAAGACACAAACAGATTTTTCACCAAAGAAAATGTACAGTTGACAAACATATGCAAAGATGTTCAACATCAGCAGCCAATAGGGAAATGCAATTTAAACCACAAGCTATCAGAACAATAAAAGTAAAAAAAAAAAAAAAGTGACAACACTATATGTTGGTGAGGATGTGGAAAAACTGGATACATTGCTAGTGAGAATGTAAGATGTTAAAGCCATTCTGGAAAACAGTTTGGCAGTGCCTTAAAAAACTAAACATGCAATTACCTATGACCCAGCAATTGGATTCTTGGGCATTTATCCCAGGGAAATGAAAACTTATGTTCACATAAAAACCTGTACAAGAACGTTTAAAGTAGTTTTATACATAAATGTTTCAAACTAGAAACAACCCAGATGTCCTTCAATGACCATGACACAGTGACTACCTCTCAGCAGTAAAACAGAACAAACTATCAATACACGCATCCTTCTGGATAAATATCCATATAATCATGCTGAATGCAAAAGATGAATCCCCTAATACTGTATGAGTCTATTTATATAACATTCTAGAAAAGTCAAAATCATAGAAATGGAGAACAGCTTAGTGGTTGTCAAGGGTCAAGCAGGTGGTGGGAGTGAGAGGGAAGTGTATGTGGCTATGAAGAGGCAACATCAGGGATGCTTGTGAGGATGGACCTTGATTACATCAATGTCAGTCCCCGTTACAATATTGCAAGATGGTACCTTTGGGGGAAACTGGGTAAAGGATACATGGGAGCTCTCTGTATTATTTCTCGCAACTGCATGTGAAGCTACAATTATTTCAAAACAAAAGTTTAATTAAAAATATTTAATGTAATTTCACATACAAGTCTAAATGTTTATCTTCTCTGGAAAAATTGCAAGATCTGACCATTTCCAATATGGCGGAAACGGGCTGGAATGGAGTGGGAGTTGCAACTCCAGACCGGGGAGAACTTGCCACTTCATCCCAGTCCTCACCAACTCCCTGTCATCTCCTTGTCACCTGGGCTCAGGATTCTCTGCTATTCAATATCCAGCACACCCTGCTAGTTTTCTGACATCCAGGGAGAGACCCCTGTCTGGCATCTGTAGACATTCCAATTTTCCACTTTTGTGGACTTACAGTGCTGACACTAGCAAGTGGGGTGGTAGCAGAACTCGATGGTGCTAAGGTGTTAACTCACAGAAACATCTTAACTGTTTATATCTCATGTCTGTAAAATGTATGCCTGAGACAGTACACCATATGGTGGAAACCCTTGAAAGTCAGACGGACCTCACATAAAATTATGGTTCCCTCCCTGCGATCTTGAGCAAAATACTTGCATTTTCACATTTCCACTTAGAAACTAGAAACAAGAGTATATAATTCAATCTAACCGAAACCAGACCACAGCATAGGTGTTCGGTAATATGTTTTCCCCATAACATCAGGACGCCTCTCTTTTTAGAAACCAACAGCTTATGCTAAAGGAGGTTGGTTTCCACCAGAGTTTCACACATGTTTACACCATTGACTAGGAAGGCATGGGGCACTTTACACAGCATCCTTCCCACACAAGCTCACCATCCTCACCATAATCCTGCGCAACAGGATTGTATTAGGCCCATCTTGCAAATGAGGAATTTGAGACATAGAGTCATTTAATTATTTAAGCTTCAGCCAATAATTCCAATTCTGGAATCCATGCATTTAACCACATTCCCCACTGCCTTTCTCTGTTTCGGGCTTGGCAGAGTCTGATAGATGTTTTCATTCCAGGCTCTCCCCAGGGACTGGCCCATGCCTTGTGAGTGTCTTCACTTAGTACAAACGTAAGGCTGACAATGATGACTTTGTCACGTCGATTTCTGACCTTGGGGAGACTTTGAGAATCCCGTCTCTGTTTCACCTTCTTCCCCTGACACATGAAATTTCTTGGGACAAATGTGTGACTCAGGTACCTACAGGCTACACTGCAAAGATTTTCAGATACTATGTGCCAAGGGTAGAATATTACTGTTAAGGACATTTCCCTACAGCAGATTTATTGGCATGTCTTTCACAATCCGATGATCTTTCATTGGCATTAATTTATATTGGCAAAGAGAAGGGGACAGAAAACAGACAGAGCAGGCTGAGTGAAACACCAGCTCTCTCCCAGGGATTGGTTGCTGGCTGAGCCGCTCAGGGCTTGTCACTCATCGGAGAGGAAGGTACTCAAAAACAACAGGACACTCCCTGGCTCTTGACAGCATGTCTAGAAGCTTCCTGGGATACGAAACCAGAGAAATGTCTACCATCTTATTCCTCAATGGTTAAGACTCTGCAGCAGGACAAAGCTGGATTTGATTGCTGGCTCCCCCATCTCTTAGCTGTGTGAACTTGCAAAGGTTCTTCACCTCTCTGACGATGCCTCAGTTTTCTCATTTTGTAAAATGGAGGTAATGATTATAGTAAAGCCTTCCTTATAGGGTTTGTGAAGGAAATAAATGAGGTGAGACAGGAAATGTCTCACACACCATGAGCCCTCAAGAGATGTTGGTGTTGGGGCACCTGGGTGGCTCAGTGGGTTAAAGCCTCTGCCTTCGGCTCAGGTCATGATCTCAGGGCTGGGATCGAGCCCCGCATCGGGCTCTCTGCTCAGCGGGGAGCCTGCTTCCCCCCCTCTCTCTGCCTGCCTCTCTGCCTACTTGTGATCTCTCTCTCTCTGTCAAATAAATAAAATCTTTAAAAAAAAAAGAAAGAAATGTTGGTGTTATTATATTAATAGTGGGATTTATGATGAGCCAGAAAAATAATAGCCATTAATATAACTATACGTGGTAGGATTTGTAATATGATCAGAAAAAAAAAAAGTGGTCGTGCTGCTGGTGATAGTATTTTAGCCATTACCAGAAAAAAACACCACCAACAACAACATAACAGCCAGAGGAGAAAAGATCAGACTTCAAAGAGTGTTCCAGGGAAACTTACTTCTTATAAAAGTTGCATTCTTCAGAGATCCTCTGCATTTGATATTTTAAAATTAAACCATGTTTCCTATTAAATCAGAATTCCAGAAATGTGCTCTGTTCAATTCTGATAAATTTAGCTCTATTCTTAAAACAATGTCCTGGTTTCACCTCTTTCTAACTCTGACATGGGCAACATTATTTACCTTGCAAAAAATCAGTTTTCTCATCCATAAAATTATGTTCTGGAGTCCTCTGAGATGATAGAATACAAGCACTTTGCAAAAGTGTTAAAAAAAAAAAAAAACCTGTAAAAATCCTAAGTTACAACAGCTCTACACCTGCTCTTAGCCCTGCTTCTCAAGACATCCACAAAGTATGTGCTCAATTAGGAAATAACAACTTGATTGTCCTATGAAGATTGAATTTTGTATAACATGTTATCTTAAAGGAAGGCAAAACTTGGGAGAAATCTGTGCTAATGAGGTACAAGCATTTAATGTGAAGAATAATATTTGAACATCTCGATTTTAATCTTTGGAAGGTGATGAAATTCTCTCCATTTCACGGGAAGCCTTTCTGAGAGGTTATCACAGAATCTCCTTGGCTTCAGTCTCTCCTATGTCCCAGACAGCCTGAAAAATCACCAAACTAATCCCAGCACAGAGGTTTTCATCTTACTGCTCCCCTTTAGAGAATTCCCAGATGTCCCTAACTAGCTACATAAAAATCCCCAGCTCCACAGCCTGGCATTTAACTGTCTTCCTTTATAATATGGTCCCATACATTTCCTCTCGCTGGGTGCTTGCCTTTCTCCACAGTTTGTACCTTCTACTCCATCCCTGCTTCCCTGTCTCATGGACAGTGCACAGGGAGCTCCTACTCCAAACATCTGCTTATACCATACCCTCTCCTGTGCTTGTCCTTTACTGTTTCATCTATTCGCATCCTACCTACTCCTGGTATTTTTTTTCTTTTTTGCCCATCTATATTTTCTCAGTCTTCTGCAATACTTTTTAGTTAAGTCCTAGATTCTTTAGGGCCTCACTTGCACAAAATATTCCCAGCATTCTTCCTCCCAAGGATGAACTAAAACACAGGCTTTAGTGATTCCGGTGAATACTATGTGGACCACGTACCAAGCTCTTAGTGTTCCTGTGAGTGGCTCTCTCTCTCCCCAATCAGACTCATGCTGTGGGGCCACAATCAGGCTTTTTCTGTCTTGTGCATTGTGTTCTATTCTGTGACTCTTTCCAAAAAGGGTTTAGGACAGCTTACAACAACAATAGCTCTGACTTCCTGCAACTTCTCTCAACCCCAGGTACGGTATGTTCTAAGGCCATGTTACCACCTCTTGCTGAAACCTTGTCAAGGACAGAATAGAAAGACAACCAAGCACAAGCAAAAACAAGAGATGCTGTAACAGAAAGAACCTGAGATTCTGAATCTTTCATTTATTCATTTATTCTATCATTCAAGAAAATGTTTAAGCATTATGTCCCATGTACTAGTTATATAACTAGTACATGTTATATAACATGTTATATATAGTTATATAACGAGTCCTATAACACTTCATCTATTTAGCCTCATTTGTTAGGTAAGAAAATAAAAATTAAAAAATAAACTTTAAAAGGATACTTAAACTTGTGTCCCTTCCTTATTGAATGTGAAATGAATTTGAAAGAGATAATTCAACTTTGAAAGAGATAAATCAACATTAAGAGCCAGGACTGGGTCATGTGTTTGAAGTCTAAAGATAATCTGCAAATTAGACATCAATCTTAAAAGACACCCATGTTTTCTGACTTGTCTTACTATTTCATGTATGCTAGGCTTTCAAGGAAATTTGCATTTATAAAGAGAATTGGGTAAATCTAATGGCCAACAACCATAACATTTAGTCAAACTCACTGGTAATCAAGTTATCAAAAGTCATTTTTAAAATATTTATTTATTTGAGAGAGAGAAAGTGCACGGGGGGGGGCAATACGGAGTGAAGAGAGAGGGAGAGTCTTAAGCAGACTCTATGCTGAGCTTCTGAGCTCAATGCAGGGCTTGATTTTAAGACTCTGAGATCATGACCTGAGCTGAAACCAAGATGCTTAACTGACTGTGCCACCCAGGTGCCCCAAATGTATCATTTTTAAAGATAATTTAAAACCACAATGATATCCCACCACACACTCAGTAGAATGCCTAAAATTTAAAATATTTAAAATAACAAATACTGGAAAAGAGTTGGAATAAGCAGGACTCTGATAAGTGTGTAAATTGGTACATTTACACAACTCCTAAATTTCCATTTTGGAAAACATTTTAGCCATTTCATAGGAAGATAAAATGAACATCTACTCTATGACCTAACAATTCCACTCTTAGCTATTTATCCAGGAAAAAGAAATATATTTGTCTACAAAAGAGCCTTGTATAAGAATGTCCATCGCAGCTTTACTCAGATGAGCAAAGACTGGAAACAAGCCAGATGTTCATGAACACAAGAATGAACTAACAAGTTGTGATAGAAAACACTGGAAAAAATATTCAGCAATAAAAAAGTAACAAACTACAGATATGTAAAACAGCCTGGATAAGTTTCAAAAATATTATACTTAATTTATATGAAATTCTAGAATCTACAGGGATGGAAATCAAGTCAGTGTTTGCTTTTTGTGAGGGGCAGTGGTTAAACAAAGTTGATTGGGAAAGAGTACAAGGAAACTTTCTGAGATGACTGAAATGCTCTGTGTCTTGATACCCAAAATTGATTGACAGTAGGTATACCTAGAGTGTAGCCATTTGGCTATATTCAATTATACCTCAATAAGAAAAGCAAACTTCCAAAGATAACACCAAGGGAAATGTGGGGAAACAGAAATCCTCTAAAACTGAATTGCGGTGGTGGTTCCATAACTGTACAGATTTATTTAAAACAGTTGAACTGTTCACTTACAATGAGTGAATTTTATGTCAATTATATCTCAATAAACTGTTAGTAGAAAAAAGAATGCATTTGATATTGTACTGGAAGTACTGCCTAATGCAAGAAGACAAGAAAAGGAAATGACAGGTATATGGATTTGGAAGGAAGAAATAAACCAGTCTTTGTTTGCAGACAACATGGACATCTACGTAGAAAGTCCAAATCCATCATTCACGACAACAACAAAAACTAAAACCAAAAGGTGATTATAGCAAGGTCATAGGACACAAGATTAATATACAAAAGTCAATCACTTTCCTATATACCAGCACAGAAAAAGTCACATTTGAAATTGAAAACACGATACCATTTCCCCCAAGTTCAGGAACAAGACAAGGATGTACACTTTCAACACTTTATTCGACTTAGTACTAGAAGTTCTAGACACAGCAATTAGACAAAATAAGGAAATAAAGGCATCCAAATTAGTAAGGAAGAAGTTAAACTCTCTCTATTTGCAGATGACATGATACTATATGTAGAAAACCCTAAAGACTCCACCAAAAAAATTCAGTAAAGCTGCAGGGTACAGAATCAATGTACAGCAATCTTTTGTGGTCCTATACACTGATAAATGAAGCAGGAGAAAGAGAAATTAAAAAAAACAATCCCATTTACAATTATACCAAAACCAATAATGTACTTATAAATAAACTTAACCAAAGAGGTGAAATATCTTTACCCTGAAAACTATAAAACACTGATGAAAGAAATTCAAGACAATGCAAAGAAATAGAAAGACATTCCATGATCATAGATTGGAAGAACAAATATTATTAAAATGTCTGTACTACTCAAGGCAATTGACAGTTTTAATGCAATCCCTGTAAAAATGCCAATAGCATTTTCCACAGAACTAGAATAAACAATCCTAAAATTTGTATGGATCCACAGAGGAACTCAAGTAGTCAACCAATCTTGAAAAAGAAAAACAGAACTAGAGGTATTACAATTCCAAATTATATTACAAAGTGGTAGTAATTAAAACAGTATGGTACTGGCACAAAAATAGAAACGTAGATCAATAGAACAGATTAGAAAACCCAGAAATAAACCCAAAATTATATGGCCAATTAATTTTTAACAAAGGAGTAATGAATACACAATGGGAAAAAGTCCCTTCAACAAATGATGTTGGGAAAATTGGACAGCCACATGCAACACAATGAAATTGGACCACTTTCTTTTACCACACACAAAAATAGACTCAAAATGGATTAAAGACCTATACGTGAGACCTAAAACCATAAAAATCCTTGAAGAGGGAACACGCAGTAATTGTTTTGACATTAGTCATAATGACATTTTGTCTTTATAGATCTCCTGAGGCAAAAGAAACACACACACACACACACACACACATACACACACACTACCATTTACATTACCACCTTCCAAAACGAAATACTTAGGTATAACTCTAACAAAATATGTACAAGATGTGTATGAGGAAAACCACAACACTTTGATGAAAGAAGAATGAAACAGCTGGAACCAATATTGTCAAAATATCAATTCTTCCCAACTTCATCTATAGATTTGATGTAAACCAAATCAAAATCCCAGAAAGTTATTTTGCAGACATTGACATTGATTCTAAAGTTTATATCAAAAAACTCATAATAGCCAACACAATGTTGAAGGAGAAGAAGGAAGTCAGATGAGTAATGCTACATGATGAATGTGACTTTAAGACCTGCTATACTACAATAATCAAGACAATGTAATATTAATAAAAGAAGAGAAAATATATCAGTTAATTGAACAGGGTGGAAATAGGCACACATGATAACAGTCAACTGATCTTTGACAAAAGAGCAAAGACAAAGCAATGGAGCAAAGACAGTCTTTTTGACACATAGTACTGGGACTGAACATTCACATGCAAAAAAATAAATCCAGACACAAATCTTACACCCTTCATAAAAATGAACTCAAAATAGATCAGAGACCTAAATGTAAAACACAGAACTATAAAGCTCCTAGAAGATCACATAGGAGAAAACCTAGATGACCCAGGTTATAGGGATGGCTTTTTGGATACAACATCGAAGGCACAATCCATGAAAATAAGAGTTGACAAGCTGAACTGCATTCAAATTAAAAATCTCTGCTCTGGAAAAGATATTGTCAAGGGAATGGGATGACAAGCCAGAGATTGAGAGAAAATATTTGCAAAAGACACATATGACAAAGAACTGTTATCCAAAATATATAAAGAACTTTTAAAACTCCACAACAACAAAACCCTAAACAAGGCAAATAAAACAATGGGTCAAGACCTTAACAGACACCTCGCCAGAAAATAAGTCTATGAAAATATATTCCATATCATCTGTCATCATGGAAATGCAGGTTAAAATAACGAGATGCCCCTACATACCTATCAGGATGGCCAAATTCCACAACACTGACAATACCACAATACCAAATGCCAGCAAGGATGTGAAGCATCAGAAACTCTCATTCATTGCAGGTGGGAATACGCGGTAGTACAGCTACTGTAGAAGACAGCTTGACAGTTTCTTACGCAACTAAACTTATTCTTACCACATGACCTGGCAATTGAGATCCTTAGTATTTACCCAAAGGAACTGAAAACTTATACCCACACAAAAACCTGCACACTGACTTTACAGCAGCTTTATTCATAATTGCCAAAACTTGGAAGCAAACCAAGATGCCCTTTGGTAGGTAAATGGATAAATAAACAGTGGAACATCCAGACAATGGAATAGTATTCAGGGCTAAAAAGAAATGAACTATTAAGCCATGAAGAGACATACAAAGCCCCAAATGTACATTATTAAGTGAAATAACCCAATGTGAAAAGACCTCATACTGTGTGATTTCGATTATATGACATTCTGGAAAAGGGGAAACTGTGGAGACAGTAAAAAGATCTGTGATTGCCAAGATTTGGTGGGGGAAAGAAGGTGAGAGAAGAGATCAACAGGCACAGCACAAAGGATTTTTAGCGCAGTCAAAACACTGTGTAATGATGGAGACATGTCATTATCTATGTGTCCAAACCCACAGAATGCACAGTACCCAAAGGGAACGCTCATGTAAGCTATGGATCTTGAGTGGTTATGATGTATCAATACAGTTTCAGCAGTTGTAACACACATGGTATTCTGCAGGGAGATGTGCATGCCTGGGGCGTAGAGCATATAGGAAATCTCTTCATTGCTCTTACTTTTGCTATGAACCTAAAACTGCTCTAAAAATAATATCTTCAAAAATAATGGGCATGGGGTGCCAAGGTGGCTCTGTCGGTTAAGCATCCAACCCTTGATTTTGGCTAGGGTCATGATCTCAGGGATCCAGTCCTTTGTGGGCTCTGTGCTCAGTCGGGAGTCTGCTTGAGATTCTCTTTCCCTCTCCCTATACCTCTCCTTGTCCCCCCACCCATGCTGTCTCTCTCTCTATCTCTGAAATAAATATTTTTTTTTAAAAAAAGAATGGGCATGGCTATTGGGGAAAATAACTCACAGATTAAGGGTACCACTTTTCTTTAGAGTAAAGATGTATATTGAGAGCCTTAAAGTAAGAATGCCCTCTGACCAAGCAATTCCACTTTAGAAATCTACCTCCATAATGAAGGACATGAACAAAGATGCTGTCTTAAAGAGGTATATATGTATATTTTTTAAGATTTTATTTATTTATTTGACAGAGAGAAATGGATCACAAGTAAGCAGAGAGGCAGGCAGAGGGAGAGGGGGAAGCAGGCTCCCTGCTGAGCAGAGAGCCCAATTCGAGGCTCGATCTCAGGACCCTGAGATCATGACCTGAGCTGAAGGCAGAGGCTTAACCCACTGATCCACCCAGGTGCCCCTTAAAGTTGTATATTGAACCACATTTTCACTTATAATAGATAAAAATCAGGATTAACTTAACACTTAGCATATTGGTGAAATAAATGTGTATGAACAGTAGCCATTATAAAAATGTTGCAAATTAATATTTATCAACATGGAAAGCTGTTCACAACACATTAGTAGAAAAAACCAGGTTGGAGGAAATGTGCAAAAAATAGCATAATTAGTAAACTAGTATTTATACTATAGTAATTTTAGTATTATGTAGCAGTATTATTATAGTATTATAGAGTTGTATTAAGGTAGTTATCTCTGGGTGGTAGAACAATGGAGGATAACAACATATTTTTTCATAATAGTTATATGTGCCTTTTACAGAAGACATATATAGATATAGATATAGATTTCAAAATCTTTAAGATGACTTAATAATGGGAGAAGACAGATTATTAGGAATGTAGTACATATGTGGTAAGTATGGTAAATATGGGGTTCTAAACAAGGTCTGCATGTTTGGGGGAATGTTACTTTATGCAACAGATGTGTCCAATTGAGTTGCAATCTGCATTATGCTAACAGAAAAAATCTGCAAGAAGCATACAGAAGCATTTAATAATGTGAATAACTATTGCCTCATGTTTCTGTTTTAGTTCATATCTTTTAACTTTTAGACTTGCTTAAAGCAGAAACCACCCAAATCATTATTGTCTTGTTATATGCTGGTCAAACGGTTAATTTCAATCATTTTAACAGAGCCTTAGGGGTGGGTTGTATTTTCGCTTTCCCAGTTTGCAGGGTGCAATCACTTTCTCAACCATTCTGGGGAAAACCTAAAAGGGCAGAATTCACATGCTAGCAGAATTTGGTTGACTTCTGGAATAAGTGAAACTCACATACATAAACCATCCATGTTAGTCATCCTCTGACACAGACCGATCAGGAAAGACAGCAATCTCCAGGTAGAGAAAAACAAAAAAAGCAGGCCCACGTGGATAAAAACTGACCACTCAGAACAGTCCTGGAAACACACGGAATAAAAACATCTCAAGTGCACCGGTCTCCAGAGTGCTCAAGCTGTTGGTGTGGGTCACCTTGGCCTGGCACTGTTCCCATCTAAAGAAAGAGGGACAGGGTAACTTGCCCAAAGTCATGTTCAAACTCGGTAGTGAGGCTCCGATTAGAATCCTTTGTCTCCCAAACGTGCCAGTGACTCTCCTGAGTAAAGCCGACCATGGGGGTGGGGTGGGGGGTGGAATGAACACACTACCAGACCAGGAGTCAGGAAACCTGGGTTTCCAAGTTGGCTTTGTCACTTAAATAGCCGTGTGTTTCTGGGCAGGCACCGACCCTTCCGGGGACCATGCCTCTCTGCCTCCAACATGAGGAGGTTCTACTAGAAAACATATAGGGGCGCTGCAGACCAAACAGCCTACAGTTTCTAAGTAGCTCATCCCTTCTCCTACCCTGTCCCTTTGGGTTTCATCCTTACAGGCCTTCTTGCCCCTTCAGCCTCCTTCCATCCACAGTTCCCATGGGTACACCTGTCCTGTGATCTCCAACCAGTGCAAGGTCAGAAGGATGTCCCATTTCTCATGTTGCTGTGGCTATTTTAGCTAGAGTCGTATAATTTTTTTCTGCCTAAATGGGTTAACTAGGCACACATACGTCTATAGACAGAGCACCACTGAATACACACTGCAGAGCAAACAGAAGTTTAATTTCCCTTAAACAGACATCAAGTGCCTGGAGATGCATGGAACCAAGAAGACCGATTTCCTTAGGCAGCTTGCCTCTCCCAGGGGAAGGGGCTGCCCAGGTCCTGACCCAGAGAGGAGGAAGAGAGGGTTCTGCCACATTCAGCTAAACCAAATGGCAACCCAAATGAAAGGAGAGGCAGAGAGAACTGGGTTGTGTTATCAATCAATTTTCAACTTCAGTTAACTTTATTGGCATGACAAGGTAAACACACTGCCAAAGTCAATACAGTAGATCTGTGTGCCTAAGGCAGGCTTTGGTGCTAATGGAGGTTTTAATGGACAGACATTCTGTCCTCTGAAGGTTTCCTAATGTCCTTCTTTGTCTCCCTTGGCCACATGTTGTGGCTATGATCTTGCTACTGAAGGTCACAGGATTAAGCTTTGGGCACTGAAACCAAACTTATGCTTTGGTCTCCTCTTCTGAAACCCTTTTATACTATTGAAACACCCCATGAACTTATGTTTTTATTTTACTGAACACAGAGTACACGATGATAAAAATAAAGTATTTTCATATAGGATATTGTTAAAATTTTTCACTTCCTAGGCAGGTTTTTAAAGTTAAAAGATATCACTAAGAAAACAACCTAAAATTTCCTTATCAAAAATTCTTGCTATAATGCTTACATTTCTAGTAGACGTATAATTAAGCTGTTAATATCTAGAATTTTTAAAAAATAATATTTATTTATTTATTTATTTATTTATTTATTTATTTATTTGAGAGAGAGAGCGCACGCATGAGCAGGGGGAGGGGAAGAGGGAGAGGAAGAAGCAGAGTCCTTGATGAGCACAGAGCCGGAATATCTAGGATCCTTGTGTAAAGTACCTCCATCCAGAGGAGAAATGGGGAAATGACTTTTTTCTGGTTGGACAAGGTTTTTTCCCATGATCTTAGTGGCACAGATGTGTGCTATATTATTTCCACCAGGAGCCCAGCCCAAGCTGCCAGGCCAAGAAGCACTTATAGGCAATAGATAAAATCAGATCATGAGCAGATCATGACTCTGGCCAGCAAGTATGGGATAATGGATAAGCTTAATGTTTAAACAAATATTTGTTTTAAAGGAGGCAAAAGGTGAGCATATAACATATGTTTCAGATATAATATAGATGGCATTTTCAGATACAACACAGGTGTGGCATAAGCCTACAGTTTGGAGCACCTTCACCTTCACCTGGTGACAGCATGCATGAATTATAGATTATTTCTCACAAGCTTCCCGTATTAAATAATTGACTAAATAAATACATTTATACCTGCAAAATCTAGAATATTTAAGCTGTAAGGAACCCTCTAAATCAGTTAGTATAATTCCTCTCATTCTACAAAAACTGAGATTTAGATATTTTTGTTCTCATGTTTGCTTGAGGTCAACATTCCACAACTAACATGATAGTAGAATTCAGGTGTCTCAACTCTCAGAACAGTGACTGTTCCATTATATAAGGATCCCATTACACACTTGGGTTTTGTACTTTGCTCTTGACATGCTCATAAAAGTTAAAACTTACGTCTATAAAGAGGCCAATGTCCACCAACAATAAATAAGCCAATAAATTTTACTTATTTTCCATGTCTAGCAATTTACTTGTTCATTTGGCTGTTCTTCTGAGTAAAGGCATTGGTTGGTTGGTTGGTTAGTTGGCTGGGTTGGTTGGCTAAAGATATCGAAAACAAAGGAGTAATCAAAGCCTTCTTCATTCTGTAGGTTTAATAAGCATTTGCAAAGAAAAGTCACCATTTTCACTAACACAATCACAATATCAGTTATGTGAGAAAGAAGATATACATATATGTATTATCATATATATGATATATATGTATCATATATGTGATCAAATATGAGGTATATGTTATATATATGATATATGTTATATGCGTGTGTTTATACATATACCCCTTGTCTTCTAAATATATAAGTATTCTTCAAAAATTACCTTTATTAAAGTGACTCTGCATGGCTCCTGAGAGTGGAATAGTAGGACAGACTCCTTAGAGAACAAATAATACAAACAACTCTACTCTGGACTTTTCCCCCTAGTCAGAGACCTTGGGGAATTAACAAGATCCCTGAGTCAGGATCTTAAGTATTTCTATACACTCTAAGTGTTCTTCTGTTTGAGATCCTCGCAAGTGTTAAAGGTATCCAAATCAGGGGGCTGGGAGGACGTCAAGGACTGGGGTGAATCAGTTAGGATCTCCATCTACAAAGCATTAGGAGCTATTATCCAGAAGAGTAGCACACCACGCTTTGATCAGCGAAATTAAAATATTCTCCCAAGATACTCTATTTGTAAAACATTTTCTAAATTGAATTCCAGTTGCAGAAATATTTTTGGCAAGTAAACAGCAGGGGGCTGAGAGCCTGGTCTGTGCCAGCTTTGCTGAACTCCGACAGCCAGGATGGGAAGTCTGGGCTGGAGGAGGCTATCCGAGTGCTGGGGGGACCACGTGAGGAGAGGGAATACTCACTGGGCAGTTAGTTGGTCCTTCATTGCTGAGCCCCTCCTGCCTGTTCCCCAGACTCCAAGGATGGAGTGTGGCTCCACTGAGAGGTACCAGTTAAAGACAGAGATGGTGCAGGGAGGAGAAAGAGGAACCAGGAGTGGAGGCCCAGAGAATGTGAGGGAGGAGCAGTGGGAGCGGGACCTCGGGCCTCCTGGAACTCTGCTGGGGTCCGCACTGGAGCCAGCCGGGACCGCAGCCATCCCCTGGCCTTGCTACGATCTGGCCCAGCACTCGTGGTGAGGTCTTGGAGTTCTGTCGAATGGTAACAATTTCACGCGAGAGCAGAGCTCTTGGTGACTCTGATGAAGCAAGGGCCAAACAAGAGGGCTCTGGGGTCATGTCTGAACTGACCAGAAGGCGAGCACTGTCGCAGCCCCTCGATGAGCTGACATCCCCTCTCCTAATAGGAAGGACTGCTGTTTCTGTACTGATTGCATCTTTAGCCTAGTTCCAGGGAGCCTCCCCAGCACAGAATTATCTCCGCTTCCTGGCAGCATCCGATTCAGAGCAAAGTCTGCGGCTCTAAGCTCTATCCCAAATCAGCCGACAAGAGCAAGGCCAAGCGCTTCCTAAGTCCGTTCTAGCACCTTCTGACCTGAGCACCCTGCAGTCACCCACAGCGCACAGGCTCTCTCTGTGCAACCGGCAATAAACGCAACTTGTTCTGCCACAGGCGAGTCCCTGCCGGCCTGGCCTGCGACGCGGCAGCCGAGTGACAGCAGTATCTGCCCTGTGCTGAGCAGGGTGCTGACTTCTGGGCTTACAGCGGAACAAAACAGTGTGCCCTGTCCTAAGCGAAGAGCCCACAGCCTGATGGAGGATGCAAGGAGCAGAGGGCAGGACTACCTCAGGAGTCGTGACCCAACGAAATTCAACAGGACATCCAAGAGCTACCCCTGACCGTGTTATGATTCGGAGACTGAAGGAATGGAGGACCCCATCAAGATGAAATGTGCTTACTGTGAGCAAGAGGATAAATCTTACAAACCTCAACATGCCATCAAGTTTGAGTTACTGGTAAATATATCTACAAATGCTAAGGCTCCAAGGAAGGGTGAGGTCCAGTCAAGTGGTCTACAGCAGGAGCTGCAGACTTCCTTGAGTGAACAAAGAATTCGACAAAGCGGCAGGGGACTTGGGGGAGCCGCCTCTTTAGAGTGAAAGCCTATGACTTTGTACCCATTCATAAAGTCCCATCACGGTCCCCAGCCAGCCCATGTGGCGAATGTCTCCTTGGGTAGGATGTCTGTTTCTTCACCTCAGGGAGACTGAGAGTTAAGTATAGAAAGATTTCAGAGAGCCAAAGCACAGTCTTTATAGTTTTACGTTAATAATTGTAAATTGTATGTATTTGCCGTTTGGGGTCTTACGTCTTAAGAGAACCGGGCCAACTAGAGCAGCAATGTCTTGTAATGCCAAATTAAAACATGATTGATTAATGCGGAATTTTATGATTTTAAGTCGAATCCTTATTAAGTTTATTGGAATGTATAAGAGAACCCTAGGGCCTTGTATTTATAAATTTGAGGGCCTAAATGTATGTATTGAAGTATTTCGGAAAGCTTTGTTTGTTAATTCAAATATATATGCACGTACGCATGTGCTTTATATACATGTTTATGCATATAGGAAGGAATAAATAAAATTTATAACTATGGCTTAATATATTTGGAAGTAATTAACTCACTTTATGCATAGACCCTTTAGAAGTGATTGCTTAGCTCTGCCAGACTAAGAAAGAAAATAATTCCATCTGTAAGCTGAACTAAAACAAGCGTTTTTCTAATTTTAGCTCTAGTAAGGGGAACATTAATTTTTAATCCAAAAAGTAAACCTGCGAATAATGTTTTCCACGCACAAAAGACACCTAGACAAAAGACAGATAACTAGAAACGCATGTGAACACAAGCAAAGGCGGCAGTGTGTGGTAAGTGCGGAGATGGGGAAAGATAAAATGCTGCCTGGGAACAAGCAGGAGGGGCCGCAACCAGACCAGCTGAGGAGGACCCTTCCGGAGGAGGTCTCGGGAAACCAAGAAAAAGGTGTGAAGAGGAAGGGAGGGTGGGCGGAGCCACAGGACGTTCGCTCATTTACATATACGAGTACCTACCGGCACAAAGCTAGGGGCCTGGGAAACTAGCAAACAAAACGAGATCCCTCCCTTCCTGGAGAAGCCAGCAGGTAGGAGGGAGCTCCTGGCTCTTGGGGGAATACAAAGAAATTCCGCGCATAGAAGCTTATCCCTGGTGAGTTGGAAGGCGATCCCGCTCATTCCCGGGGAGGGTCGAGACCCGGCGCGCACAGCAAAGTGCCTCCTGTGATGTCGGAAACCAGGAGGCTTCCAGCAAACCACTCCTTTCTTCTTCATTTTTAAACTTCCTTTTGCTTTGGGGATCAGAAGCTTATTAGTATATCAAACATTTTAAATTTTCCTGAGGCTCAACCACTGGAATTACCAAATTTACCAACCCTTTCACCCAAGGGCCCCTGAAACCTGATCAGGCCGTAGGTAAATAAGCAGCTTGCCCTTTGCAGAAGCCCGGGGTTCTGGGCTGCAGAAACTGGCATGACTGTTCGTAAAGGACCCTGAAGACCCGCAGGGGATGGACCTTATCTCTCCGGGCTGCCAAGCTTTGGCTGAATCTTCTGCAGATCAGAGATCTTTTTAAAGGAGAAAATCGATCCTATTTTCTAAAGACCAATGAGGACTAATGAGGATCGATCCTATTTTCTAAAGACTCCATGAGGAGTGAGGAGGTTGGGGGTTGGGGACAGAAGATCTAGGAGGGTAAAAAGTGGGGACCACGGGTGGCAAACTCTGACGAAATAAGAATGAGGACAGAAAAGGCTGAGGATGACGGGGTTAGAGACCACTGCAACCCACCTCGGAGTTTACGCTGCTCCAGAGGCCATGGCATTACCCATAGGAGGTGTTTTATAAAGAGAATGGTAGGTCTGGAATTTACAAAACTCGTTTTCAGTTTCATTGGCAGTCAGCCTTCAAATAATTCTACCCCGCCTCTCCTATCTAATGGAAGAGATGTGTGTCTCGGGGGGAAGGACCGAGAAGCACTCCCTCCAAAGCTGCTCCGGACACCATGACATGGGTTTAAAGAACCATTCCCACCAGCGTGTGCGGACCCTCTGTATGTGTGTGCGACTTTTGCCCGGGGTTATCAGGACACCGAAGCCTCTCGCTCCTGTGAATACCTTGTGGCATGGTCTGGTGGCTATGTGAACATTATCTTTGAATCTCCACAGAAGAATTGCCCCTGTGTTTCATGTCAGCAATAGTTGGGCCAAACCGCCTTTGACGTCCCTGGAGTTATCTGATCACCCAGATGACACTGAACAGAGCGGGATGACTGGGAGTCGGCCGCTCGGCCCTAACATCTGCCCAAGGCCAGCAGCAAGGGCTCCGGGAGTTCTGTGAGCCACCAGCTCCGTCCAGTGTACCATCTGTCACTGGCTTCCCGTGCCACCTTGGGTCACTGACTTCCCCGTTCTGTGCCATCTGTGAAATGTGTATAATAGCACATCGTGTCCTGAGTCCTCTCCTGCTCCTGCTCTCCCTCTCTCCAGACGTCCCTCCCCCTCTTCCTCCCCATTCTCTCCTCCTCCTCCTCCCTCTCCCTTTCATTCTCCCTCCCTCCCTCTCTCTGCCCCTCTGTCCTCCTCCTCTCTCTCTCACACAGAAGATAATATGTCTGTAAAGTGCTTTGAGCTCCTTGGAGATAGAGGGTCTATAAATATAAGCTGTTATCACTGTTACCATGGAAACACTCTCAGAGAACTGAGCTCCATGGCTGTGTTCGCTGGGCATAATTCTGGCCTTCTTGCCCTGCTGGCTTCCTGAGGCTGCTAGACAATCGGTGATTTTACAAAGCATTGCAGCCAGGTAGGGGGCGGGGACCCAGGGCAGAACTTGTTTGTAACTCAGCCCCTCTTCATGTCAGTCTTGAACAATTATGCTTCTATTTGCTGAAGTAGAGGACCATGCAAAACTGACCAGAGTCTGCTATTCATCCATCACGCCAATGACGACAGGTGGAGGAGCACCAGCCAACCGAGGACCCTGATCCATGACAAGGTTCAGGCAAGGAAGACTTCCAGTGAGCTTCAGAAATAATATTACATCCATTTCCTAAATTTGCTCTGACTCCTGACTCCTCAACTTCAGAACCATGGCTAACAAAACGTTGGGGTTAAGAGTCTGCATATTTCGGCCAATCCGTGGCCTTCTGGAAAGCAGGAGCTACGTCTTCTCCATTATAGCCTTTGCAAGGCCTGGTATGGTGCCTGGCACATAGCAGGTGCTGGACAGAGGTTTGTGAAAAAAAGAAGAGTAAGTGGCTACCGTTTTCTATTACACAGCTGAAAGTGCTGTTGAGTAAGGCGTATGCCATCAAGTGTTGGCTCAGACTCAAGTCCCAGTGTTTGCTTTCTGCCCCACCCCTCACCCCCATCAGTGAGTCAATGATGCACTTCAGTTCTGCTTCCCTGGATGGTCCTGGGAAAGTTCCTCTACAGCTCAAAGCCTGATACGGGAGAGTAACGTATCCTAACTTAACCAAGTGACGGTGAAAGGTCCCGCTCCAAAGGTAAGGTGTGGAAGCCATGGGAAAGGTCGTTATTCGTTGGAGGCAATGCTGTGATCTCCAGGGACGTTTTCCAGGCCTCAGATGAGCAAAGGCAGGGAAATTGGGATGGGCTTTCAAGTCCAATGAATCAAAGAATTCAGTGCCAGAGCCCTGCCACTTACCAACTTCCCTGAGCCAGAGGACTCCCATCTGAACTAGAATTAGAATAATAGCATTTATCTCATGGGTTTGAGCTGATGGTTAAAAGAAATAAGTAGGAAAATCTGTAGCTCCATTGCTGGCAGCAGTCAATAATTAACACACGTTCGTTCCATCCCATTAGTTTGGCAATATGCATGAAGAAAGCTGATATTTTGAATAATCCATTGACGAGTTTATTCCAAAGGGCAGCCAGATATTTTCGATCCCCCCAAGTTGGGGCAGGTGGTAGTCCTGCCTTTGAGCAGGGGGCACGGGGAACTTCAGGGCCGAGAGAAAATGCACAGGTGCACACAGAGAGCCAAACACAACGGCGGCATAATTTACAGGGTCCACTGCAAATTGAAAATGCAGGGCCACTTGTGCTAAAATTGTTAGGAACTTCAAGGGGGCAACAGCAGGCCATTAAACCCTGTGTGAGTGCCTAGGCTACACCCGCACCCCCCCTGTTCCACCCCCAGAGCCAGCCCTGAAGTTCGGGGAAGGTGGATGCTTCACCGTGTTACCAAAGACTGCTTTGGCCGTCACTGTGGGTCTTATGCAGTCAGAGAGGGCGGAATGGTTTCCACAGACTGCTTGACTACACTGAATTCATCTTCTGAGCTAAAGCTAAGCCATAGTAAAGGTCATTTCAGGAGGAGGGAAAAGCTCATAAAAACAGCAAAACTCCTATCGGAGCAATTAATGGTTGCGTACAATGGGACCAGCGGTGCAGAGCATTCTTGTATCCTTATTCACGGGGATGTGGAGGTGAGGTCAAATTACAAAGCTTATAAAAGACATTCACCATTTATTCAACTGTTATTTAATAAGCCCCCTGCTGTATACAAGACCATGTCAGGGAAGCAGAGAGAGATGATCTTTACAGTGTCTCAAGCCCCTTTCAGTTCTAACACTGGAGGATTCCTTGACAAAGACCTGGCGCCTACCTTTAAGAAATTTAAGTCTGGTGCAATAGCAAAATGAAATTGAAACTGCTCTGAATAGAATGTTTTCAAATGGGGTATTTAAACTCTATCACCTATCATTTATGTGTGTGTGTGTGTGTGTGTGTGTGTGTGTGTGTGTGTTCCCACCTGCTAGGATTTTTTATATGGTCATTCACCTAGATTTTCACTGACCCCTTCAAAGATTGGGAGCATTGTGTTTTTTTGTTTGTTTAATCTGGTCGTAAAACTAAGTCACAGAGAAGACAATGGATGCTCCCAGAGTCAAATAATAAGGTTGTGGCAAAACATACCTCCTCCAGGTAAATTCCTGAGTCCACTGTCAGCGGTTCCCATGGTTCTTCACTCTCTGCCCACCAATAAAGGATGTGATTAAAACGGGCCTCCTCCCTTCTCAGTCGCCAGTGTACAACTCTTCAGGAAAGACCCTTCCCATAAATGGGTTGGAGCCAATGCTGAGCACAGGATCTAAACAACCAGACAAATCTCACTCAGATTCTGCCTCTACCACTTGTTAGTTATCAGCGATCTGAGAAAATTACTGAATCTTCTGATACCTCCATTTTCTCATAGGTTGAACTATTCATTCCTCTCCAGTTCCTCTGAGGATTACAAGCCTCTAGCAGTTCCTGGCACACAAGGTCTGCTTTATCTACTGCTGAGCCCACTACCACCCCTTTGCTCTCCATTCCTTCTGTAGAAGGTCATGGGCTGGGGCACCTGGGTGGCTCAGTGGGTTAAAGCCTATGCCTTCAGCTCAGGTCATGATCTCAGGGTCCTGGGATCGAGCCCCACATCGGGCTCTCTGCTCAGCGGGGAGCCTGCTTCTCCCTCTCTCTCTGCCTGCCTCTCTGCCTACTTGTGATTTCTCTCCTCTCTGTCAAATAAATAAATAAAATCTTTAAAAACAAAAAAAAAGGTCATGAGCTGTCATGGGCCCCTTACTTCCCTGAGACACAGAAGGATGGAACGGCAAACCCTCCAGAGGCAGAGCCAAGAAGCCCAAGGTATGAGACAAAAGACAGGTGTTGAGCTGATTAACTCCAACACTGACTTAGTGTTTGACTTTACGTGTGTGAAATCTCACTGAGGGGCTCCTCTGGTTACCCTCAGTTGATGATAAGCCCACACCGGACACAGCACTGGGCGATCCTGGTGTTTATTTGATCCGGGCGTGTGAAGAGCAGGTTGGAACCATTGCCTTAAAAGCAGGAGAAGGAAACCAGGTTGAGAGAGGAGAGACCCAAGAGTTCCAGGAAACGGAGCCCTGAGCTCGTAGACCCATCCGCCATTCTAAATGAGAGATGAAAACTAAAGGAAGAAAAATAAAAGGCATTTTTTTCCCCAGACAGTTACCCTGAAATGAGGATACAGAGACACTACTATACATACCAGCACCCTGCTTGAGTATTATTTGTAAAGAGTAACAAAAACCCCTAATAAACCAGGGCGAATAGCCAAAAGGGCTGAAAATTCCCCCATTGCTGGAGAGTCACAGGTAATGAGAAGTTCCTGTGCCCCAAGGAGACCCTAGTGCCTGTGCACGGCCAGACAGCACTCTGAGCTCTGAGGGAAGAGATGTGGGATTTCTGACGGCCCAGATCCCACTGGCAAAGATGTGGAAAGAGACCGAAAGCTCCCACTTAGTTCACTTCACGGTTTTGCCTGGG
>CM053618.1:44866387-44884487 GCA_028646535.1 Procyon lotor
CTCCTCCTCCTCCTCCTCCTCCTCCTCCCCCCTCTCAGTGATAGAGCCCCGGGTGCCATCTGGGAGCCTGTGGCTGTTCCCCAGCCTCGCTCGCAGCTGGGTATGACAACGCGAGTAACCGGGTATAAATGGAAGTGAGATGTGTAAATCTGGCATCGCCGTCTTCAAGTCAAACCACTTGTCCTGGATCTTGTCCCCGCGGTAAGCTGGGATGCAGACATGGTGTTGACTCAGCCTGCATCAGGCAGAGAAGAACCACCCTGGGGAGAACGCCAGAAGGACGCGATGGAAGAACAAAGGTCCCCAGATGACTTCCCGCAGCAGAACCACCTTGCCTGCCTGGACCTCTCCCCCGCAGGCTGTTACAGAAGAGAGAAATTATGGCTTTTTTGAGCCGCTTTATTTTTAGGTCTCTGACGGTGGCTTTGAGTGCCTCTTTACTAACACGAGAGTTGAGGGATAGCCTGCTTCCCGGGGTCCAGGCCACCCTGGTCCCCTCTGCCACTCCAGGCAAAAGGGGCACTGACTCCATCAGCTCAGGCCGCTATCACAAACTACCGCAGCCCGGGAGGCTTACGCAACAGCTATTTCTCTGTTCTCGGTTCTGGAAGCAGGAAGTCCCAGACCAGGGCACCAGCACGGTCTGGGAACTGGGGCAGGCCCTCTTCCGGGCGTGCTGGTCTGGCCGTGTCAAGAGTTCCCAAGGGCTGAGACGGGAGGGAGGGCCGTGGGCCGCAGGGGGAGACAGTTCTCCTGACCCCTGACCTCGGCCCGCTGTCTGCATCCCGGGGCCTGCCGAGGTACTGCCGGGCCACCCCACACTCTCCTGGGTTCACCTGGAACACCGACACCCCATTAAAACTAGCAGGTCCCTGGATCACCCTGGAGACCCTTTCTCCCGTCATTTTTTCCCCCACAAGTATTTCTTGGAACCTCTGTGAGCCTGGCGCCATCGCTGGGAACTGGGAGAACTCGAGCTGAGACTTGGTCCCTGTTCTCCAGGAGCTGGTAAAGCAAGAACAGCAACTTCTTCCTAGTTGTCCTGCAGCTACGACATCGGGGGTCCTCCCTGGGACAGTAATTTTTGCCTTATGTCTTATGGTTTGAACTTTTTAACTTTATTCATGATCTTCGTTCACGTTATCAGTTTGTGCTGGGTTTTCATGTGTTCATTTGTTTTTGTTTCTTGTTAGCGGAGCCATTGATGTACAGGAGTTGGGGGCATCTGGCTGGCTCAGGCCATCGAGTGTGCGACTTTTGATCTCAGGGTTGTGACTTCAAGCCCCACGTTGGGTGCAGGAATTACTTAAAAAATTTTTTTAAAATCTAATATGCATATATGTTATATGTAACACATATATTACATTTTAGATAAGTATGTGTATATATATATGTATACATATAAGAGTTGGACATTTGGTGAGACAATAGAATGATTTCTTTTTTTTTCTTTTTTCTTTTTTTTTTTATTTCTTTTTTTAAAAGAAATAATAGCGGTCACCCAGGATCTTGGGGAAATATGAAAAAGAGGACGTGTGTCCTGGGGCAATGGAAGAAAGAAAAAAATTCTTGGAAGGTAAAGAATCTATGATCCTCAAAAAAGATATGAGCCTACCCTCAAGTGAGGAGGGAGGAGAAGAGAATCTTAAAAGAGGAGGAGGAAATCTGTGAGGCAAAAGAGCAGCTGAATGGGTAAGAAAGAGCAACAAAACCCTCAGTAGAACTCTTGCTTGAAAGGCTTTCCCATCACCGGTGAGACCACAAGCTTAGACCACAGTGAGTGTGGCAGACCGGCCGGGTGCATGGTCAATTTTAGGGCACAGTATTAGACTCCAGGGGTTTTGTTTTGTTTTTTAAAGAAGACAAGGATTTAAGTGTATCAGCTTGCAGGTTTGGAGACCTTCGATAGGTGAATACATGTCCTATTACGTTTGGGGGGCTTGAAATCAGACCTGGGCTGCCCAGAGGACTCAGTTCCTGACTCCAAAAGTCAAGCCACCGCTCCACCTGGGGATGGAGGGCCACGGGGGGGGGAGGAATCCACCAAGTCCACCAGCAGTCAGGTCTTTGTGCAATTCTTTTTTTTTTTTTTTTTTTAAAGATTTTTTATTTATTTGACAGAGAGAAACACAGCGAGAGAGGGAACACAAGCAGAGGGAATGGTAGCCGGAGAAGCAGGCTTCCTGCTGAGCAGGGAGCCTGATGCGGGGCTCGATCCCAGGACTCTGGGATCATGACCTGAGCTGAAGGCAGATGCTTAACGACTGAGCCACCCAGGTGCCCCTCTTTGTGCGATTCTTAAAAGCCCTCTGTGCCAAGGTGCCATTGTGAACACCATCATTTTATTCCCACCTAACCTACAGAAGCTCAATGAACAGCTGTCTCCACACTTTTTCTGGACTGTCCAAGAGCAAAGTTGACCTGTGGGTTTCTTCTCCAAATTTGAGAATACGGAGATAGGAGATAGTTCCTGAATTGAACGGCCTTCCCCCAGAGGCGCATTCCTGCGGCCAGCATGCGGGTCTTGATAACACCCATGTCCCGCCGTCTCCCCGGATTTCTCACACACCCTCCAGTGGGGCTTCTCCAACATTATGGTGCTTAGCAATTACGGAGGAAGCTTTTTCACCTGCAGATCATGTCACCAGGGCCTCACCAGATGGATCTGATGCAGAGGGTTCATGGTCAACACATTGTGAGATCCTGTGCTGTTATAATAGGGTTAGAGACAGATGTGCTGCAGGAGCATTTCCAACTCAGCTGAATTTATTGAGTGTGTACTACAGTGCTATATACAGGGGATACCACAGAGAACAAAGCCTGTTCTCATGAAAGTATAATCTCGATACATAATTGTGTAAATCAGTGGAAAGCCTCAACTGTGAAAAAGGCATGAAGAAGAGATACACAGTGCCATGAAAACCTGGGGCTGAGACTAGGTTTTCCCTAGTCCCAGACATTAGGGAATAAGTCTTCTGAAAGCTCAGTAGGTTATCTGGACAAGAGTGGAGAGATGAACATTCCAGACACAGAGAGAATAGCAAGTGTCAAAGCCTTATGGGCACTGAGGGGGCTTGGCGAGCCGGGGAAACTGCCAGAAGCTACCCAGTGGACTCACTATGTAGTCCCAGTGTTGGCCAACCCCAATCAGACCTCCTCACTCTAATGAGCCATCCCTCTGGAAGTCTGATGAAATTGAAGAATTATTGATTTGCAAAAAAGAGCCCTCATTTACAACTAAACGTGAGCTGCTCTAAGATCCACTGTCCGTTAATACTGGCAGGGCAGCTGGTATGTGGGTCGGGGTAAATCACACACCCAGCGTCACCAGAGCCCGTGCTAAGATAAGGCAACAGCTGTCTAAATCCCGCAAGCCCCCAGAGATTGGTGGAGATTGACTCCACTGCTGCTACCGGAAGTAGAGAAAGGTGGCGGGCAGAATATCAGTGGGACCAGCCCTTGCCAACAGGGCAGAGCCACAGATAGTGGCCTTGGGGCCCGAGGCATCGATCTCGTGCACACTCCTTTCGAGACCTCTTTCAGCTCTGCTCCCTTGCTCCTTCCAAAGCCACCTTCTCTGACCGTAGTGGCCTGGGCTTGTCTCATTGTCTCCTTTTACAATGACTTGTCTTTCTTACCACAAAAGAAAGAAATCCGATGCTCTCATTGGACAATCAAATATCAGCTAAGAGGACCCCTCTTAGGATTTGTATTTTGACAAAAGCCTGGATAATAGTAACGCAAAAGAACAAATCAGTATGTGTCCAGTTTCCCTGCATCATTATGGCAGACAGGGACAGACGCTCTAACTTTTAGCTAGGCCCACGGTGCCCAAAATAAAGGCTCTATTTCTTGGCTTCCCATGTAACGAAGTGTTGCCTTGGGGCCAAGTTCTGACCATTGGGATGGGAGCAGAGTTTCTACTCTGATGTATGGGAGCAGATGTTTCCATAAGGGACAGTTGGCATTCAGGCCTTTCCTTTTCTTTTTCTTTTTTTTTTTTTTCAGCCTGGCTGGGATGACTGAAGAGAGCAAGGGCACAGGGGAAGGATGACAAAAAGGTGAGCTGGAGGGGCCTGAGGACCTATGGGATAAGGTCATTATCTCAGTCCTGGCCCTCCTTCCCCCAGACTCATATGTAAGAGGGAAATAAATCCTGTGTTGTTGGAGCCACTGTTAATTTGGGGTTTCTGTTATAGCCAAAGCCAAGTTTAACTGATAAAACCATCATGGGGATCTTTCTTTCCTTTTTTTTTTCTTTTTCAGTGGAGGATCACAGTGCAATTTTTTTCTTGGGTCCCTCACATGTGGGCAACAAATATTCTGCATTTTCGTGTGTGGCTACTTCTTCGGGTCAACCCAGGATGGCTCACAGGACGGGAGAGGAACATGGGTTCATGGGAACATGGTCTGGGGGCCCTAGGCCTCGGTCTGAAGCCAGCCCCGCCACAAGGTGGCCAGCAAACTTCCCTCAACGGGGCTTCTCCTTCCTCATCTAGAAAACAGCCTCCAGGCTCTCCTACAAACCTGGTAGTTTCTAAAACCAGGCTTGCTCGGCATCACCCGCCCCCGTGCCCACTCTGCCCATCAGAGGAAATGATTATGAGGACGAGAGGAGTTCTCATCTCACCTTACCAACAGGTTGTGTTTTCAAAGTCCACGGTGCCTGTCTGGAACTTGGAGACACATCTCTCCACGGGTCGAAAACATGAAGGTTAGGTTCCCAAGCAAATTCCAAGAAAAGAATCAACTTGCAGTTAAGCTGTAGTGCTGAGGGAGTCCTAGAACAAAACAATTTGTAAAAGATTAGGGTGCGTGTCGCCCAGAAAGTGCTTGGGTTCCAAATGGAGAGAGAACAGAAATACCTTCTCCTCCGCCTTGGCAGAGAAGGGGACACCCTGCCTCTGTCCTGTGTTCTCTTGGGGAGAATAACCCTTCCATGAACGGCACTTCCCTCTCACAGCCCCCTGCCTTCGAAAGCTGAAAAAATGAGAGCCTCTGTAGGTGTCAAATATCCTATGAGACCTTTACCGGCTTTCTTCAGCTGAAACCTGCCGTCATTTGAAAACTTGCCCTGTAGGTAAAAGAGAGGCCACTTTGTGAACCTGGCCACGTTCTCTTAAGCAAACCACGCAGAAGAGGGAGAGATAAAGGGGAGAAGGATGCTCTTTTTCGAGGCTTTGCAGTCAAGTCTGACTTGTCCTTTTGCTGCTATGTCGGGAGATCATTGAGCCCAGCACTCGGCACTCGAGGGCTCCTCACTCCCTCCTGTCCTCAAATGTGGGCTCCACTTGCCTTTCCCGTTCCCAGAGGCCGCTCCAGAGACACTCGAGACCGTGACACGCTGCAGAGAACAAACAGTCCTATGTGTGACTGAGGCCCTGCCTCCTACCCACCTGCCTTTTTCTTCCCTGCCCTGTGCTTACGAGGACAGTGTCAGAGGGCACCTGGGAGGATCCCAAGGAGCTTGCAAACCACAGAGTCTGGGCATCCCAGGGAGTCAGTGGTGGGGGAGAGGCTGGGTGCAGATCTGGTTTTATCTGCCAGGGATGAGCGTGGGGGTGCTGGGGATGACGTCATAGCTGCCTGAGGCACTGCGATCTGCTTTAGTCTAGTTCCTCCTTTGCAAAAGCAGGTTAGATATGTACCTTTCAGTTGTATCTTTTCTCTATTACAATTCCTTTATTATAATCAAAGGTATTCCCTCAACCGACCCTGACTAACGGGAACCCACCTTTCTCTGCCTTTGCACCAGCTGTCCTGCATGCCCTCCCCTCCCCTTGCTTTCAGCGGTCACCTCCTCCAGGAAGACTTCCCTGCTCTCCACAGGGGGCTAGGTCCTGCTCCAAGCACTCTCCTGGCACCCTTGGTAAATATCAGGCTGTCTCCAAAGGACAGAATAGGCTGCTTGGCCACATGGGCTCTCGGTTGACCAGCAAAGTGACCTGGTATGCACTTAGGTCCCTCAGTGCTCAGCGAATAGCATCAAAGGTTTTTCCCACTTTGCTCCTTCCCGTGGTGCTATCGAAATCCTGTTCGGGGCCCGTCCCCTCCAGAAGGGCTATCTCTCCTAGCTAAATTCTCACTGCATCTCTTGCTCATTGTACCGATTGTGAAACATAATGATTTACCAGGCTGCGTTGTTGTTCAGTCATTCCTGTGGATCTCGCCTTACCAACCATCTGTTGTCAAGGGACGGTATCTTCCATGTCTTTTATAATTCCCTCAATTCCCAAGACCATGCTATACACACAGTGGGCAATCAATGAATGACTGATAGGTAAGTACATGAATCCAAGACAGGCTTCTTTAAATTGTGACCCAATGAAGACTTGCATTCTCCCGGGAGGGGAGCTTTTAACCTCGAAAACAAAACGCCTTACGTAATTACACCCACTAGATCCCAGGAGCTGTGCTAGCACTTTCTATGTGTGTACGTCTTCCTTCTAAAGAGGCAGTTGGGTCTCGTGGTTCTGAGCATGGGGTCTGGAGTCAGGCTGCCCGGACCTGAATGGGGTCTGCCTTCTTGCTAGCCTCGCGGATTGAATCTATACGATACATAGTTTCTTCACTTATAAAATGAAGGTAATAATAAGAGGACTGTATTAGTCAGGGTTCTTCAGAGGAAGAGAACCAATAATATCAGATCGATAGCAGGATAGAGATACATAGATACAGATGAGGAGATTAATTATAGAAATTCTTACACTATTATGGAGACCAAGAAGTCCCCTCATCTGCCACCAGCAAGCTGGAGATCCAGGAAAGTCAGGAGTGTAATTTAGTCCAAGACCCGAGAGGAGGCTGATGGTGTAAGTCGTGGTCTGGTCTAAGAGCCCAAGAACCAGATGGATGTCTCAGCTCAGGCAGAGAGAGAGAGAATTCTTCCCTCGCCTGCCTTTCTGGGCTATTCAGTGGATTGTCCCCCAGCGGATGGATGACCCACACCCTTTGGTGAGAGCTCCCCTCTCGACTCGGTCCACTAACTCCAACGCTAATCTCTTCCAGAGACCCCTTCACAGACTCATCCAGAACCATGTTCTACCAAACATGCGGGGATCCCTTAGCCCAATCAAATTGGCACACAAAATTAACCCTTACAACGACCTACCTCATTAAGGGTTAAAAAGGCAATATAAAGTGGAAAACAGACAGACAAAAGGTAATCCCTATTAACTACTTGGCACAGTGTCTGTCTAGAGTGTTTGATAAATCCTGTCTTTATGCACCTGTGTAGCTTCTAACATCACGATAGAAGGTTTAAAGGGAGCAGGAGCTCTTGGGGAAGCCAGGACTCCAGGGCCCTGGTGTCCTTGTCATTCTATTCATTTATGTCCTTGGTGGTGTTGCTGTGAGGAAAGGTACAGCAATGACTTTCAGAACTAGGAAGTGGAGGACCCTGGCGGGGAGTGTCATCCCGTGTGACTTACAGGGGCCACCTGGTCCCCGGGATGCATTTCATAAATTTCAGTCAAGGGCCTGCCCTCCAGGCGCGCTTGTGGGGCACGATGCCCTGTAGACTGCTGGCGTGAAAGACTGCTATCACTTATTAAAGCAAGAAAAAATAAAAGATGCTATTAGCTAGCTAGAATACAGATACTGCGAACACCCAGTTTGCTTAAAGGAATCGCTCCTTGACAGCATAAAATCTTCTCATTACTCAGTGTAGAGTATGAATTGTGATCCAACTTTATACCCTCCCTCCTCTCTCTCTCTCTCTTCCTTTTTGCATCTTCCTACCTCCCAGCTACTCTTCACAGTAAAATAAATGCAAAACAGCCTTTTTTTTTTCCCCCATTTCTTCCCTTTGGTTTGAGTGCTACAAACTAGCCACATTAAAATGCACTATTTCTAGAATGATGTGGAAAGGTACAGTGCCTCGGAAAAAAGAAAATCTGGCAGATTTTGTAGGGTGTATAAGGTTCTTTGTTCTGCGTTTTTGTTTGTCTGCCTGTCTGAGTGTGTGTCTGTCTGTCTCTTGCCAGTCAACAGCCTGACCGCCGTTTTTACCGGCATGGCTCCCTCCCCCATATCCCAGCCCCACTGGAGGGAGGCGCCTGGGCCAAGCTGGTCAATGCTGAGGCTTCCCGATGACCTATGACCTGTGAAAATAGGATCTGCGCTAACTTGAATCTCTCAGCCTGGATAAGATGAAGGTGAGGTAAGCCACTGCCCGTGGGTGATGGGATGGGTGCTGAAAGACCAGGAGGAATGAAGGACCACAAAAGCCTCAGCCAGCTGACCTGCATGTTAGGCTGAAGTGGGACATTAGGGCAGCTGAGAAAGTTAGGGGTGGCGAGAAAGAAGTGGCAGGCAGAGCCCTGTTGAGGGAGTCACTGCAATGCGCAAATGCAAGAAGAAAGATCTGCAGACCCAGCAGCCCAGCACGACCCCCAACCCCAGTCCCTTCAAGGTCAGTGTCTACAGCACATTGCCCTGGGGCTCAGGGACTGGTGTCCTGCTTCTCTGTTTTACATGTATCTCTTTTCCTGGAGCTAGACTTCAGGGGGAGGCAGGTGTCTCTGGTTTTTGCAAAGGCAGAAACTTTTTCTAAAACATTTATCTGGCTTCAGGGTTCAAGAGCCCTTGGTTCAAGAAAACCATGAAGGCATAGTGTTAGGAAGACTGTAACTGATAAAAATGAGTGTCCAGGTCACACACACCAATTATCTCCACTGGACTCTGCATTCCTGAGAACCGGGGCACTTGCTTTAAAAAAAGGACATCGAGAAACAGAAAAATGTACAGAGGAAGGGAGCTAGTGCAGTGAGGGGGTTAGGAAAAAATCTCATATGGGGACTGAAGAAACAGGGGGTTTTATGCTTTGAAGCAAATTAAGAGGATAGCAGAGCTGTTTGCAGTGTTTGTAGAGTGGACACACTGGTGATGCACCAGGTCTGTGACGTGTTCCCCCAGGTGAGAACCAGGACTGTACAGATGTTACAAGGAGCTCGATTTTAGCTCCTGGTTTCCCCACAATGGAATGTTCTGTTGCAATAGGGGTACACAGCCCGTCTGATATTCATCTAGAGGCTCGTCGACCTTGTTCTAGGAGATGGGAGGTTAGACTGGAGGACCTCTCACATCATTGGCAGCGCTATACACGATGAGTTTGTCTACAATGATGACCCATTAGCTCCAGGCCCTCAACTAAAGCTGCAGAAAGAGGCTGAAAATGAAGCAGATTGTAAAACAGATGCTCTTTTTCATCTCTGGAAGACTCCAAGTGGTCCAGCAAGACCGGGATCATGAAATGTCCAGATTCTCATCTCTTATACATCTGTCCCAAGACCTCTCTGACAGCAGAATGATGTCACAGGAGTGCCCCCCACTGAGCTTAGCCTCTCCGAGGAGTGTCCACCCGTCCCCTGTAAAGCAGATGAAAAATTCTGGAAAGAAATTTTATTTTCTAAAGCCTAGAGCATGCGCTGGTTGGTTCCAGACATTCTTCCAAGGAAAAAGCAAATTGAACCTCTTACTCCCTACTAGGTAGATACAAAGCAGCAGAGAGGCTGGTTCTGAAAGCTCTGACAAGACTCTGTGGCCCTGTTGGCCTTTTTTTCTTTTTTTTTTTTTTAAGATTTTATTTATTTGACAGAGAGAGAGAGAGAGGTCACAAGTAGGCAGAGACGCAGGCAGAAGGAGTGGGGAAGCAGGCTCCCTGCTGAACAGAGAGCCCAATGGGGGCTCGATCCCAGGACCCTGAGACCATGACCTGAGTTGAAGGCAGAGGCTTTACCCCCTCTTGGACTTTACTCTCACCACCCTCCAAGCTGTGAATATGCTCCCAGAGACTATCCACTTCTGTGGTCCTGCTAGAACAATCAAAACAAAAATCCTTCCCTGGGCGTCCACGTCGCTCTACTGTGGTCACCTCCACACACTTTGTAACCATTTGGTAAAGGACAGGGGTGGTGGAGAGAAATCCCAGCATGTCCCGCCGAACTGTGGATGCTTTCTGGACTCTCCAGATTCCCGACTTACAAGTTAGGAATGGTGTAACACAAGGCGATTTCTGGGAATCTCCAGGCAGGGCCTGGTGGCCAAGGTGACAAAAAGACGACCTGTCATGGCCACTTCTGGCAGGTACAGTCCATCTTACCAAGGAGGCCTTGCTTAAAAAAAAGGGGGGGGGGATTCCTTTTTCCTCATTGTCCTACTGTGCCCTCACCCAGGACAAGAATTCCATTCCAGACTCAGCGCAAGAGGAAAGTGACAATGCCGTTAAATGAAAAACAGGGATACTTCTACGTGTCCCCACTGAGGGTCTCTGCTTTCCTTAAGAAACCAGACCTCTTCCAGAGAATGATTTGTTGTTTTTCTCAGACAGCCAGGGGCCACCCCTGTGGAGCACTCAGGCTTCCTGGGTTGGATGGTTATTGCGCTCAGCCTGGGCCCGTGGCAGGTGCTCCCCTGGCATCGCCTGCATCCCGAGACCGTGATGGGTCCACCTTGAGGGTCTGGCAGCATTTCCCCAGCCTCTCTTCCCCCCCCCGCCCCCCCCCCCCCCCCAAAGCAGTGCATTCTGGCCACTTTCCGCCACACACAGAGCCGCCATTGAACCATTTTCCTCAACACCGCGCACAGTTTCTGCTGCCAGGATGAGTCACCATGCAACACATACCCTCAGCCCCCTCCACTCTGTACTTAAAATACCCTAGGGCTGGCCGAGCAGAACCCCGCAAGGCGTGAGCATGGGTGTCAACGTGGGGATTGCCAGTGGCCCTCGGAGCCCTCTGCGGAGCGGACTGCACTGGGTTTGGCACAGGGGTTGTGAGAGCCCACCGCTTGGGAGGGGGTCTGTTTCTCAGATCTGGAGCTCCCTCATGCAGCCTGCCAAACTGCACCGTCTGGGTTGCAGGCAGGTGAACCTCCCTCTCAGCTTCTCTCTCTGGAGCAGGAGCTGAGGGCCGGGCCGATCTGTCCTGGGGCTTCTAACTGCTGGTCTTGCTACACACTCGGCCGCCCGGCCCTGCACTCACCCCTGGGCCCCTGTCTCGGTGCCACGGGAGATTCTGCTTCAATCACAAGTGCCTCTGATTGTTCCCCTA
Source organism: Procyon lotor (assembly GCA_028646535.1). NCBI lineage: Eukaryota > Metazoa > Chordata > Mammalia > Carnivora > Procyonidae > Procyon > Procyon lotor. The sequence continues at coordinate 44,877,439 of CM053618.1, forward strand.
GTTAGAACCTGTCATCCCCCCTTGGACAGAGGTCCCTAACCTCCTCTACTCGCGGCCACCACACTTCTCTCTGCTTCCCGTCTGCCCGCCCCAAGACCCAGCACTCACCCGGGGCGGAACTAACCACATTACTCTAGAGCCATTCCACTTCCCTAGAAAAAGATGTAAAAATTGTTCTCTTTGCCCCGTGTCTTTCAAAGGAGCTAAAGAATTCCTTCCTCCTTCTTTCTTTCTGCAGAGACGTCAGGCCTCCGTAGGCATGCACTGAACAGCTTTCCTCATTCCCTCTGCCCACGCCTCCCTCCCCCACCCCTGCCCAGCCACACACTCCACCTGCCAGAGGCGCCCCTCCCTCCAGGGAACTGCATGCTTTCCGCTTTCAACCTGCTGCTACAGCACCCTTCACAGAAGGGGCCTCAGAACAAAAGCCCAGCCCGGCACAGCCCAAAGGGACCTCCTGTACTCAAGTTATTCATTACTTGGGTTAGAGGAGGTCACCAACCAGGAAGCACGCTGGAAAGCAAGGGGAGAGGTGGCAGAGAGGGTAGGGAATTAGTCAAGGTGACCTTCCAAGAGAACTCGGGAGTCCGGGCAGGGGGTAGGTATCAGAATGGGAAGGTGGCAAAGTCATAACAACAGCTCCAAGGTCAGAACAAGGTCAAATGGAAAGAGCTAATTATACTTAAAGTAAGCTATTTAATAGCTTTTGCTTTGCACCAAGCACTGTGCTTAGTATTTTCCTACATCTCCCATTTAATCCTTGCAACAATGTGTCATTCCAATTTTACCAGTGAAGAAGGTTCAGCCCTGGAGAGAACAAGGGACTTGCCCAAGGTCGCTCAGGGAGCCAGGACTGAAGCCGGGAATGTGTCTGTCCTGCTCTTCAGCAGGTTGCTCTTTGGGGTGATGTGGTCAGATGGTCTGTGTGGCTGAGTCTCATTCTGGGTCTCACAGGGCTGAGATCATGTTCTGTAGCTGCTCCGCCAGGTTGGGGCAGAAACGTGGAGGACCCTGGGAAGCTTGCTAGAGGCTGGTTTAGAAGGAGAGGCTAAGAGGCTGCACTTGTTGTGAAGGCACAACCCTCGGGCCTCGTCAGAACCTGGGAAGAGTCTACACCCAGGGGAAAGAGAATGAGCAAAGCTGGCGAGCTAAGATTTGAAGAGGGTGTATCCTCCAGAGGAACACAGTAGGTCAAGGACAAGAGAGGAGGAAGATCAGCCTTGACAGACACAGGATCGGTCTACTTGGCATTTGCCACAGCCCTAGAAAGCTGAGGTAGGGAACCTCTTTCTGAAGAGAAAATGGGGGTTCTAATTAAAAATCTGTCAGTGTGAGCCTTTCTTCACATACTGTGTTTTACCACATGCTTCTACTGGAGAAGAGAGAGGAAGAGAGAGGGAGAGGGGAAGGGAATCCAGGAATGGGAGGTGGAAAGGGTGGGGTGGGGGGCATGCCCATTTCCCCTAACCCCCTGAACCCTTCCCCTGCCACCTTCCCCTCACTCAACACTTTTGGCTGATTCTGTCCACAGGCTTTCTTCCCTCTTTTTACTTTTAGTGAGCATTCCATAAACACGTCCTTCCCAGTGATCTATCCTGCTGGAAACTCCTCTGTGAGGTTACTTCTACTGGGAGGGGGACCAGGGGCATCATATCTGCAGGTGCACCTCTTCCTGCAGTTCTCCCAGCAACTTGGGGCTTTTCCAACATAAACACTGCAAGGGCAAAGCAGGGGGTGGCTTCCTTTCTCCACACTGTTCTCACGGTAGCCCTTGACAGAGCCCTGTGTGTAGCAGTCCCTCTGGGGTGCAGGGTGGGGAGTGGGGAGTTGGGGAGGATAGGTTACTGCTTCTCCTCTGAATTTCAAGGTTCTTCAGGTTTTTGCAAGTCTTGTGGGTGTGGGCCCTGAGAAGGATTAGTGGGACAGAGCTCATTCCAAAGCAGTTGGAGCTTGTCCTTAGAACCTGTGAGGATGACCTTGGAGACAGAAAGGTGGCTGTGACAAGCATCCCTAGAATGGGGCTGGAAGTCTCCTTTTCCAGAATGGGCTATGCTGCTCTCTGGGGATGGGGTTTCTCTGCAGTGACTGCAAAGGTACCCCTGCCCGTTTCTGCTGTGTCACCACTGCCCTGGGAGGGATGTGTGAAGCTGCTCAGGGGTTCAGAGGAGAGAGATGTAACTAAGGAGTTTGGCTTTTCAGCAACAGGGAATAAAGAATGGGAAGGGGGACTAGCCCCCAACTTCCTGCCATTTGAGCTGGGTCTTCCTGAGTTCTTTTGGCCTCGAGGATTTTATAGCAGAACAAAGTGGTCGGTACTCCCAAGGGGGCATCAAAAAGCATGTCAATGAGAATACTGGCCACCTACTGGGCACCGAGGAGAGTCCGCAGTGGTTGGGTCATGTGCAAATACGGCCTTCCGGGCGTAGACTGGTGTGAGCCCGCCATTAAGTGCGACTGGTTTCCGAGGGAAGACACCCCGGGGCGGGGGGCGGGGCGAGCGGTCAGCCTCCTACCCCTACCAACCCCGGGATCCGCCCTGGGTGGGTTTGGCGATTGTCCTGCTTGAGGCGGCTCAAGCCGCCCACTAGAAGCGCGGCAGGCGGTCAGGAGCCAGGGCTGTTGGGCAGGGCCGGGCTGGAAGGAGAGGGACCTGCCGGAACTGCAACTGCAGTGGCGGGGAGCGCGCAGGGGGCGGCAGGTGCAGGAGAGGAGAGGCGGGGCGGAGCTAGTCAGACTCCCCGACTCAGACGCGTCCCCGAGTGACCTTCCCCCACCCCTCCAGAGCCTACGAGGGGTGGACCTGCAGCGGAGGGAGACCGGGAGCGTGCGGCTGCGAGCAGCCCGACGGGAGGGACTGGATCAGGACAGCTGGACTGGGGTCCCCGGGCGTCTGCCGGGCGCCGGGCGACGCAGGTGCGGTGCACCGCACTACGGAAGAGGAGGGCTTGCGTCCAACCGCGAGCGAGCAGGGAGCTGCGCAGCGCCGCCTGCGCGCGCGTCGCCGTTCCCTCCGCCCCTCGCGCCCCCGCTATCCAGCCCGCCCCTCTCGCCGCCGCGGCTCCTTTGTGGCGGCCCCGCGCCCGCCCCTTCGGGCCCTAGGCCCCGCCCCTTCCCCGTCCGTGATTGGCCAGCCGGGCAGCTAGTGGGCGGGGCCCCGGGCCGCCCCGGCGCGGTATATAGTAAAGGTAGGGCGTGCGCTCTGAGCCAATATCTCGGCTCGAGGCGGACGCGTGAGGGTCGGTCCGCAATCTGTTCGTCCGTCCTCTCTGACATTCTCCTGCCTCCTGCCTGCCTCTGCAGAGGTCACAGGAGGCGGGGGCCGAAAAAGCGGCCCCAGTGGCAGCCGGAGTGGCAGCTGCGCTTTCGACGAGCGCCCAAACGCCCAAGGGCAAGGGGAGCGCGTGGCGGACCAAAGAGAGCCCGGGAGCGACCGCGCGCCCACCAATAGGTGCGGGGCTCGGAGCCGCCCAGCCTGCGCGGCCCCTCCCTCCGCCCTCCGCCCCCGCCGCCGCCTCCCCCTCCTCCCGCTCCTGCCTCTGCCCCTCCGGCGCGCGTCTGGCACTCGGAGAGCCGCAGCGGTAGCGGCGGGTGCAGCCTGCGGAGAGCCGGGCCGGGGCCGCCAACCAGCAGCCCGGGAGGACGCGAGGGCGCGCGCCGCACTCACCCACCCTCAGCCCCCGCGGCAGCCGCTGACCCGCCACCATGGCCCGCGGAAAAGCCAAGGAGGAGGGCAGCTGGAAGAAATTCATCTGGAACTCGGAGAAGAAGGAGTTTTTGGGCAGGACCGGTGGCAGTTGGTGTAAGTAAGGGGTCCGCAGCTCTCCACCCCCCGCAGCGCCTTGTCCGGGGCGACGCATCCCTGCGCAGGCTCTGCGGACCGCTCCGCTAGCCTCGCGCCGCCCAGGGTGGAGCGGAGTCCGTAGTGGGCTCTGCTCGGGTCGCGCCGGCCTGGGCTTGTCATCCGGTGCGGAATGCAGAGCCCCCAGGATGGGCGCGGGAGCACGCCGGGCGGAGGGTTATGTAGATTGCCAAGGTCTTGTCTTGGTAATTTGCAATCTCTCCGAGCGTCGCTTGAGCCCTTCCTTCCCGGGAACGGTCAGCTCCGGGAGACGATTTCTCTCCCCCTGCAGTTACGTCCCAAGCCCTAAAAAATGAGATTTGAGGCTATGAGGGAACCTCACGGGAGTAACCGGATCGAATGCAGGCGAGTTGTGTGTTACAGCACCTTTCTAGTCTAAATATGTACCTCAAAAGGCGCGGTTGGTGGTGGGGGAGCAGAATCCATCCACACTGCAGTATTTTTTAGCTATGTCCAGAGTTTTCCCTGTGACCTCCGCTAGAGTCCTTATAACCCAGAAGGGGACCAGGAGGCCCCCGGCACCTGGTAAAGTCTGGGTGTTTTCAGTGTCTACACTCACAGATGCAGAATAAGTAGCTTGGGTTGATTACAGTGAAGGGTTAGTCAAAGAAATAAATGGCATAAAGGTAGATGCAGCTCACAGGATTTGGGGCAGCCTGTTGCGTGGCTGGATGGAATTTTTTTCCCCCCTCATTGAAAATTAGATACCTTGTTTTCCGCCTCCCTTCACCGGAAGGGTGACATTTTTTTTTAAAGGTCATTTTGAAGGGCAGAGTTGTAGGCAAATCTATAAGAGTCGTGACTGCGGAAGGGAGAGAAGGGAACTCCCCCTCCTGCATCACTGCCCCCTCCTTCTCTAATATCATCATCTCCATCATCATCATCATCATCAATACCACTAGCACCACCACTGCAGCCACGGAGGGAGTCCTGGCTAGGGGCTGATGCAGTATTCCTGATTGGGAGGATCTGTGGCCATCGCAGCAGAATGAGTCAGGGAAATAGTGCTTGGCTGACATTTTGAATTGGAAGAAGCTAGAATATATGATTTTTGCAAAGAAAAAAAAAAAGCCGCCTTCAGTGGGTCTCTCTTGATTGAAAAATAAAGGGTTAATAATGCATCACACTTCAAGGTTAGTCAAGGTGAGACGGCATTCCAAGGTATTACAGGAAAGCGTAGGTATTCCTGAACCATGTTAAATGTAGGTCTTTCAAGTGATAGCTTTTGGCTCGTATTTTATATTTTATTTTATTTCGGGGAGCCTGTGTTCTTCAGTGGGGTTATTGCCATAGTTTCTCATGCATAGCTCTCGGTTTTCTCAACATGGAAGGGAAAACCTGAAGAACTCAGGGTGTGTAGGGTGAACACATCTGGCGAGGATGATCTCCTGCCAGCTCCTCATAACTTGAGTGAGGCCTGGGGGGTGCGCTGAGAAACGGGCCCCCTTCTCCCAGATGCATGGGAGGCTCTGGCCCTGGTGGTCTGATCCCAGCCTTGTCACGGGCCAGAGGTTGCCTGGATTCCAGGCATATTGTGAAATTTGTTCTCTGGTGTTCTCCCCTCTTATAAAATAGGTTTCTTTCCTCGTTCCTCGTGCAGAATAATATTTGCTTTAGAAGGTAAGGCAGTATAGGGAGTCTTGTTTCTTGAGCTGACATTTAATGGGGCAGCACCTCCATATGTGAGAGAAAGTGTGCGTGCACGAAAGTGTATTAACGTTGGTGTCTTGACACCACCTCCAGCAAGGTGCCAAGACACTGATTTATGAATGCAGACATCGGGATTGGTGTGCTTGTCTCATCATTGCTTCCCTTTTCCAAAGTACAGGTGCTGGGCTAACAATTCAGGTTTTGCTTTGAGCTAATTAGTCTCCTCTTCTCTGGCAGTGTAAGAGGCGACAGACCCTCCCTTAGCCGAGAAAATGATAGCAGTTGCTGTCTCCTGTGGAGGAAAGGCTACCTTTCCAGCACTGGGCCCAACATGGATGCCCTTGGGACGAGGGCAGGTTGCCCTTGGCTCAGTTTTGCTTATAGGTAGATTTTCACCAAGATGGACGCAGGAGCCTTGCCTGTCACCTGCTGGAGAAATGGCAGCATGCAAATCACCTGTGGTTTCCACCTTTTTATTAAGTCTCCACCTTATTAGGTTTACTGCTGGGCCAGGGTGCCAGTCTTTCCTTTTGCCTGTGACCCTTGGAAGGGTACTCATTTTTTTTCTAACTGGAAAACCTCTATATTACTTGTATTTTTTTTTTAAAGGAAGAAAAATTGCTGAAGAGCTAAAAAATAAGAAAATATTGCCACTAAAATTTACCCTCCGTGCCTCCCTGGCCAGTTGGTACAATTTGTCTAGCTGTTCTCCTTGAGCAACCCCTGGTGACCTGTGTTGGTGAGTCCACTGCATAGGTCTGCCAGGTGTTCCTGCTCCTCTAACCATCTGACCTCACAGCTGTCACTGAGGAGATTTTGCTAAGGAACATCTTGGAGCAAAAGAGAAAAATCCCTCACTTCTCTTAGGCTATGGCGTCAGGCAGAATGAAAAGGCTGTGTCTTGTTCGGCTTTAACTAGGGTGCTTGCGAAAGGACTGATTTTTCCACTGCTCTATTTGTATTTTCAATTATCGCCTCAATTATGTACCTTCTTAAGTTGTTAGAATTAGGTATCTGGAGTCCAAGGAAGGAGCGTAAAAATGCTCCAGTCATCGGAGGAGCCGAGTGTGGTTAAGCTGAGCACCAAGACAAGGGGTGGGGGTGCACCACAAAAAACAGGTTACAACAGTTCCTTTCTGACCGTGTTCTACCACCAACTCTTGCACCTCTTTGGAGCCTTCACTGGAAAAATTTTCCAGATCTCTTGACGTCACAGCCTTACCATTTGCCTACTGCTACTTGGATACAGAATGCGGCAGTTAACCCTTGGCCTGCTGGGAGGCCGTGATTGAGCTGGGCGGCTGTGGTTCTGGATTCTACAGTCTCTTATTTTTCCTTATCTTTGGCTCCTGTCCTGGCCTTTTTCCTTCTTTTTTTTTGGATGGGGAAGGAAAAGGATTATGATTAAGCATTTTGGTCTTATGTGCATTTGGCTTGTTTTACTAGCGCTTATAGCCTAGTTTCCCTGAACCATGTATTTGCTGATTGGAAAGCTGGGCTCTTAAATGCTTGCCAAAGGCAATCTGGCTACTTCCTGCGA
>CM053618.1:44884587-44896859 GCA_028646535.1 Procyon lotor
TCCTTCGTTCGGTCCTGTCTCAGACTGGATAACCTTACGGTTCACTTGCTCCCATTCTTGTGTTCGCAGGGAGTCGTTGGCTGGCACAGGGCTGCTGGGCGATGCCTAGTACAGCCTGTTACTATGCGGCTAATCGGGGAGATAATCCTCGTAAACCAGTAACTGATAGCCTCATTCCCGTCCCTGGGCTTCGTCGTGCTCAGCTTTTTGTGTTTTTTTGCTTTTGCAGCCAGCTCAGCCTACGTCCTGCTCTCCTGCTAGTTGTGGGGGGTGGGTGGGGGGGAATAAATGCAGCTCGTCAAGCTAGTCCGTATTCTGGGTCCAGTCAGAAGATGAAATAAAAATAAGCCTCTCATTTTGACTATAAGATTTCCTTTTGTTTCGCCCTTGTTTGGTGCCCCTGAAGGAAAACACAGTGTGTGCTCGGTGCCTAATACATGTCAGAGGTGGGGGTGACAGGAGCAAAAGAGCTTCCCGGGGTTTCTCGGCATTCGTTGCTCTGGCCCAGCCTAAGAACTTGCAGGCATCCGAATGTTGGGAGAAGCGGCAGGGCTTGGATTGTAGTATTGAAATGTCAGGGGATCAATAAGGCAAGAAAACCTACAGGAGTCTCTAAGGGAGTATATTGTCAGATGTGCAATGCATTGCGTAAGTCCACACACATGGCCCTAGATTTTATTGGTGATCTTCATTAAAATTTTTTTATTTAGGCAGCAGAATTATTCCTGTAAGTAATCTTAGTTCTAGCCAAATATTCCTCTTACCCTTATTACCTAGGCCCAACACACACATACACACACACTCTATCTCTCTCTCTCTGTTATGGAGGACTCCCTGTCTGTTTTTACCCAGTTGTTGGGAATGGCAACTCTGAAGACAGGCTGGAGGGGAAGCCAGGAAGGAAGTCCCTTGGTCTCTGAGAAGATGAGCCTTTCCTTCCGAGAACGTCACTGTGTCACAGCCTTCTGTTTCTGTCTCTGCTCCTTGCAGTTAAGATCCTTCTGTTCTACGTGATATTTTACGGCTGCTTGGCTGGCATCTTCATCGGGACCATCCAAGTGATGCTGCTCACCATCAGCGAGTTCAAGCCCACCTACCAGGACCGAGTGGCCCCCCCAGGTAACAGGAGCTTGAATACGTTCAGCTCTCCAGAGGTAAAATGGGTGTCACTTTTTCACTCAAAAAAAAAAAGGCCACTTCTCTGAGAATTGTCAGTAACGCAGTGTTAAGCCGAGCCTGGTTTAATAGGAAAAGTGGGAACTGCTCAGGGTTACAGCCAGCTCTCCTGCCCGCATTGCAGACAGAGCTCTGGGGGTTGCAGATGTCTTATCTTCACAGCTCTGCGGCCGCGAGGGTGAAGAGCCCGGTCGCCCCCTGTGCCCGAGCCTGCGCCCGTCAGCTTGTGACTCACGATGGGGCACCCTCACTGCCCAGCGAGTTGCTTAGTGGGGTCATTACAGGGCCTTTCCAGCTCAGGCACATCTTTCACTTTCTTGAGGGGCCTGTGACTCAGACAAATCCTTTATAAAAAAGCCACTTCAGCTCCTGCTTTGAGAGATGAAGTTATTTTTAGGGATGATGAGAAGCTCTGACATGGCCAATTACTCAAGGGAGAGGAGCTGTGGCTTCAAGAGTCCTTTCTCCCACCTGCCGTTGACATGGCTTGGTTTAGTTTGACCTTGAACAACAGCATGCTCTCTTTTCACGTCTCAGTGTTTGTACCCACTAGCTTCGTAGGAGTCTTACTTATCGGCTTTCTAGACCCGTTTTGCCGTTTCGCTGTCTCCTTTAGCTCTGAAAACTTGGATGAACAAGAAGAGGTCATCCCAGAAGGAAGAGAATGCCACACGAGTGCCCTCCTGCGATCTGGGTGCCGTCACTGTGGAGTGACATGCACTCCGTGTGCAGCTGTGCATGTCCATTCTGGTCACTCAACCCTAGGGAAAGCCTGTTGCCCTTAACGCCTGACGGAAGGACAAGACGGCAGGGCAGCCGCAGACCGGATCGTGCTCACTGGCTCTTCTAAAATTCATTGTCAGGAGGGCCTAGAGACAGGAAATGTTGCATAAGTTCCGGGTGCTTGCATTATAAATGACCTTGAGGCTGCCCCTGGGGGTGGCGATGACGTGTCCCCTCTCCACTTTCCCTGGCAACGGTTTAGTAACAGCTGTATTTAGGTGACAATCTTGAGGCCGTCTTCGTGGCACCGAACAGCTTTGATCACGGGCACCAGGCAGGCAGCCTTGCCCGGTGTGTGGCTGCTAGTCCCAAGCTTGTTGTGTCTACCTCCTGGCTCGGGGCTGAAAGACTCAGAGGGAGATCTTCAGAATACGGAGGTGGCCAACATTGTTCCCTAGCCTCCAGCCACATGGTCCTCCGCTGTTCGGTAATGCTGGTTGTTGCCAGTTAAATTTAGATCTAGGGGATTTCAGAAGTGGGAAAAAACAAACAAACATGTAAGTATACAGAACCACTTTAACCTGGTTAATAATCTATAGTTTCCAACAAGTATTTCCCCAAAGAGGTGGGACTCCGGAAAGGTTGAAGCAAAAACTCTTGGTGTGCACAGAGCGACAAAGCACCTTGAGTAAACAGGTTGGACGCTGGCTTTCGTGACAGTGAAGCCCCGGGTGTCCTCTGCTGTTAGATTTTGATGGTAGTGGGAGTAGTTGTCATTCACGTTTGTGTAGATCTTTATTATATTCCTTTTATTTTTTTTAGCCATTGAAAAGCTGTTCTGTAATCATCATGCCACTTCATAATAATTCTTATACTGAAAGCCAAAGGGGACTAAAGAGTCAAGCATTTAAATTCCTGGATTTAAAACCGTGCTGCTTGTCTCTCTAAACTGTGGGGAGTCAGCCTTTAATAGAAGTAAAAATTTTCTTCGTGTTCTTTGCAGAAAGGGCAATTTCACTCTCCAAGAGGAAAAGGCTAAAAAAAGAAAAGAAAAGGCTGAAGTGCCAGTCCTTTTAAGTGGGGACTTGCCAATGACCTTGCCTAGAAGATCTGGTGGAGGTGCTCAGCCCTTCCCGCCCACTCTCCCAACCATCCTCCCCTTCCTCCCAGTCCCTTCCTAAAAGACACATTCTCAGTACCTATATTTAGTGTCCTTAGCCGTTGGACTGACCTGACAAACCATGGCTTCTCCAGAGGAATGCTGGCGGCTCATCGTGGAAATATGCGTTCCTGTTCTTTGGCCTGAGTCACGGGAGAAGTGCTTCCTCAAGCTCTCCCTCATCCCCTTCCTGCTGCCTGGGTTCTTTGTCTGCAGTATATGTCTCGTTTTTCCTCCTCCCCTCATCCACCACCTTGCCAGGAGAGTCTGGGCAGAGACCCCTTGGCTCTCGCCCTTCCAAGGGACATGCCTGTCATTTGAAAATGATGGTGGCCTTGGAGCAGGGAGGTCAGGTTAGCAGAGCCACTAAGTGCAGCCCAGGACCGTCCCTGGGCACTCGGAGGGCCCCTCACTGGGCCCTCACTCTTGGTGTCTGTCAGAGCCCATCTCAAGAATGGGTGTTTTGGGCGGACTAAACACATTGTGGAGGAACATCTCGGCGATTCCACGCCGTATCTTCAAGCTTCTGTGTTTGTGGACACGGAGGAGGGAAACTTGCATGTCTCAGTCCAATGAAGCTACTGAGTGTGAAAGACTCGGTACATCATTTAACAATTGGAAGACTTAGTAATGCTGTTATTAGCTGAATTGGAGGCATGACCACAGACCCGGCCTGACTGGCGTTCAAATGCATTTTGCACACTGGGCACACCTTGTAACTAGATTTCTTCTGAATAACACGCCAGAAGGTGGCCACATTAAACAGTGGCAACCGTGCCGTCCATTCGGGTCTGTTTGTCTGTGATATCGGACAAGCAAATAGGCTGAACAGGAAAGCCTCCAAGAAAGGACTAAGTTACAAGTTTATCATGAGATGATAAATGTATGTAAAGTGAGTGGTGGCAAAGCTAATGGCATTAAGCAAAGGGTAGCTATCAGCAGCCGCTTCTGTTGTTCCTACTGGAAGGAGCAGTTTGTTTTCTGGGACTAAATTCGGTATTTCTAGGCCGTGAGCTTTGGATGATGGAGCAGGGACGCTTTGTACACTTAGCGATTTTTCACAAGGTGAAAAGCATCTTGGCTTTACCACGAAAAGCATTTGGACATTGGATTAGGAAACACGCTTAAAGATATTTTTAAATAAATGTAAGTGACACCGTATTTGTCCTGAAGTCTGTCCCTTTAACACACCCACACTGGCCGGGTTAGGCCCGCCAGGCTTTGCTCCCTGGGAGACCCTGCTCAGGAAGCCCCCAGTGGGGGCTGGCAGCATCTGTCCTCATCCTGTTCAGTGTTGGACCTGGAGGGGGACACTGCCGTCACCACGCAGGGAGAGGACCGGGGGCCCACGGGACCCCGTGCGCCTCGCTGCCTGCCCAGCAGTGTCGTGGGAGAGTGTCCTCTGCCCGGGCCACCCTCCCCCTGCTCACTGAGGGGGGGGTGAGGGTGAGCATCTGAGGGGGCTGTAGGGTGACATGACGGTCACTGCGTGTCAGTCAGCGCTCCCAGGGGAGATGCCCAGCTGTCTTGCTTCCTGATGAGAAGGTGTGAATGAATGCCCCTGTCCTTCCTCTTTAGGTTGTGTGTTGCTTTGAGTTTTGTTTTGAACTAAGATGTTGCCATGTCGGAAGAAGTCCCATTAAAAGGTTCGTGCTCTTGGAGCATCTGGGTGGCTCAGTCGATTGCGCGTCCAACCCTCGGTCTCAGCTCAGGTCGTGATGTCAGGGTCGTGAGATCGAGCCCCAAGTCCTGCTCTGTGCTCAGTAGGGAGTCTGCTTGAGATTCTCTCCCTCTCCCTCTCTTCTCTCTCTCTGCCCTGCCCCTCCCCTGCTCGCTCGCTCTCTCTAAAATTAAAAAAAAAAAAAATTCATATTCGTCGGGCCATGGTAACCAGACTTGAGGAGGGAGGGTGGGGGGTGCAGCCCAGCAGACCACAGCACCAGCAGTAGTTTGGATTTCTTGACTGAGAGGGAAGTATCTTGCCTTCTATTGGGGTACAAGGCCTTATAGTGCAAATCTCAGTGTAATTAAGCAAAATTCTTGAATCAGTCTCGGTTACCTATTTTCTCAAACTATCACTCATCTTACTGTCACTTAGGTTTCAAAGAGGTTTGGAAACGTTGGGCTTCCTTCTAGGTTGGAAGCATTGTTATTTCAAAGTGCCAATAGGGTGTTTTTGCTTTTGGTTTTGGTTTTCCTTTGTTGCTTCCATTAGAGTCCATTGATTTGTACTCTCTGAGCTGACGTGCTAAACGCACAGTGCTCCCCAGGCCTGGCTGCCTCTCACAGGCTCCCTCCTTCTCTCTCCTCCCTCAGATGGATCCTGCCAGCTGACTCCCAGAGTCTGTGGCTTTTGGTGAGCTAACATGGGTGGCTGTTGGGATTTCCAGAAGCCACTGTGCAGACTCGTAGTTTGGTGAAGGGTTCAGGGCAGCAAGCTCCACAGATTGTCATTCTCTAGAGGGCCCCAACCTGCTGTGTGCCGTCAGCGGCTCGCCAACCCGTGTGGCTATTTCTTCATTTGTAAAGACCAAGATAAAACTAATAAGTTAGCTCTTGGGGATGCAGAAATCCTAATGATTAACCTAGGAATATTCCTGGAGCCCCAGAAAAATGAGTCTTGCTCTGGCTGCTCCTTTGAGGTGAACAGAGACCTCTGCCACCTGGAACCGGGTAAGAAATTCCATCCATGGAGGGATAATGGGGGAAAAATGCTGAACCTGTGAAATTTCCTTGAGTGGTTTTTGTCATGGAGGGTTTCATAGATGGAGCGTTGGCCGGCTGGCCGCCATGTGCTGTGGTGACGTGGGATGGGGCCCTGGTGCCTGTGGCTTCTCAGTGTGCTTACTCTAGCGATCAGCACCCCCCGGAGGGCCCATCTGACACAGCTAGGACTAGAGAGAAGTTGGGGAGATGAAGGAGAATAAGGATTTCTGTTATCTAGTGGCTTCCAACCAGAAAAGTATAGCTTTTCCCACATACATGCATGAATAGACTTTATCAAATATGTATGGTCTGGTGTCTTATTTCAGGTTATTGGTCACTTAGCAAATGTTAGGTTCTGTATCTACTGTGTATGTTTGTTCTTCTGTTTGGCCTGAAAAGAAAAGCTTAATGTAAAATGGTAGGGTTTGGCTGTTTGTTTATAATTTCCCATTATAAAAGTGGTATCTTTCATCAGGAATAAGCACAATTAGGAGCTATAGAAACTATCTAAAGATAAGTCCCGCTGTGAAATTAGGGGACCCCTAAGCTCGATCCTCTGAACCAAATAATGCTTTCTCTGTTCACCTGAAAATGAATATAATACTCTGAATAAAAGTCTAATGATGAAGAATCATTCCAAAAACAGAAAATGGCCTTCAACCAGAGTGTGTGGCATTTAGACAGGAGAAAAGATTTCCATATACCAAGTATTGTTGAACATCCAGATAGACTGAGGAGAAAATCCAGCAATTCATCAAAAGCTGAGCCTACAGCCCAAGGTGAGGCAAAAAACTGCTGCTTTCCAGAAAGCACACAGGCACCTTTTTTCCTGTGCCCTCCCTATATTTTGTTAGGTAAATTGATCCTGATCTTGCAGAGGTAAAATAATTAAAAACAAAAACCCATGTATCTTAGTGGCACTTGAAGGGGGAAAATATGTGGGTGTGTGTGTGGGTGTGTGTGTGTATACGGTACATATATGTATCTCGATACACATAGATGTGTATGAGTGTCTATAAAATCATACCCCAAATTTTTTAATTGCTTTTCAACTTAGACCGTACAGGAGATACATGGTATGTGTGTACTGTGCATACACACAGCCTCCATTTGTGTTGCTTTGCCTTGGGTGCCCTTATTAGTCATCACGGGTGCCCTCCTGGAGGTTTCTGTGGGAAATGATGCGTATTTAGAGAATTTGGTCTGGTGACTTAGGGGGTGTATTAAATGACCCAACAAGCAGCTGTGCTTTGGGATTCACTTGAGTAACTGTTACAAGGTTACAGTGGCCACCGCCTGGTTTAAATACTTCAAACTCACAAGTAAATTGAGGAATTGCAAACTCGCTACATTATAAACCTAATTGGGTACAATATATTTCTTAAGTGAAAAGCCTTTCTTTTCTCTTTCCCTTCCTCTTTTATTTGCTAGTTCCCCCTCCTGCTATGAACACTTATTAAAGCCAAAAACTGAGTGTTTTCCTTATCTGTTTCTCAAGAGATGGGGGGACCAGGAACCAAAGAAAGGCAAATGTAACTATTAAAAGCAACTGCAAAGCCAAAGACGTTTTTTTTTTTTTTAAGATTTTATTTATTTATTTCTCAGAGAGAGAGAGATCATAAGCAGGCAGAGAGATAAAGGGGGAAACAGGCTCCCCGCTGAGCAGAGAGCCCGATGTGGGGCTTGATCCCAGGACCCTGAGACCATGACCTGAGCTGAAGGCAGAGGTTTTAACTGACTGAGCCACCCAGGTGCCCCCATTTTGTTTTGTTTTACTCCAAATCCTATGTAAAGATGACGTCCCCATTAAAAACCCAATACTAAAATTTCACGTATCCAAGTTATGATTTTAGTCTGCTTAGGTGGCCTTATTAAATAATAAGTGAAATGTAATTTAAGGCAAATGGCCCTATCAGGGCAAAGCTGTATAGAACTCAGCATGGTGAATGTCAATTCAAGTTCAGAACACTGGCAAGGCAAAAGGTTATATCTGTTTCCTGGCATATAATTTGAGACCACAAGCCAGTGATTGGGTGTTCTGCTATCTTTGGCCTCTGGGAGTTACCACTGGAAACAAAGCTCATCCTTGTCTAAAGTTCTGACTAAAAACTTTAAGGAGTGGGCAGTGTAGAGCGGGACTAGCTGAAAGTATCCAGTCCCGTGTGAACACGACTGATGAGGATGCCAGTCCGCAAGGTGGGATTTGTGCAGCCCTGGGAGAGTGTCACAGTTGCAGAAATCTGTCGCCTCCACATAATAAAGTTTCCACATCTGATCCCGTGCCTTTCTGTCTTTTCCCATTAGTCTGGTAATGTAAAGTAGATGGTTTAGATATCTGATCGAGAGTCCTTCATCTGTCTTTTGCGTGTATCTAATTGCTTTAGGGAAATTACTTTTGAAGAGGGGAATTTTCCTAATGGTTTGGAGAAGATCTCATCAGAGAACTCTCCTAATTAAGGAGAAGAACAGGCGAGGGGATTGATCTCTTAGAGTTTCCAGGAAGAGAATGTCTCGGGCCAGAAGGCTCTGGACGAAGACAAGGGGAGGCAGAGCTGGTGGGGGATGGAGCGAGACCTTGCCCAGACATGGGGGAGGAGAGTGGACATGCGCATCAAGGAGGCTGTGCCCAAACTTGACTTCGGGGTGGCTCCTGGGTATTGATGTGTGTGTGTCTGTGTCTGTGTCTGTGTGCACGCGCGCGTGCACGCGCTCCATCGCTGAGGGTTTACAGAGGGGAGCCCATGGCATGACTGGAACCCAAACCATGCATGCTGCTTTTTCGAGAAGCAATCTTCAGACCACAAGTTGCGTGTCTTAAAAGGATGGTCTGAGGCTTATGGTAGTTACACCTTCAAGATCCTTCGGAGACCCCCGGTGGTAAACTTCAGCAGACGGGAAAGCGTGGCTGACCTCCCTGGGGTTGGTCCGTCATCCCTGGGCTCCCCCTCCCAACGTTCTGAGTCACTTCAAATGGAAAGGCCGGGGTAGTGGCTCCAGGTCTAATCCAGCTCGGCGAGTCATAGGATTCTAAGACCCTGTGCTTAACTGTCCCTTTTACTTCTGGTGTCTTGGTCCCTCACTTTGTGATGCTTCTCCGTATAGAACACAGTCATGTTTCCTCAAGCCTCCTCGAGCTGCATTTCTCTGCCCTGGTGACATACAGGCTCCGTGGGGCTTGGGACTGTGAGCCATACTTACTGGAGGATTTGGGGTCTTGGGTGGAAACCGGTGCGATTCCATTACTTGTTTGCATTGTTGCTCCTTTGCCCAATCTAGAGAGCCGCGAGGCCAGCTGTGTAGAGCTTCCCTGGGCCAGTGGTACCATTGCGTGTGCAGTAATAATGCCTACTGTTTCTGTAAATTAGGTTCTTAACCGCAGAGGTGCTTGCTAATGGGAATCCCTGGTGTTTGTTTCTGGGTGGGCATGAGCTTGGTTCTGGCCACGGTTCTCAGGCTCCTGAAAGACGCCGTCACTGGCAGTGCCCTTCTCGTGAGCCCAGATTCCTGAGTCAGGGCTGCTGATGCTCTGGGGTCTCTCACTTGTCACCTGGTCACTTTGAATAGCAGAGAACTTGGACTTGGTAGCTCAAGCGAGTGAAAAGCACTCTGCATAATAGCACCTCCTCTCTCTGCTGTCCTTTTTGCTCTGGGAGAGTCTGAGGAGTATGTCACCCTGTCCAGGAGGACATGGGTCCTCGGCTGGCCGCTGGAAGAGAGCATTGGGGAGGGGCTGGCTATGGGGGAGCTGCCCGGACAGCTGAAGCCCGACACTCACCTTGTGGTTGAGGTCCCTCTGTGTTCCTCTAACGTGACCTTCTAGGTTCACCCTCCTCTTTTAAACTCACTGGGTGAGACTCTCCAAATCTCAGTCGGGCTCGCTGACGTGTTAGCATTTTGGTTTTTTGCGGTGTCCCCAGCTCTGCTGAAGGACTGTATCATGATTGTTGCTGATCCTGCCGGTGTCCCCTGGGGCGGCCGGCAGCCTCTTCCCCACCACCCCCTTCTTGAAGGCCAGCTGAGAGCGCTCCTAGCAAGGATCTGGGGACAGGATCTCCTCCTCTTCATTCAGTCTTCTCTCTGCCCCGTCTCCTGCCCTCTCCCCGAGCCTGGAAACACCGCTCACCCTGCATACACAGGTGTTTTTAGTGCATTTCTGCTCCCATTCTTACCCTAGTCACACAAAATATCTGAGATGGATTTCAGCAAACCTGCATGACAGATTTTGAGCTAAGGCCTTTGCCTCTGACATCTCTGGCTGCCGTGCCCAGGCTCTCGCAGTGGGCCTCCGGTGTGAATGCCCAGCAGGCTCCATTCTCTCCCGATTCAAGGAAAATACCCCATCCTCCTGAATTCTGTGAAAACCTCTGGCCTTGGGCCTTCGCCCGCCCTTCACAGGTCACCTTGACTTAAACATCTAGTTCCTAAGTCAAACCAGGAATGCACCCCTCCCCCCCCAGCTTTCCCCATTTCAGTGGGGAGTCTTGTTTTCCATACTTTCTCAAGCATGAAATCCCAATGGAAAGTTCTTCTGACTTTGTTTTATTCTTGCAGGTATCTGTCCTTTTTATTTTATCATCTCCTTGTGCTATAAATGGTCATACGATTTTCTAGGGTTTGTGAGCATCTAAACAATAGTTTTCATTGTAGTAACCCTTGTTTATTTTTAACTGATTGTTTTTAGAAGAGCAAATCCCACTCTTTCCCTTTTCTTTGACTCTTCTCCGTCATTGCTGATGGCTTTTTTCCGTTGGATCCCTCAGGTCCTACGTGATCCTTTCTGAGATGATTCTTCATGTCGCCTGTGAAGTCATTTGTCTAGGGCAGCCCCTCTGCCTGCTTCCAGACCCTCACATTCTTTGTCTTCACCCCTGTTTTTTTTTTTTTTTTCATTCTTCTAGGGAACGGCAAACGTGGAAGAACTTGCCCATCAAGCCCCCCTGAGCTGGGCTTCCCTCATTATTTAACCACTTTTGAAGCTCAGTCCTTAATCACCAGCAGAAAGAGCTGCCATTGAGCCCAGCCCCAGCTGAAGCGTGATTTTTATGTCCTTGTCTTCATCATATTGACATCCCTATTGCCAGTCTCAGCTTCTGACTCCCCAGAGCAGCGGTTCTCAAACCAAGAGTGCTTAGGGAACCCTTCAAGCTCGTTGGTTTAGAGATTCTCGACTCCTATCAGTAGTGGTTCTGATTTGGCAGGTCTAGGGTGGAGCCCGTGGGGCGGCAGGTTTAATACGCCCCTTGGTGAAGGTGAGGGGCTGCGGGCTTGAGCCGCCTTCTGTGCCCGACACAAAGAGGGTGGGTCTGGAGTGGGGAATAGAATAGGGTTGTGCGATTTAGCAGGTAAAATACAGGACGCCTAATTAAATTTGACCATCAGATAAACCATGAATTGATTTTTATAGAAATAGGGTCTAAATATTACACGGGACATACTTCTGAAAAAATTGATTCATGGCTTATCTGACATTTAAATGTAACCAGGCGACTTGTATCTTACCTGGCAATCCAAGACTAGAAGGCAGTGGGGCAAGTCTCCACCCATTGCCTCTGTATAGTGCTGTGTGGTGGTGTTCAAATACCTCTCTAGGAAATCTTATGCTGATAGAGGCTTTTGAAAATTAAAGAATCTACAACATTGGTTCAAGAATGAAAATGCAAGGTGGTCATACTTTGAACTCTGTCCTGGCTGGCACTTGACTTGTTTTTGGAATGGAAAGCAGGAACGGTAACTGTATATAAATGCCAGTTCATCCCGTTTGGGTTAAAGATCTAAGGGAGTATCTCTGTTGAGTAGCCTTGAGTCTTGTCGAGTTCGGAATGGTTATCAACTCATTACAAAAAGTGTGAAAGCCCTCTGTGCTAAAAGGCTTACGTGCACTTAGGAAAAGGAAAGCCACCTGCAAGAGATGCTAGCTAGCAATGCAGTTTGTTTTTAATACGAGCATATGGAGGTGCTGGGAAGATAACAGGCTTTGGAGTACGGCACACATGGGTTGAAATTCTGGTCACACCACTTCGTCTGTGACCTTGGGTCAAGCACTTAACCTTTCTGTGCAAGAAGTTTCATTCATGAAAAGGAGATAATGCCTATTGTGAAGGGTTGCCGGGTAAATAAAATGATATATGATAGTAAGACACCATCATTGGTCCTTAGGTACTTAATCTAAATGCCAGAGAAGTGATTTCACAAGAGAAGAATTTAACCCTTTCTTTTTAGTAGGTGGGATTGGCGAAGCACGTTTGTATGTGGGGAACCTGCTTTGAATGATCTTGGTTGACTACCTTTCCACTAACGATTTTCTGTGTTGTTCTTTCTATCTGGTCTAGGACTAACACAGATTCCTCAGATCCAGAAGACCGAAATTTCCTTTCGCCCTAACGACCCCAAGAGCTATGAGGCATATGTGCTCAACATAGTTAGGTTCCTGGAGAAGTACAAAGATTCGGCCCAGAAGGATGAAATGATTTTTGAAGATTGTGGCAGTAAGTAGACTTGTTTTGGATGT
>CM053618.1:44897359-44915374 GCA_028646535.1 Procyon lotor
CTGAAATTAAGAGTCTTCTATGGTTTGTCTCCCTCTCTGGTTTCATCTTGTTTCATTTTTCCCTCCCTTCCCCTCCAACCCCTCCACCTTGCCTCTCAAATTCCTTGTATCAGAGAGATCATAAGATAATTGTCTTTCTCTGGTTGACTTATTTCACTTAGCCTAGAACCCTCTAGTTCCGTCCACATCATTGCAAATGACAACGGGGTTTTTTTGATGGCTGCATAGTATTCCATTGTGTATGTGTGTATACATACATACACACACACACACACACACCACATCTTCTTTATCCATTCATCTGTTCATGGACATGTAGGTTCTTTCCATAGTTTGGCTATTGTGGACATTGCTGCTATAAACATTCAGGTGCATGTGCCCCTTCGGATCACTACATTTGTATCTTTGGGGTAAATGCCCAGTAGTGTGATAGCTGGGTCGTAACTTATTTAGAAGAAACATTTTCACTAGATTTCTCTCATTAGGATTTTTTTTTTTTAATTAACATATAATGTATTATTTGCTTCAGGGGTACAGGTCTGTGATTCATCAGTCTTATGCAATTCACAGCACTCACCATAGCATATACCCTCTCCAATGTCTGTCACCCCGCCACCCCATCCCTCCCTCCCACCCCCCCAGCAACCCTCAGTTTGTTTCCTGAGATTTCTCATTAGGATTTCAGTGAGGTTTTCATCTTTGCGGTAATTAAAAGGCCTGTATGAAAGATCATTAGGGTGAATCACTTCCCAAGAGATAAACTGAATAGAGGCCCTTTACCATTTAAAGGGAAAATAGTTATTTTGTGACCTTAGAAATATATAGAAATTATGGTATTTGCCTCAGTTTCCTGCAGGATGCTTTGAATTCTCTATTTCTTGTATTCTTTCTCTGGCTTTGTTATGAGGTATAAATCAAGAATACCACAATTTAATTTTTTCAGTTAAACAAGTGCTTGTAAGAAGTCATAGCTTGAAAAGGCAAAAATTAAAAATTTTCAAACCTTGAACAGTGGCTGAAAAGGAAGAAAATAATTCTTTATTTAACAGGCTAATTAGTAGCAAAGACTGTGGCCTAGCAATGGCCAGGCAATTCTGACCAAAAACCTTCCAGTTCTGAAAATTGTTGATGATCCTTTTAATTTGCCTTCTAATCACAATGTCCCTATTAATGAGCTCAGCTGGTGTTGACCTGTGTCGATGAGGCTGCTCATGACCGGCGATCGGGTTTCCGCTCAGTCTTCTAAATAGCTGAGTCATCCATTATTTAAGGGAAGAGAAATATTGCCACAGACCAAACATCGTGTGTGGATCATCCAGTCCTAGGAAGTCCTGGGTGGGATCATATACCAGCTCTTGTTGGGGGTACAGTCCCTTTTTAATGCCCGTGAGGGAACCAGAGGTGGTTTGCTGAAAATCCTTGCTCAATTCAGACTGTGCTCCAAACACAGAGCAGCACAGGCTCGGGATGGGTCTCTGTGAGAAGGAAGAATGCTCCCTGTCCTCTCAGTGGTGCCCAGGGAATTGTGGGTCCAAAGCGAAAACGGTGTTTTCTGTTTTCAGATGTGCCCAGCGAAATCAAAGAACGAGGAGAATTTAACAACGAACGAGGAGAGCGAAAAGTCTGCAGGTTCAAGCTTGAGTGGTTGGGAAATTGCTCTGGAATAAATGATGAATCTTATGGCTACAAAGAGGGCAAACCCTGTGTCATAATTAAGCTCAACCGAGTTCTGGGCTTCAAACCTAAGGCAAGTCGTGTTTTAAACCCTGGAATTTAAAAGAGCCTTTCTCATTTGAGGTAGCTAACTGGCATGAGGAGAGTCTGTAAAGATTTAAAATATACTCAGTGGCGACTTGGAACCCAGTCAGTAGAGTAACAATGAAAACTTCTGTATCTGCCTTGAGGGCCTTGAAAGTTAGGTCATTTATCTCGTTTTCTAAAGACAGAAATTTTGAGGGGCAGAGCCACGTTCTGTAGTAAGTCCGGCACCTCTCTTATTTTTATTAAGATTTTATTTATTTCTTTGAGAGAGAGCTGGCATGAGATGGGGAAGGTCAGTGGGAGAAGCAGACCCCTTGCTGAGCAGGAAACCCGATGTGGGACTCGATCCTGGGACTCCAGGATCATGACTTGAGCTGGAGGCAGTCACTCAACCAAGTGAGCCACCCAGCAGGGCCTCTGTTCTGAATACTTCTGTGATGTCATTCTAGAACGTGAGCCCTTTGAAAATAAAACTAGAAAAAGATATTTTCAAATTTAAAAACTGTCTACATGTACAGTGTCAGCTTTTGGTACTCTTGGGGCCCAAGAGTATTTAAAAAATTGTCCAGTAATCCGAAAACACGGGTTGTTTGTTTGTTTCTTGCTGAATGACAATTTCATTGCAAAATTGGAAGCCGAACACCATTCAGGCTGAGCTTTGATAACCGTGGTGTTGGCTTCAGTGTTCTTGCCACCAAGAGCATGTGCACATGACTTGAAATCACTGAGTGATGGCAGCTTGCCATCCTTCATCCTCGAGTGAGACGGGACTAACGGTTTCAGAGAAAGGTTTCAGGAAACGTGGGCTGGTGTTCCCTCTGCTTTCATAAAACTGGCCGTTCCCTGTCCTCCCTCAGGTCGTGGGAAGTAGAGCCATCCTTTTCCCCGCAGCAGGGCCCCCGGTCGCCCTGAGACACAGCCCTCTTTTCCGTTCTGACAGGCATTGGCCGCACAGTCTCCTGAGTTACAGGAACAAACTTACCTCATTTCTGGCATCGGGCTCTTTTGTTCATTATTTTTCTGCTGTGGCCTCTTACCTTGTTTCCACAATGCTTGTTACCCAGGGGCTCTCTTTAAAACAGATGCTTGATGCAGCGACGAAGAGTTTTAACTTAGCTGGAGGAGGCCGCAACTCCATTGCGGCCACCCGAGGGGAAACTGGGTGGGGGTGCAGGATGGACGGGGGCCCAGCTGGCAGACGTGATCGGCCCTCCTGCAGAAATTGACGTACCTCTCTGGCCACAGAACTGTAATCTTTCCACGGAAGTTAGGATATAAGGGAAGAGAGATGGTGAGAACCATTGAGTCACACTTAGAGTTGATACGCGTATCAACAGGAACTCTTCACCCAGAGAGAGCAACTGTTTAGCTGTGAGAAGAAGGGATCCGTGCGGCGGTAGGGAGGAAGACGGGTCCTGGTCTCTGCTGAGTCCCTCGCTTGTGATGATAGCTCTTCGTAGGGATGGAGAGATCTCTGTCCCGGTCCCCCCGCCCCAGAAGGGGTCCTGCTGTGATTCCCATCTCTTCCCACATCTGTAGAGGGGCCTGCGAGTGATGAATTCAGCTACTCTTTCTTTCGTCTGTGGTCTCTACTCAGTTATCCGTTGCCACTGTCTGATTCATCACCTCACCCCCTAATTCCACGCCCTCGGCCCCCTGCCCCCGTTTTGTTGGGAGAATGATTTCTGTCTGAGGTTGTGGTACTCCAGCATCTTGTCGATACGCCTGTTTCCTCTTCACCCTCTGAAGATAGATCCTGGCAACTTCTTGATCAATAAGCGTTGTCTCGCTATATCTTTAAAGATAAATCTGTTGCTGGTAGAACATTCTGAGAGTCAGATCTTGATGATCATTTTCTTGTATTCTAAAACATATTAGCTCTTTACGGATACGGAGAATTGCCCTTTTTCTCTGACTTTGGTTAGACGAGGTGTGAGTTCCAGCTCCTGTCGGGACCCACATGCCCTGCTGATCTGAGTAAGCAAGCAGGTGGCTGTCTCTCCAGCGAAAGGTGTTCACCACGCCTCTTCCGGGGTGGACTTGAGCCCGTGCTGCAAGAGGGAACCCTCCAGATGTTCCACCACAGCAGTAACTTCCAGATTGTACTGTGGGTCCCTTCCGTGGAAGGGGGCTGCTGCCATGAGGGCACCTGCTACCCTGATCTGTTTTATGTATTGCATTTCCTTAATAGGAAGATGCTCCTTATGTGGGACTGTGTCTCCTGCGGATTCAGAGACTCGAGGGGGAAAAAAAGCCTCCTTGAAGAAGTCCTGCTTGAGGGAAAAGGATGGCATTATTTATTCATGGAAGAAAGCCCAGGTCTTATAAAACCAGAAATATCAACCGATTTTTCCATCTAATTATTATAATCATAGCCAATGAGGAATAGTCGTGCTGGGTTGGCTTTTATTTCTCAGCGTCCTGGAAGAGAGCTCATTAGAAGTTCCCTGCGGTGCTGGGCTGCGTCACAGCTTGCTTGTGGCCTCACAGAGCTTGGGCACTTCGATTTTTATTTCAACCCAAGTCCCGGCATAGATTGGTTAGGGGAGTCACTCGTTCTGTCACCCTCAAGTGTTTTGTTATTTCGGTCGAGTTTTCGTGACCAATGTGGACTTGTTTATGCCTCAGACCAGCTTCATTTTTCAGGAACGGAGAAAACTATTTACAAACTTACTGACCAATGTGGGCTCTTATTTTTAGCCTCCCAAGAATGAGTCCTTGGATGCTTATCCCATGATGAAGTATAGTCCCTACGTCCTGCCGGTTCAGTGCACTGGCAAGGTAAGGAGACGCTTCGTACCGAGGATGGTGGGGGAGAGGGTGGGGAATGAGGGGGTGCTCGGGTGAGACTGTTTTCAGTTAGAGGTAAAACTTGACTGTGGGACAAAAGAAATGTGCCTTCCAGGCATTAGTTTCAGTTGAGCTGTGGCTATGTGGGGTTAGAACATCTTAAGAGGAAGATGTAACAGGGCTAAAACCACACGTCAGTTCCTCTACCGGAACAAGAAACTGAATTACCTGAATTTAATTAGCTGGAATATTGGTTTATAGAACTGAGAGGTGACTTGTAGTCCACACAGTGCTTCTCTGGCCCATATAGTATGTTCAGAATTTAAGGCCCACTTTTTTTTTTTTTTTTTTTTTTTTGACAAGTTCACATTGAAAAATGTGTCTTTGGCTTTTTTAAAGATTTTTTTTATTATTTATTTGACAGAGAGAGACAGTGAGTGTGGGAACAGGTGGAGTGGGAGAGAGAGAAGCAGGCTTCCCGCTGAGCAGGTTGCCCAATGTGGGGCTTGATCCCAGGACTCTGGGATCGTGACCTGAGCCTAAGGCAGATGCTTAACAACCGAGCCACCCAGGTGCCCCCATTTTTGGCTTTTGTTTAAAAAATAAATAAAAAGGGATGCCTGGGTGGCTCAGTTGGTGAAGTGTCTGCCTTCGGCTCAGGTCATGATCTTGGGGTCCCGGAATCGAGTCCCACTTCAGGCTCCCTGCCCAGTGGGGAGTCTGCTTCGCCCTCTGCCTATACCTCCCCCTGATGTGTTCTAAAATTAAAAAAAAAAAAAAAAAAAAAGTCTTTAAAAATAAATAAAAATAATGAAAGACGTGTTCCCTTTAGATAGTACGTGTTCCCTTTAGATCTAAAAATAGGTTCCTAATGGATTGTTTACGGAGAGGGCAGACTAAAAAAGGGAGTCTCTACACGGTGCTGTTTTGTGCGGACAGCAAATAATAAGATGGACACAAGAAAATGAGAGGCAGTTAGTTAGACGTTTGGAGGGAATGTCACCCAAGTACCCTCCGCGGGACCACCACCAGTGGGTTTCCGGCTTCTAGTGGCGGGTTCCCTTCTAGGTGTGTTGACTTTGGAGAAATGCTTGGTTGGCCTTTGCTCCCTTCACCTGTACAATGGGAATAGTTTTCTTTTATGACCGCTTCCCACGGCGGCCAGGGCGAAGCCGAGCCTGTGCCGGCCGCTGCCCTGGGACACACCGCAGCAGTGTCCTCCGAGGTTAGCGCCCAACTGCTTCGGGGGCCCTTCGAGCAGGTGCATGGGGGGCAGACTGCCCTGGGGGAGCGAGAGCCGCGCCTGTCACCGCAAGCAGGGATCCAGGCTGGCAGCCGTTGAGCTCTCCTTTCCCTCTGGTTTTCAGCGAGATGAAGATAAGGAGAAAATCGGAAGCGTGGAGTATTTTGGACTGGGCGGCTACCCCGGTTTTCCTCTGCAGTATTACCCCTACTACGGCCGGCTCCTGCAGCCCAAGTACCTGCAGCCGCTGCTGGCCGTCCAGTTCACCAACCTCACCATGGACACTGAAATCCGCGTCGAGTGTAAGGCGTACGGTGAGAACATTGGGTACAGTGAGAAAGACCGTTTTCAGGGACGCTTTGATGTAAAAATTGAAGTTAAGAGCTGATCACAAGCACAAATCTTTCCCACTAGCCATTTAAAAAGTTAAAAGATACAGAAAACAAAACCTACTAGTCTTGAATAAACTGTCATACGTATGGGACCTACACTTAATCTATATGCTTTACACTAGCTTTCTGCATTTAATAGGTTAGAATGTAAATTTAAAGTGTAGCAATAGCAACAAAATATTTATTCTACTGTAAATGACAAAAGAAAAAATAAAAATTGAGCCTTGGGACGTGCCCATTTTTACTGTAAATTATGATTCCATAACTGACTCGTAGTAAGCAGTGTTTCTGGCCCCTGAGTATTGCTGCCTCGTGTATTTGATTTCGTGTACAGTACTGTAGGTGCACTCTGGTCATTTTTCAAGCCATGTTTTATCGTATCTGTTTTCTACTTTATGTGAGCAAGGTTTGCTGTCCAAGGTGTAAATATTCAATGGGAATAAAACTGGCATGGTACTTTTTTTTTTTTTTTCCTTGGTTTGGCTCTTTCAAAAAATAATGGCCCATCGATGAACGTTTTTAACACACTCCATAGTCTTTTCCTGTGGTGTTAGGTCTTTTTGTTTTTTTTTTTTTCCTGGGGCTGGGGGTTGGGGGTGGGCTGTCATGGGGGAACTGCCCTTTAAATTTTAAGTGACACTACAGAAAAACACAAAAAGGTGATGGGTTGTGTTGTGCTTTGTATTGAATGCCGTCTTGACATCTCTTCCCTTGTCCTCCAGTACGTTCTGAAGCTGTGTATGAGGTCCGGATCGCCTGTCACTTGGGCTGGTGACGGGCCTAATTCATTGGCTTTGTACATTTTCTTTTACTTTCCTTTTTTCCTTTCTCTGGAGGCATCACGTGCTGGTGCTGTGTCTTTATGAATGTTTTAACCATTTTCATGGTGGAAGAATTTTATATTTATGCAGTTGTACAATTTTATTTTTTTCTGCAAGAAAAAGTGTAATGTATGAAATAAACCAAAGTCACTTGTTTGAAAATAAATCTTTATTTTGGACTTTATAAAAAGCAATGCAGTACCCCATAGACTGGTGTTAAATGTTGTCTACAGTGCAAAATCCATGTTCTAACATATATAATAATTGCCAGGAGTACAGTGCTCTTGTTGATCTTGTATTCAGTCAGGTTAAAACAATGGACAATAAAAGAATGAACACATTCCTCACGTGCGTGATTCACTCTTGTCCTAATGCCCCAGCCTGTGACTTCTTTGCTTTTCTCTACTTCTAGTTATCCAGGATCTTGAAGAAGTACTGAACCTGAAAGACAAACACATGAATGAGTTCATTAGTTCACATGGAAATTCAGCCTTTCCCACCAAAGAGGCTGGGCGCCGAGCCCCAGAGCACACCCCTCCCCAAAGAGACAACAACTAGGCTCATCGGAGGCAGAGACACGATGAGGTTTTGGTTCAAAGCTGAAGTTTAAAAGTATTTTGTGGTGTTGACTATGCTTAGTTTAGAAAATGTGAATTTTTGGTTCCTGGTAGTGCTTCACTAGGTTGTCTGTTTAAAAAAAAAAGTAGGTCAGTTAAAAAATGAGGTTAGGTTTGAGGTACGGTACGTTAAGGTTCATACCTTGCTTTTTGGTTAAATGCGTTCGTATTTAGCCCTATTTAAATATCAGCCTTTTGTGAAGACAAAAAGTGAGCTTTCCGAAAAACATCCTTCAGGTATAACTGAGCTGGAGGCTTAGTACCACATAACCAACGTGGGAAATCCCAAAGTAAAATCACGGCGTCGCGTTTCTGGAAATGGGAGCCTGTCACAAAGCCCGTGCCGGCCGGAGCCCGAGCAGAGCCTCCCTGCCTTCAGGCGGGCCCCCGAGAGTCCCTCTGGTGTGAAGCCGAGAAGCCGCTCTAGTCTTGCCTCCCTCTCACGGAGCCACAGGCCCGGAGGCCGCAGTCACCTGTGTGACAGTTCACAAAGTTCACGAAGACCAGTAGCTCTTCCCACTCCCACCTTCCTGCCTCACATTTGTGTGCTGATCTGCCTGTCTGGTGTATTCTTGAAAAATATTACGGGAGACTTTGCTATTCCGAGACCAGCAAACCGTGTGATGGCAGATGGATACCAGAGGAGCAATGGTGCCATTTACCACCGCCGCCGCCAGCCAAGGGAACTGGGAAGTGGCACCACAGCTCAGCTGCAAAGGTTTTAGGAGCCCTCGTTAACAAGTGAGGAAATTCGGCAGCACCTGTAAACCAACCCCCTACCTCAGCAAAGCTGAACGTCACACCCACACTTCTAGCAATAGAAGGTGTCGTTCCTCTAACAGAAGATGGTTTATCTTGCTCAAAGAACTCATTTTCCAGGGTGTCTATCCGTCTGAAAAGTGATGTTTTTATAAGACAGGAAGAGAGATGGCTTTAGGTCTGGGGAAAGGAGCACACAGTTGGGCGATAGGGAGGTAATTTGCCTTTTTCAGGCTGTTCTAAGGTTACAACTTTAGTCAGACTTAATCCACTGCCTTCCTATGTCCTATGTGAGCCGCCGAAGTGCGTGTGTGTGCCGTCTGCCTGTCCCCTCAAGATTCCATCCAAATCTTGCCTCTCCATACCCTCCCCACGCTGCACCAACCCAGGCCCCACCCGTGAACCGTACGGTCACATCCCCACTGGGAGCCTGGGATGGGGTTTGTATTCTCTGACGCGCTAGGTATTTGCTGACTGCCTGCTGGGTCCCAAGCAGTCTTCTAACAGCTGGGACGGATCCACAAGTGCACAAAACACACAGACCGGTCCTCTGTGTCTGCAGCTCGCATTCTAGTATGAAATACCCCGGCTGCTTCTGGAACTCGTGCTTCTGGCCACTCACCAATTCTGTCTCTTCTCATCAGTTTACTCCATCCCTTATTAGATGACAGTTTTTGGGGTATAGGGATGGTGCCTTCTACTCTGTGGTGTTCTGATCACATCCTACAGAGAGGTTTTCACACAAGTTCAGATACTTAATTCCTCACACTGAATATTAAGGAATGAGTTTTTTTTTTTATTAACATATATTGCATTATTTGCCCGAGGGTACATGTCTGTGAATCATCAGGCTAAGGAATGAGTTTTTAAAGGCAGTGTTTTTCAAAGGTAGGTTGAGTACACTTGGAATCGGAAGCATTAGAACGATTACTAAGCTGAAGAAAAGGATTTTCTTTTTTTTTTTTTCAATCTATCACATTCCCAGAAGGCAAGTTTTGGTTACTGTCTTTAGCCCAGGGTAATCTGTCTTTCAGTTAAAGGGATACAGGCCTTGGGCTCAGAACCTGTGGCAAGCAATATTATCTAGCTAGAATTTAATAACTTTTGTCTTTATTGTATTTATTATCTTCAATTAAGGACAAGTGATACTAGTTTTACATTTACGGCGGTAAAACAAATTTACTAAGTATACCAGTGAATGGGTTTTAAGCAAAATAGTAAATAAGCCTTCAGGTGGTACTCAGATGATAAAACTCATGAAAGTGAAACAGCCCACAAGAACTTAGGAACATTTTGCCAAAAGTATAGCATTAATAGAAGCCAAATTTTCCTGGTTCTGTACCTGTTTGGGCAAAATCTAATTTGAAGTCTAGAACAATGGCCTATGCCCTATCCGCTCACTTACTACCAGACGGAACAGCTCCAGCTCCAAATTAAAAACATGATCAGTAATCAGAGACGAAAATCCAGTTACCAGAATCTTTCAAAGGCCAATGATCGCTCCAACTCCTGGCTTCTTCAAGGATCCGTGTCACTTCTCTCTGTGTCCGTCTGGCCCACGGAGGAGAACAAAGTGAGCTTACTTTGAAACTTCAGGACTGAGGACCTTAGGACTACGGAGGGAAACTATCCAAGGAACATTCAAGAGCAGTTTTAATCAAGTAAAGTGATCCAGGTTTCAAAATCAACAGGGACAAAGCACTTCTCCCTCGTCTCCTTCGTGAGGGAGCTCGCGGTGACTGGGCGTTATCTCCGTCCCCCAGGCTCTGCCCTGGGAAAGCTGACTGGGAAAGAGAGAGTCTGTCGGTCTGTCCGCTGCAGGCTGCAGTGGGCACTCCCATCCCCTGCCACCCGGTGTAAACAGAAGGGGGTTAGACCGAGGCAGCTACCTTGGCTCATGTCTGAATTTTCTATTTTCCTCTCAGAGACGGTCAGCATCGGTCTGTTGTGAGAGATTACCAATCTCATGAAGAGGTGCTGACTGACTTGACTACAGAATCCTGCTACTGGATTTCGCCACAGATGAGTTCCACGCGCTAAGAAGGGGCCCATGTTGTAATGAAACTGCAACACGGCATCTCTAGCGGACTTCTCCACAAAGCCTTTGAGATTCTGGGTTTTCATAAAATCGGGACTCCCCCAAGCAGTCTGACAAGGGCCGCCTTTTCCAAGGAAATCATACCTTCATCTCGTGTTGGCCCTTCGTAGACCAGGAAGGAGCTGGCACCGCGGTGCCCGACAGTCACTGGGCCGGTCCTTCAGCTTAAGTTCTTCGGGAGTCAAATACTTTATTCCCGTGAAAGGTGGCCCTTCAGTACCCTAAACTTCTCATAGGGACTTGTAGTTATTAAATTAGGAAGTAATGGAGACGCGTGGGCCGTCCTGCAGGAGTGGGAAGAGGAGCCCGTCCTTTGATAAGGAGCAAGGATTCTAAAATGACCAGTGCGGAGGATCTGGGGATTCTGCACTGGAGCCCCGCCGCCGGGGGTCAGGGGGCAGCAGGGGGATCGTATAAGGCTAACAGGCCCTTTGGGGTTTTACCAAAGAAAAGGGAACATCACCTGGGAAGTCCGTGCCTACAGAAACATTTGCCTGGAGCTGGCCTCTGCTTTTCTTTCATTTACAAACTCCCCCTCCGCCCCCACCCTTCCCCTGAGCGCAGTGCAGACCTCGGAGGGGGCACCGGCACAGACAAGCTCCCTGTTGTGTCATTTCGGTCTTCACAGTCCCAAATATCTTAAATGGCCGGCCCTAGTCTCTTCTCTGTACTTAATTTCCTTTCCCTCCCCCTCCTCCTACCGTCCCGTCACTAACACACTGAGCACACCCTTCTAGGGTAATTCAGTGATGCCTGAGCCCTGGTCCTCAGAAATCTCGAATCCTGGGAAGGGGAAAACCCACACACTCCGATCAAATCGCTACCGTGTGCTAAGGGGCAAGTGGGAATAATACACTGCCGGGAGGGCACAAAACATTTCACACAGGGATTAAAATTCAACTTGAGTTTTGAGGACGAGCTGCGTTTAACGTAGGTGAAGGGAACAGCGACTTTTAGCTGCATTTGGGATTGCTGTGCCAATGGGCCATGCTACTTTACCAACCTAAGGCTTGGCTCCTTCTCTCCCCCTTAGAGTTCAGAACAAAAGCTCACACTTACTTATTCCTTCACAGCGCGCAGTCTAACTCGTCCGTAAGTCTCTCCTCTCGCAACAGCTCTAAGAAGCTGTTCCCCACCTCCACACAGATCAGGACCCAGAGCCCATGGTCCACAACTCGACTTCCGCAGGCAGTGAGTTGGGGCACTTGCTCAGTCGGCAGGACCAGAATGCGAATCTTCACCTACAACCGTAAGCCTCTTGGCTCTTAATCTCTGGAGTAGACTCTGCATTTGCCACGACCGTGTATCTACATTAGTGAAAATTCTCTAACACGGAATTCAAATACGTACAAATCTTCTCAAATTGCTTCAAGTGTAGACTCAGCAAAAGCTCCCAGGGAACCACTTTTGCCCTGAATACAGTGTGTAGCAAAAGTAGGGTTCAAGGCTCATGATCCAAGTTCTGTCCGGCGCTCCCTCTATGGAGCTTCTAGAACATGGAGCTGGCCTGAAATCCCTCTGCACGGTTACTGTGTCTGGCTTTCTCCCAGCGTTTCCAGAGGAGCTCGCTGCTATAGATGCCCAGGCTCTTCACAGACAACGGAGTCAGGCACTTGGGGGGGAAGGCAGCTGCCTATTCCCCAACGGTTCCTAAGGTTGGCTGGGCGTCAAAAATACCTGTGGTTATTCTTTTTCCTTTTAAGTAAGAGTGCAGATGTGTTTGAACATTTACAGATTTCATCTCTCCCACTGCCTTGGGGTTCGGGCACCAAGTCACAACACTTGCACCAAGGCCACCATACGAGACAGGTTTTCAGCTCAAATCCAGTCAGTCTGAATTTGATTGACATGTATGTTGATTTTCAAATACACCAGGCAGTTCGGTAGAAAAACATCTCCCAACCCACACGGGCCCCTTCTCACCAGAGATGGTTTCCAGGATCAAAACAAGCAATCAACAGATCTCTGGGAGAGCTAGTGGGTCGGGGAAGGCTCAGGGGAGGCAGGCCATGAAAGATGGGAGCTGGAAGGCTCGCCTGAAGAGGAAGAGAGGCCGGGACTGCAGGCTGAAGTCTGGGGCAGGGGTGAGGAGGAGCAGAGGCCACAGGGAAGCCACACACAGGAGACCCGAACCCTGCCGGAACCAGGGCTGGGCTCCCTCTCCCTTGGGTCTTTCCAAGTCACCACCTATTTTCCACTCCCCAAATAGAGCCCTGGGAAGTGGGCCATTGTGAGGAAAGAGGTGGTAGCTAAAGGAGGGGTTCAGAGGAAAGATGCAGCCTTCAGAGAAAGGAGATGACCAATCTGTCCTTGCCTCCTGTGGCGGCCACGGAGCCCAGCAGGTCCTTGGGCTCAGATGTAGCACTCAGCTCTATTTATAAGCTACGAGCAGTAACACGGAACTAACTTAGTCATCAGAGTTTCTCCTTCATAGAGTTTTACCTTCTCAGGTAGGTAGGTTCAGAGGCCATATTTGAAGTGTTTTAAGATAAAATGAAAATTTCCCATTAAGGCGACGGTATATTTCAGGAATTCTGCAAACCTAGTGTGCTCAGAGTTCCTTTTTAAAGCCCACTTGATTTTCTTACTGCCTGCCGTCCACTAATGAGAACAATCTCTTTTTAAAGCTGGAAGGTAATTCTTCCTCAACCCAGAAGAGAGTGGCACTGACCTTTCTCTTTATTGGAAATACATACTTTCTTTTTCCCCTAATATAACTGAAGATGCCAGAGTCCCTTCTAGAAGTTCATTCTAAAATTGGGCTTCCTGACTCATTATCTGGCCTCTTCCGCCTTGAAGGTGGTTTTGGTTGTAGCTAGTCCCTCCCAACCCCTCAAAAACTAAAAATACGAATAGATTTGTCACTGCTGTTCCCTTTTCCTCCCTAGTCCCAATGATTAAAAAAGTACACTCTGAGAGCTACCAGAAGTCAGTATGAGCTATGGCTAGCTGTTTGATATTTACATTGTAAATTTCACTTTTTCTTTAAAAAAAAAGAGTCCCCAAATAAATAAAATCTTTAAAAAAATAAAAAATAGAGTCCTTGTGACATGAGCTTTAACAGTTTATCATGTGTAATCCTTACAACTGACTTTATAAAGTAGAAATTAGTCTCCTTTTCCAATTGGATGAGCCGGAGTGTCAGCATTTAGACCTAACTCTTTGTGAGAGGGCACATAGCTCTGTCTAGTACCTGGGCTTCTGCCTGGGCTGGTTAAGGCTCCCAAGAGAGGTGGAGCCTGGTTGGTAGAATCTGACCCCTGGCCTTGCCAGTTCTAGGATGGATGACCTTAAGGAAGTCACATCACTTCTCTGTTTTTCAGATTCCATATCTATAATCTAATAATACTTATTACACAGGGTTGTTGTGAAAATACAAATCAAAACCAGAGTGAGATACCACCTCAAACCAGTCAGAATGGCTAAAATTAACGAGTCAGGAAATGACAGATATTGGCGAGGATGCTGAGAAAGGGGAACCCTCCTACACTGTTGGTGCAAGCTGGTGCAGACACTCTGGAAAACAGGATGGAGGTTCCTCAAAAAGTTATAAATAGAGCTACCCTATGACCCAGCAATCGCACTACTGGGTATTTACCCCAAAGATACAAATGTAGTGATCTGAAGGGGCATGTGCACCCCCTGTTTATGTCCACAATAGCCAAACTATGGAGAGAGCCAAGATGTCCATCAATAGATGATGGATAAAGATGTGGGGTGTGTGTGTATAAGGAATACTATGTAGCCATCAAAACCCCCCCAAATCTTGCCATTTGCAATGATGTAGACGGAACTAGAGGATATTATGCTAAGTGAAATAAGTCAACCAGAGAAAGACAATTATCATAAGATCTCTCTGATATGAGGAATTTGAGGGGCTGGGCAGGGGGTTGGGGGGGAAGGGAGGAAAAAATGAAACAAGATGGGACCGGGGAAGAAGACAAACCATAAGAGACTCCTAAACTCACGAAACAAACTGAGGGTGAGGGTGGCTGGGAGGTAGGGTGGGGGGGGTAGGGATGGGGTGGCTGGGTTATGGACATTGGGGAGGGTATGTGCTATGGGGCGTGCTGTGAAATGTGTAAGCCTGACGATTCACAGACATGTACCCCTGGGGCAAATAATACATTATATGTTAATAAAAAAATAAGGAAAGCATTACAGTGCTAGCATGTAGTACGTACTCCATAATAAATATTATTACTGTTTCTCCAATATGCTTACAACGCGGTGGCCCTTCCTGCTGTACAGTGGTGAAGCCATGGGTTTCTGAGCAAGCTCAGCCTTCCGTGAGAGCCAGAACTGCTCACAACACTCCTGCCCGCCAGAGGAGAACCTACATAATTGATCAGGTCATGAATAACAAAAGCAGACGGAAGACGTTTGCAGACAAAGACAGTAAAGACACAGGAGAACCAAATGCAACATGAAATCCTTAATTGGATCCAGACCAGAAACATTTTTTTCTTTTGCTGCAAAAGACATTGATGGGTGAAACTGGTGAGATTTTAACGTCTGTACATAGATAGTAGCACTGTCTTAATTTCCTGGATCTCCTCATTGTTCTGTGGTGATGGGGTAAAGATCACTGTTCCAGATTTGTAGGGGACAGACACTAAAGTATTGAGGAATAAAAGGGATTTATGTTTGTCACTTACGGTCAAACATATACATCATGATATTAATAGGCCCACAAGTGACAAGGTGAGAGGGAGAGAAGGGGGGACGATCGGTACATTATGACACAGGAAAACACTAACATTTGGGGAATGTGGGTAAAGGGTGAGAGGGCTGAATCTGGACTTGGAAAGAACTGAGCTTGATGGGGCACCTGGGTGGCTCAGTGGGTTAAGCCTCTGCCTTCGGCTCAGGTCATGATCTCAGGGTCCTGGGATCGAGCCCCACATTGGGCTCTCTGCTCAGTGGGGAGCCTGCTTCCCCTTCTCTCTCTGCCTGCCTCTCTGCCTACTTGTGATCTCTGTCAAATAAATAAATAAAATCTAAAAAAAAAAAAAAAAAGAACTGAGCCTGATTCTAGCCACTATGTCCTATGTGCTATGTCCTAGTGCTCCTAGGCAAGTATGTTAAACTCTGTGAGCCTGATTTCCTAATCTAAAAACTGGGGATAAGAAAACCTACCTCATCGGGATGAACACATATGTGAGTTTATGGGTGGATTCATAAAGTTGCAGCACACTGTACAAGTCACACATTTTCACGAAGCAGCTGGGGCTGGGCTCTGCTGGAAGTGAGGGAAGCTGGGAGAGGGGTCATCGCAGCCACAATATCAGGCAAGTGGGGGAGAACACTCAGATGAACCTGACACTTCACATTCGAAATTCATTTTTGCCAATTCCCCAAAGAATTTTTTAACATAGAACATATCCTATTCTTAATTTTTGTTTAAAAAGGCCTTCAAATAAGGAAAGAAAATGTAAATATGATGATGCCTTCTTAAGATTAGTGATTTTCAATCTGCCTGTACATCAGAATCACCCTTTGGAGCTTTAAAAATAACGACACACTTGGACCCTGTCTTAGGAGAGTCCAATTCCTTTGGTGTGGGGAAGGTCCTGAATATTCACATTTTCAAATGGCTCACGGATACTTCGCATGTTCACTAGAGTTGCGAACTGCCACCTTAGGCAGGGTTAGCAAAAGTAGGTACCCCAGAAATCAGGGCTGGAACTAAGCCTACCTGATGTCCTAAGCTATCTGAAGGAGAGGCTGAAACCTCCCAGTGACCTTGACCTTGGCGAATACTTTGGTGGTATTCGCAGTACACTGAAGGCCCTCGACATGAACGGGGTGTGCCAAGGAGAAGGGTGATTGGCCTCACACAGCCTAATGAGGAACGTGGGCAAAATGGAGGCGGTCAACTTCAACAGGGTCGTCTTGGGTGTTCACAAGAAAAAAATCAAAGCAGGCTCCCTGAATGAGTTCTATAAACAATACACAGTGACTCAGGAAAGGGACTGTCAAGTATGTTCTCTCGGTTCCCTAAGGACTTGGGCCTACGGAGCAATTGTTGTCTCGGATGCCATCACTGCTGACTGACCTCATGAAGGATACTGGAAATGAAACCCAAGGAATTACGGTACCTTTTTCAAAAACAATAACAACAAAAAAAAAAAACACAGAGTATTTGTTTCTTGGGAAGTTCTTATTGCTATACTTCGTACACACTTCCAGTAGAAAAGTTCCAAGATGCAAATCATGGAATCAGAAACTAGCAACTAAAATTATTTAGAAGATAGGTAGGACATTGCTTGATAAAGACATATAAGTAAAAATGGCTCTCAGATCAAAGCTGATAGAATGTATAATCGGAATTTGTTAGATAATGAGGAGAATCGTAGGAGTGACCTTTTTCACTTAAGTCTGGAAAGAAACACACAGCAAATGTTGAGGTAATTTAAGATTTATGGAAAAAAATTACTTCCTTATATCCAAAAATTTGAAGGTTCAAAATGTCTAGAATTATATTTTGATAATCTATTTGAAGGGTAAGCTGGAGATGTTGAAGAAATATCCTTAAACTTTAAGAGCGATGTTGTAAGAGGCAATTGCCATATTTTTCTATAAACATTCTTGACTGTTACTAGCAAAAAAGTATCCTGGGTAAATACATTTGCATGAAATTTTAAGCTTCTTATTATGTAAAGAGTCTGCTGTACAGTCCTAGAGAAAGTGAGCTGGGGCAGTGGCTGAGTGCAGGCGGCCCGCGCTCCTGCTGGGGAAACAAGAGCGGAAGGACAAGGAGTTGAGTTCCCTGCAAACTGTAGGAAGACAGGGAGGCTCCCACCCGTCCTGGGCTCCACCCACCATCACTATCAAGTGGCTTCCCTGAGTACCAATTATTCCCAGCTCGAACCTCGGTGGGCTCCCTGTTTCCCACAGTCTGACAGTCAATCAGCGTCGGCTGGGCTTTCATAAAGCCCAACAATACATTCGCTAAAAGCAAGTTTTTGGCTGCAGTCACTCCTCGTTTCCACCACTCAGAAGCAGAGAAAGGGCTTCACCACTTGAAATAGACTTTCTTTCACACCCGTAAGTCCTGCAGGGCAAGGAATGTCCCTCTTCCTTCTCCCTACACTCCAGCATTATTCACATAGGGTAGGCCCTAAACACTGGCTAAGTGCCCATGTCCTGCGGTTTGTTTCTCTTCTTTTCACCCCTTCCCCTGAGCACCTGGGTAGTTCAGTGGGTTAAAGCCTCTGCCCTTGGAAACAGTCAACAAAACCAAAAGACAACTGACAGAATGGGAGAAGATATTCGCCAATGACATATCAGATAAAGGGCTAGTATCCAAAATGCATAAAGAACTTCTCAAACTCAACACCGAAAGAACTAATCCAATCAAGAAATGGGCAGATGAACAGACATTTCTGCAAAGAGGACATCCAAATGGCCAACAGACACATGAAAAAGTGCTCAACATCACTCAGCATCAGAGAAATACAAATCAAAACCACAGTGAGATACCACCTCACACCAGTCAGAATGGCTAAAATTAACAAGTCAGGAAACGACA
>CM053618.1:44922811-44949401 GCA_028646535.1 Procyon lotor
AAAAAAAAAATAACGAATAACCTTCTAAAACAGAAAGCGGTAGGCCCAGATACATGAATTCTACTAAACACTGATGAATTATACCAAACATTAAAGAAATTATACCAATTTTCTATAGTCTCTTTCAGAAGATAGAAGCAGAGGGAATACTTCTCGACTCATCATTCTATGAAGTCACATTACTCTTACACCGAAACCAGGGAGAATGACAAGAAGACTACTACAGTAATGTTTTTCATGAACATAAATCAAATGCCCTCAAAATATTAGCAAAAGGAATCCAACAATAAGTAAAAAGATTTATACAGCACAGTCAAGTGGGATTTATTTCAGGTACATAAAACCTGCCAACATTTGCAAATCAATTAATGAAATCCTTACATCGACAAGTTAAAGAAGAAAAATCACATGTTTATATCAATAGATGCAAAAAAAAGCATTTGATAAAATCTCACACACATTCCTGATAAAAACTCTTAGCGAACTAGGAACTACAGGGGAACTTCCTCAACTTAATAAAGAATATCTAGGGATGCCTGGCTGGCTCAGTCTGTAGAGCATGCAACTCCTGATCTCACGGGCCATGAGTTCAAGCCCCACTTGTGTGTAGGGTTTACTTAAAAAAAAAAAAAAAAAAAAATAGTATCTACAGGGGCACCTGGGTGGCTCAGTGGGTTAAAGCCTCTGCCTTTGGCTCAGGTCATGATCTCAGGGTCCTGGGATCGAGCCCCACATTGGGCTCTCTGCTCAGCGGGGAGCCTGCTTCCCCTCTCTCTCTGCCTACTTGTGATCTCTCTCTCTGTCAAATAAATAAATAAAATATTAAAAAAAAAATAGTATCTACCAAACAGAACAAAACCCTACACTTAACATCATACTTAATGGTGAGAAACTCCAGTAAGATCAGGAAAAAGGCAAGGATATCTTCTCTCACCAGTGCTCTCAACATCATACTGGAATTCCCAGTTAATGCAATCAACAAGAGAAGGAAATAAAAGGCATACAGATTAGGGAAGAAAAATAAAACTGGCTCTGCTTGCAAATGACATAATCCTCTCCGCAGAAAACCTGAAAGAACTGACCAAAAAACTTCTGGTGCTAATAAGAGATTATAGCAAGGTTGCTGATATAGTTAAGCTACAAAAGTCCCATACCAGTCATTTTCCCACACCAGCAATAAACCAGATGAATTTGAAATGAAAAACACAATACATTCATGCTATATCCAAAAGATGAAAATACTTAGGTATAAATCTAACAAAAAATGTTCACCATCTATATGAGGACTTCTACAAGACTCTGACAAAAAAAATGAAAGAACTAATTTCTCAAAAGAAGAATATACAGAAGGCACACACCAACGATGAAGCTAAACTAACCAACACAGTGTGCTGTTGACAAAAGAATAGACAGATCGATGGAACACAATAGAGCCCAGAAATGGATCCACATAAATACAGTCAACTGATCTTTGACAAGGGAGTAAAGGAAACACAATGGTGCAATTAGTCTTTTTAATTAGTGGTATATATTGTCAAAGAAGATAAGTTAGAAAAGGCATCTAAGCATATGAAGAGATGCTCCACATCGTATTTTGTGGATGTCGACCATCTAAAAACTGATCCTAAAGATTATATCAAGAGGCAAAAGACTCAGAAGAGCCCACACAGCATCGACGGAGAACAAACTGGGAGAACTGACCCTACCTGACCTCAAGGTCTACTCTAAGGCTGCAGTAACAGAGACGTGTGGTACTGAAGGAAGAATAAACAAAAGGATCAATGGAACAAAATATGGGCCCAGACATAGGCCTACGTAAACACAGGCAACTGGTTTTTGACAAGGAAGCAGAGGCAGTGCAGTGGAGCAAAGAGACAGTCTTTTCAACAAATCGTGCTGGAACTGGACATCCACACACACAAAAATGAACGTAGACACAGATATTACACCCTTCACAAAAATTAACTCAAAATGCAGTGCAGACCCAAGTGCAAAACACAAAACTATAAAAACTCTAAAAGATAATATAGTTAGAAAACCTAGATGACCTTGGGTATGGTGATGACTTTTTAAATACAATACCAAAGACACAATCCATGAAAGAAATAGTTCTTAAGCTGGACTTCTTTTGCTCTGTGATGACATTGCCAAAAGAATGAGAAGACAGGAAAGAGACTGGGAGAAAATATTTGTGAGAGACATGTGACAAAGGACCCAAAATATGCAAAGAGCTTCTAAAACTCAATAAAAACAACCCAATTAAAAAACGGGCCAAATGGGGCACCTGGGTGGCTTAGTGGGTTAAAGCCTCTGCCTTCGGCTCAGGTCATGGTCTCAGGGTCCTGGGATCGAGCCTGCTTCCCCCTCTCTCTGCCTGCTTCTGATCTCTCTGTCAAATAAATAAATAAAATCTTAAAAAAAAAAAAA
The DNA here is from genome assembly GCA_028646535.1 of Procyon lotor. NCBI lineage: Eukaryota > Metazoa > Chordata > Mammalia > Carnivora > Procyonidae > Procyon > Procyon lotor. The sequence continues at coordinate 44,925,239 of CM053618.1, forward strand.
AATGGGCCAAAGACCTTAGAAGCCTCACCAAAAAAGATATACAGATGGCAAATAAGCTTGCGAAAAGGTGCCTCATATCATGGGTCATCAGGGAAATGCAAATTAAAATAGTTAGATGCTACTACTCCCTATTAAAAGGGTCAAAACCCAGAACACTGACAACACTAAATGTTGGTGAGACCGCAGAACACAGGAGCTCTCGTTCAGTGCTGATGGGAATGCAAAAGGGCACAGCCACTTTAGGACACAGTTGGACAGTTTCTTACAAAAGTAAACATACTCTTATCACATGATCCAGCAATCACTCTCCTTGGTATTTACTTAAGGGACTTGAAAAATTATGTCCTCACAAAAGCCTGTCTGTAGATATCTATAGCATTTTACTCGTAATTGCCAAAATTGGAAGAAACCAAGATGACCTTCTTTCACTAGTGAATAAATAAACTATGGTACAACCAGACAATGGAATATTATTCAGCAGTAAAGTGATCTATCAAGCCATGAAAATCCATGAAGGAAACTTAAATGCCCATTACTAAGTGAAAGAACATAATCTTTTCATGAAAAGGCTACATACTGTATGATTCCAAACATGTAACATTCTGAAAAAGGCAAAACTATGGAAACAGTAAAAAAAAAAAAAAAAATCAGTGGTTGCCAGGGGTTGGGAAGAAGGAGGGATAAATGGACAGAGCACAGAGGATTTTTAAGGCAGTGAAACTACTCTACATGATGTCATACTTGTGGCTACATGTCATCATTATACGTTTGTCCAAATCCACAGAATGCACAACAACAAAGGTGAACTCTAATGTAAACTCAGCTCATTAATTGTAACAAATGCACCACTCTGGTAGGGGATGTTGACAATGGGAAGCTATGTGTGTGTGGGGTCATAAGAAATCAATATACCTTCCACTCAATTTTACTGTGTGTCTAAAACCACTATAAGAAATAGTCTATTAAATAACAGTACCACCAACACAAAAAGCATAATGTCCAGAATGCCTGATCATGAACTCATTATTTAGTACCATATGACCTATTAAATTATATACAGTCTGATTTTGCCCATTGTCATTTTACTTGTGATTGTTTCACCTCTTTAGAATGTTAGCTCCGTGAGATCATAAACGGAACCTTCTTTAGTCTTTCCCCAGTGACAGATCATAAGCCTTTGGCAAAGAATTTTGTGTCCTTAAAAAAAATGTGATGCAAAGAAATAATATAATGAAGAGAGTTTTCTTTTCTTTTAAATGTAGTTAAGTAGTTATCCAAGAGATAGATTTTGAATTAATACATGAATAAAAGATGCTTTCAATTTTGCGGATCCTAAACATTTAGATTACAGTTTCTCATACTGACTTTGAAGATAAGCATCCTTCGTTTTAAATGTGATTGGCTGGAAAACATAACAAGGAGACTGAAATAAAAGTAGTTTAAGAGGGAAATTTATGCCACAAACTACATGCAGGAGCAAAGCACATTATGCGACCAACTGCTTGACCTTCAAAAGATAAGTCAAATGCCTTAAATAATCACTCTCCTAGGTATGTTCAGTCCATTGCAAAAGTGCTGGTATATTCCTATAAGACACTTTGATTAGATCTCCTGTTCTTTGAGCAAAATTGGAGTACAAACTAAGAACGCCTAGGTGGAAAAAGGTATTTGGAAAAAAAAAAAAATGAGGGAGGGGTACTCAGGTGGCTCAGCCATTAAGTATCTGCCTTCAGCTCAGGTCATGATCCCAGGGTCCTGGGTTCAAGCCCTGCATCGGGCTCCCTGCTCAGTGGGAAGCCTGCTTCTCCCTCTCTCACTCCCCCTGCTTATGTTGCTATCTCTGTCAAATAAATAAATAAAATCTTTATTTTATTTTTAAATAAAATCTTTAAAAACAAACAAAAAAACCCCAGGGAACTCTGTAATTGACCTACTATTTTATGGTTTTATTATTCTCCTAAAATGATAAGAAAAAATATACAGACATTGTGTTATATTAGGGTTTCTGGGTGCCAATGGCACGTCAGAATAGAAGGAAATGAGTAGGGAAAAGATAACTGAGAGGAGAAAAATGAAACTAATGGTGGTGAGAACATGGCGCTATTGATACAAATTAATCTGAATTATTTTAGAAAATAATTAATTTCAAAATGATCGAACATTTACAATTTATTTCAGGAAAGAAGATTTAGCCTGTGTCTAGACACTTGGTAAGACCAGCTAGCTGTTTACGTCTGAATGCTGCAAACCCTACCATATCACCGCCTACTATTCAAGTCAGTTATTGTGTTAACTGAATGGACAATACCCAGAAATCTGCTTCATTATTTACAACCATCTTGATGGGAAGAAAGAGAGATCTTATAAATAACTTCATACATCTTCACAACACGGATGAAGATTTCTATTTCATTGTATCCTTAGTACCTACCCTAAGAATAGAAACTAATCCACTTAAGGTTAATAGAAGTTTACATAGAAGTTACAAGAATGAAGTGTGCTATCTGTATCAAATACATGTTTATACATGACACCTGTACTCCTACTACTAATATACCAATAGCAGCACAGCCAATAAGAACTCCCACTTACTGGGTGTTTTCTGGACGCCATGTCCTGCCTCCTCGAGGCAGATACTTAGATTGGGTCTCTCGAGTTCCATTTCGCCCTCCTCCCATTTGATATCTGGAAAGCTACATACTACATTTCCCAAACTCCCTTGCAGCTAAGGCTTTTGTTACAAACTGGGCTCCAGCGGTTTAGCGGTGTTCGTGTGGAACTGAGAGAGAGACAAGACCCAGGCCGTCGGAGAGAGAAGTGTGTGCAGTGCCTGGCCTCAGCCTTGTGGTGTCTTGTCCTCAGGGTCGTGGCTGTGAGAGGCCGTCGTGTCAGCAGCCGTGGCTGAGGGTGACACCAGGAGCAGGTGCCTGACCTCCGGATCACAAGTACAATAATTCGGTATAAAGTCAGAGGTCTCGTGGCCTCCTCTCCCCCACCCCTCACTGGTCTCCCCCATATTAAACTCCTTTCTTCTTGGTTTCTGTTTTCTGTACTGAACTTAGATGATACAGTCCTTTATATATATTGTCTCGTTTAACGCCTTCTGTGAACTGTCATTATTTCTATTCTGCAACAGAGAAAATAAGTCTGGAAAAAGGTTATTCTTCCTAAGTCACAAAGTTGGTAGGTGAAGAAGTTGGAACTTGAATTCTGATCACCTGACTCCAAAACCTGTACTCAGAACTGCTAAATTTCCTATGGGCCTGCCTCATACTTAACGTTCTAGTTAAGGCTAAGGGAAGCCCATTTGGCGTGGTAAGGATCAAAGTTGAACTTGAATTTACCTTTGATTTACCTTTGAACTCAAGTTCAAATCAAGTAAAAGTTATTGAAAGCTCAGCTAATTTCTCCTTCCACTCATCACTTCTGGACGCTTACAGACTTTGGACTGACTTAGAAACAGAAATGCTGGTCCTGCAATATTTTCAGCTTAGTCAGAAGGAAATAAGAAGTCTTGTTCTCCTGGGAAGTCACTTCTCAGAAGCCTTCAAGCTTTAGTAAAAAGATGTTTGATATCATGGAGCAATATGTTTTTACTGGTCATTGGAAACGGATAAGGTGCACTTCTGGTCATCCGTAAAGGAAAGGAAAAGCAGCACCTGCAATTCTGGTAATTACGAAACCCAGCAAACTGACTCCTGGGGAGATAAAGACGGTGTGGCCTGGCAGAAACCCCAGCATTACCGTCTAGGAGACCAGTCATCTGCAGTCCAGGTGGTGCACTCTTAGGTGATTTGCCTTCCTCACTGGCAAAAACAAAGGGCTTAGATAGGAATCTGATTTCCTCAGAACGTAGAGTCATGAAGCATTATTAGTGCAGAACAAAGGGGTTCGACCAGAATGTCTCAAGAGTTGTCACCTCAAGACGCGCCCAGAAATGCAAAATCTCGTGTGGCGTGCCGAGGCCTCCCAGGGAGCCGTCAGGAACTGCCCTGGGCTCTCCGAGGATCAAGGTCTCAATGCCTCTGTGGAACATCTGAGCTCGGAAAATGGCGAGCTCACCAGTTTGCACATGGAGAAACTAAAGCAGATTTAGACCAACCTATCCATTAAAGTACATGCTACTGATGCATTTTCAGTTGTTCTGCTTATATATTATTTGGTAACTCTGCTAGCTTGTCCATCTTCGGTCCATTTCTTACACGGCAACCAGGGAGATCTCTTAAAAAGTACAGACCCCACGTCAGGGCCTGTTCCAGTTACCCAGCGCCCCTCGTTGTTGTTCTCAGAACAAAGACCATACTCTGAAAATGGCCCAACTTCCATTTCTCCAGGGCCGTCTCATGCTAGTCTCTCCACGGCACTTTATGTCCCTTCTCTCCCTTCCTGGAACACACACAGCCTCTGCGTCAGGACTTGGGAGCTCGGGGTCTCTTACTTCTTTCCAGCTGACACTCATTTCTTCAGGTCTCAGTTTGCATGTTCATTTGCTTAAGAAAACCTTCCCCGAAAGCCCTCCACATCAGGTTTGCCTATTACATCTCATGCCATCTTTTACTCCTGGAAATGGTGAGTTTGAATTGGCTCATTTCTTTTTGTGATGACCTGGCTCAAGTCTGCTCTTCTCAGTAGACTCTAAGCTCTGAACCGGGATGGGATCTCTTTGGGTCACCAGTGTCTCCTCAGCATTTTCCCCAGTGGCACAGGCCATCAGTGAGTAACTGGTACCAAGATCCGACACTCTTGCTGGACAAGGCTGGAAAAGCTTCCATGATTCCAAGGACAAGTGATTCAGGATGATTTAAGTTCGGTTAAACATTTGCTCAATGAATGAATTTATGGTTTTGTCTTGGCTAAATACAGGAATTTCCTGGCAAGTGTCACCTTTGAACTAACAGAGTTCTATACAGAAAATTTCTTATGATGTGAAATGTGAGGGTGGTGATGCTTTAATTCCTCTAATTAATGAGCAGTATGGTCATTCACTTAAAACCTTTCAGTGCAAATATTCTGAACAATTTTTGGATCATGGAACACTTTGAGATCTAATACAAGCTTTGGATGCTTATCCCAAGAAAATGAATATATTCACAACATTTTACAAACAATCTCAGCCAGTCAGTCCACGGACTAACTCCATGAATAAATTTCAAGCTCCTGAATATGGCATAAAACAATCAACTGACTTGATCCTTAGCTACCTTTCTGAGCTTATCTACCATTTTCCAATATTTTAAACTCTAATAGATGAACCTCCGTGTAGTTTCCCAGCACACATACCATTTTCTCTGCATGAAATGTCATTTCTACCTTTTTGAAAAATCTACCCTCCAATACTTAGAGCAGAGCTCATGTCTTCCAAGAGCCTCACCTGACTCTGATCCTGGAAAATGGGTACCGTGTAGGGGCTCCCAGGGCATCCAGTGGGGGTCAGCCTCCTCGCATTTACTTCACGGTGTCAAATTATCTAGTGTCCTTACAGTCTTTCCTAGGGAATATTAAATTCGTTGAGCATAAGGACCACTTCCTAGACACCCCTCACTCCATTGTGCAGAACATCAAATGACACAAACAGGCCTTTAATAAATGTGTGTTAACCTACACTGTGGAAGGGCCAAACATAATGGTAGAAGAGCCGAGAGGATTCATAGACAATATCCTTCAAGTGGGAAGGCGAACCGGAATACCTGTAAATCAACTGAATATCTGCAATGCATACTCATCAACAAGGGCTACTAACAGGGAAAACACCAACAAAGTTATTTTCCACCTCCACTCCCGCCAAAAAAATCCAGCCTAAGATACCAATGCCACTACGGGTATCTATTACAGAAAATCATCATGTAACCAACAGAACAATGGATTCTTTATTAAAATAGTGTGAAGGCAGTAGTCAGAAAATGGGCCACTGTGGTGTCCTTAGATTAAGGTTCAGTGCCCCGCTGTGTGCTACAGCCTGCGATGTTTTACGAGTCTCATTGCGTCAGAAATAGTAAGCAGCACATTTTGGTTCTCAGATGGTGACTGTACAGTAACCAAAAAGTTAATGTGTAACAACTGAACAGGAGAACTTTGCACAGAAAATTACCTACGCTGAGACCTCAGGCAAAGAAATTATTTTTGCTGGTTTAAACCTGCAGCTGTCATTCATTTACCCAGCCGATGAAGCTATCCGTAATTCTACAGTTAATGCCGCTGGACACCATAGTTATCACTGGAAGGATTACCATTCGCTACACAGCAGACTAAAGCATGATGCGTATTGGACTCTCAAAATGTGATTGGGAAAGATCCAAGGAGATGGCCGATTTACACATTTCTGTTTTACAAACTCTAGAACTCTTCTCTCTCGGGACACGCTTACTTGCTGTCATAGTGCCTGTTATAGGAGCACAGTGTGGGCTGGAGTGAGTGAGGTGGAGGCAAGGGACAGAAGCTTCCAGGGAAGAACCATTTTTAACCCCTCCCCACCCCCTGTGATGAATCAATATGCTGACTTCTTCTCCTGGCCTCATTCCAGTCCTGGCTCCCAGTCAGAGAGAGAGATCGCTGACAGAGTAGACTGTGCTCAGTATATACAATGACAGGGGCAGTAAGAGGATTGAAAACCACTGTAAAGTAAAAACACTGTTGCAAGAGTGTGCTTACAACAAACACGGAAGCCATCATTTTTGTTGATCTGACTTTAAAGACAAAAAGACAATTGTTGGCAGAATGTGCATAATCTAAGTGATACGAGCTACAGTGCGAAATGTGAGGGTATGGTCGAGACTGGGAGAAAAGGGGACGTGCAGAGATACAGTACTTAATATTATTGGGAGAAAAAACCCTCAAGACTGTCCATTTGTCTCAACAAAAGAATCTGTGGTTTTTTTGAAGAATCTGCCAAGATTTTCCAAGGCAGCCTTCCTAGCCTCTGTCTATACGAGGAAACAGAAATTTGGGTGCTGCAGTGATTTGGAGCTACCTGGATATTCTGTAAAATTTAAACAAAAATGAGTGTGCTTATCAATGATTACAGGGATGCCTGGGTGGCTCAGTTGGTTAAACGTCTGCCTTTGGCTAAGGTCATGATCCCAGAGTCCTGAGATCGAGTCCCAGATCGGGCTCCTTGTTCAACAGAGAGTCTGCTTCTCCCTCTGCCTCTCTCTCTGACAAAGAAAATATTTTTAAAAAATAAAATAATTACACACGGACTCACCAAGAATACAGCCAAAGCTCTGCAGGCAATATAGGAGCCTGCTAATTGAGAGATTTTTTGAGAAATAAATAATTTTATATTTTTCATGTAAAACTGAGGGGGGGGAAGCTCATGATTAAAAATAGAAGTCACTAAGAATAAAATATAACTAAAAATCCAATCGTACTAATTATTTTGAGGGAGGCCAAATATTCCAGCTCAGCACTCTGGTATATCTTCCCCCAAGTTTAATTTCTTGCTCTCACTACTCTGTCGCCAATACAAAAGTAATGCTCTTTATGTTTAAGATGATAACGTAAAGGTGACAAGGTTGGAACGTGTAAATTCTGGATCTAGACTGGTTGGGTTTGGTCTCCATTTTGCCATGTTCCAGCTGTACGACTTTGAGAAAGTTGCTTAACCCTTCTGTTCTTTACTTACCCATCTGTAAATGGGGTGACAATATTTACTTCATCGAGAGCTACATAAGTTCTTGCATGGAACACACACTTAAAACAAAGCTTGGCACATAACAATTACCCTCTAAAACTACTTAATATGGCTACCAAACAAAACATGAAAGTACAAAATTAATAAGCACAAAGAAGGGAATGCAAATACGTTTCATAGCATAGCCACAAACATGACTGGTACTGGCACAAAAACAGACACACAGATCAACAGAACAGAGAGCAGGAATAAACCCACACTAATATGGTCAATTAGTCTATGGCAAACAAGACAAGAATATACAATAGGGGAAGACAGTCTCTTCAATAATGGAGTTTAGAAATTGGACAGATACATGCAAAAGAATGAAACTGGACCACTTTCTTACATCTTACACAAAAATAACCTTCAAAATGGATTAATGACCTACATATGAAACCTGGAACCATAAAAATTCTAGAAAAGAACACAGGCAGTACTTTCTCTGACATTGGCTGTAGCAAAATTTTTCTAGCTATGTCCCCTCAGGCAAGGGAAACAAATGCAAAAATAAACTATCGGGTTTATATCAAAATAAAAAGCTTTCGCACAGCAAAGGAAACCATCAACAAGACAAAAAGGTAATCTACTGAATGGAAGAAGATATTTGCAATGATATATCCAATAAAAGGGTTCATACACAAAATGTACGAACAACTTCTACAACTCAACACCAAAAACCACAAATAATCTGATTAAAACAGGCAGAGGACTTGAATTGACATTTTTCCTAAGAAGACATACAGATGGCCAACAGATACATGAAAAGGTGCCCGACATCACTGATCATCGGGGAAATACAAATCAAAACCACAGTGAGATACCACCTCACACCTGCCAGAATGACTAGTATTAAAAAGACAAAAAATAACAGGCGTTGGTAAGGATGTGGGGAAAAGGGAACTCTCCCACACTATTGTTGGGAATGTAAATTGGCGCAGCCACCGTGGAAAACAGTATGGTGGTTCCTCAAAAAATTAAAAATAAAAATATCATATGATCCAATAATTCCACTACTGGGCATTCACCCGAAGGAAACAAAAGCACTAATTCAAAAAGACAGATGCATCCCTATGTTTTTTGCAGCATTATTCACAATAGTCAAGAAGATATGGAAGCAACTCAAGTGTCCACCCATAGATGAATGGATAAGGAAGTTGTACTATATACATATGAAACATTGATGGAATATTGTGATAAAAGGATGAGATCGCACTTATGACACGTGGATGGATCTAGAGGGCATGAAGCTAAATGAAATAAGTCAGACTGAGAAAGACAAATCCATGTTATTTCACTCATATATGGAATCTGAAAAAACAAATGAACAAACAAAAAAAAGCAGAATCAGACCTATGAACACAGGGAATGAACTGATGGTCGTCAGAGGAGAATACCATGTGGAGATGGGTAAAACTGGTGAAGAGGAGTGGGAGGCACAGACTTCCAGTTATGAACTGAGTAAGTCGGGGGGAATAAAAGGCACAGCATAGGGAATATAGTCAGTGGGATTGTAATAGTGATGCATGGTGACAGACAGTGGCTACTACGCTCGTGGTGAGCACAGCATAACATCTAGAGAAATTGAATCACTATGTAGTACACCTAAAACTAATGTAACACTGTGTGTCAACTCTACTCAGATAAAATTTTTTAAAAGAATGTACCACACAGAAGGGAGTATGTGAATGCACTCAATAAACTGAAGTTAGGAATATTAGCACACGAGAAGGATAAAAATATTTAAATACAAGGAATATGAATCACTCTTGTGGGTTCAGATGGAGGTTTTGGAAGATGGGACAGAAATAAAATTGTATCTTGCAAAAAAAAACAAAACAAAACACTAAAACCCAACCCCCCTGCCCACCCTCCAATGCCCTGGAAATGTCTGTTACTCACTAATGGGCAAGAAACATCTGGTTTAGCAACTTTTACTCTGAAACTAAAGTGAGAGTAGCAGTAATATTTTATGAATGAAAAGGGGGATGAATTTGATGTTTTCGATTCCTTTCTATGTCCTCTCTAAGGGCTTTTAAATGTCACCTGAAAGTTACTTATTAACCCAGATCATGCTTAATCACTGGCTAAAAAAATGAAGCAGTGTGCAGACCAAAGACAAGAGTTCAGGGTCAAACTGCAGAGAGTAAAGGACAATGAGTGGGTGGTTATACCCGCCTCCTCACTCTTTCAGCATCAGGGAAATGAAGCAAGCAGGCAGCCTCCATAGGTAGTAATGTGAGTGCATTATCAGATGTCCCGGCGAAGGGACTTAGATCTCACAGACTCAACAGGGCCATTTGTCTCTCTTCCTTGACATCAGGGTCAAAGCTATGTGCCCCCAATGTGTGCTGGACTTGGTACCTCCTTACTTTTACAGGATGTCTGTACACAGAGTATATACTATACCTACCAATGATATTCTGGAAGTTCTTTCAACTCTAGGATTTTTAGAAATAAGAGTGCTGGTGTGCTTATTCATTAGTTTTAAATAACATTTAACTCAGAGTGGTTACTGTTTAGGTTACACATTTCTTTCTTTTTGTAAGATTTTATTTGAGAGAGAAAGAGAGAGAGAACGAGCAGGAGGAGGGGCAGAGGAAGAAAGAGAGAGAGAAGCAGATTCCCTACTGAGCAGGAGCCCAACTCGAGGCTCTATCCCAGGACCCTGAGATTATGACCTGAGCCAAAAGCAGACACTTAACTGACTGAGCCACCCAGGTGCCCCTAGGCTACACATTTCTATCTATTGCTCGAGGATTAGACTTGGGTTAAAATATAATCATCAAATCTAGGATATGTAGTTCTGGGATGAGTCACATCTCTTAACTTCTTTCTAGTTTGTGACTTTGGGTCCTTCCTTCATGGTTCTGAATCACCTTCATTCAATCATAAAATATTTATTTTAAGCCCACAAATATTTTGTGGTCTCTAAGGAGATGGCTAAGAAAAAAATTTAAGAGCAAAGGAGCAATCTACTTGGATGTTTATCACCAAAAAAGTAACATGTCACCTGGTGAAGAGGTTGCAATTTAATAGAGATGATCCCTGGTATCTCTCTGCATTTCAAGGGCACTTGTTACCTCTTCATTTTTCCATTTCAATAAACAATCAAGAACTGACCATACTCATTTAAATTAATATGTCAGCATTAATGGAGATCATCAGAGTGAAGGGCTAAAAAGTAGACAAATGTATAATTCAGTATGGCTAGAAAAAAGTTTTGGTTTCGTTTTTAATACTCATCAAAGGAAAGTCTTGCTTGTCAAGAAAAGACACATACGTGACCCCCTTCCAATGGGCTCATCTAGCTTTTGCTTCTCAAACTTCAGCTGAAAAAGGAATCACCCATGAGTTTCCTATTACTGCCAGTGACAAACACTGGAGTTTATATAATGAAATGAAGGCAGGCCAGTCAAACACCCGTTCAACCACTAGAGCACCGAGGCTAGCAACTGGGCCTCTGGACTTCTTGCAAAACATAATCTGATGTTCAGTCATAAAGAGATACACAGAGAGAGGAAAAGCTTCCTTTATTTTTAAAATCACATTATTTGAAACCTAATCCGTAGGAACTTCGTATTTGGCAAAAATAGAATTAAGCGGGGGGCACCTGGGTGGCTCAGTGGGTTAAAGCCTCTGCCTTTGGCTCGGGTCGTGATCTCAGGGTCTTGGGATCAAGCCCTGCGTCGGGCTCTCTGCTCAGCAGGGAGCCTGCTTCCCTATCTCCCACTGCCTGCCTCTCTGCCTGCTTGTGATCTCTCTATCAAATAAATAAATAAAAATCTTTTAAAAAAAAATCTTAAAAAAAAAAATAGAATTAAGCGGTTTCTGACAGTGAGATTAAACTTTGAGTTTTATCTTAACTGAGATACTGTTTGTGAAAGAGGGTAACAGGCCTGACACCTACTGGGTATACCAGAAAGGTTCGCCTTCGCTCTCTGATGTATTTATTTTCCCACAGCCAAATGAAGTCATGGTAAATATTACAATAATAATGATAAATATAATAACCAATAATATTTGTTGAACATTCCCTATTCTTACCAATTTGCATGTACAGGCAAATTGCTTTATTGGGCTTTATCATGCTTCACAGATACTGGGTATTTTCACAAACTGAGTTTCCAGCACCCCTGTATCAAACAAGTCTATCAAAGCCATTTTCCAACAGTATTTGCTCACTTCGGGTCTCTGTGTCAATGTTTTGATACATTCTCTCAATATTTCAACTTTCTCATTGTTACAATACTTATTATGGTGCTCTGCCGTAAGTGATCTCCGATGTGACTACTCTAATTGTCTGGGGGCCCCATGAATCACGCCCGTGTAAGACAGGAAACTTAATAAATGCTGTATGTTCTGGCCAGCTGTTCCCCCTCTCTCTCCCTCTCCTTGGAGCTTCCTGTTCCATGAGACACAACAATATTGAATTAAGGCCAGTTATTAACCCTACAGTGGTCTCTGGGTGTTCAAGTAGATAGAAGAGTCACACCTCTCCCTTTAAATCAAAAGGTAGAAATGATTAAGCTCAGTGAGGAAGGCATGCCCAAAGCTGAGATGGGCCAAAAGCTAACCCTCTTCTGCCAAAGAGGTAGCCAAGTTGTGAACACAAAGGAAAAGTTCTTCGAAGAAATTAAAAGTGCTACTCTAGTGAACACATAAACGAATGATAAGAACGTGAAACAGCCTTATTTTTGGTATGAAGAAAGTTTTAGTGATCTGGACAGAAGATCAAACAGCCACAATATTCCCTTAAGACAAAGCCTCATCCAGGGCAAGACCCTAACTCTCCACAATTCTATGAAGGCTCAGAGAGGGGAGGAAGTTGTAAAAAACAGACAAACCAACAAAAAGTCTGACACCAGCAGAGGTTGGTTCATGCGGTTCAAGGAAAAGCCTTCTCCATAACATGCAAGAGCGGGGGTCTAGCTCAGTGGCAGAGCATTTGACTACATAACAAGCAAGAGCTAGGGAAAGCAGCGAGTGCTAATGTAGAAACTGCAGCATGTATTCCAGAAGATGAAGCTAGGGTAATTAATGAAGGTAGTTAGACTGAACAACAGATTTTCAATGTAAATGAAACAGCCTTTTATTGGAAGATGCCATCTAGGACTTTCATAGAGAGAAGTCAATCTGGCTTCGAAGCTTGAAGTGAAAAGACACACTGACTCTCTTTTTAAGGGCTAAAGATGGTGGTGACCTGAAGTTGAAGCCAACACTCATTTACTATCCAAAAATCCTAAGTCCCTTAAGAATGATGCTAAATCTACTCAACCTGTGCTCTCAAAATGGAACAGCAAAGCCTGGATGGCAGTGCATGTGTTTACACATTCGTTTACCAAATGTTTTAAGCCCATTGTTAATATCTACTGTTCAGAAAAAAAAAAATTCCTTTCAGGATGGTACTGCTCATTGATGATCAGCCAAGAGCTCTGATGGAGATGGTCGTCAAGATGAGTGTTGTTTTCATGCCTACTAACACAACACTCAGTCTGCAGCCCATGGATAAAAGAGTCATTTCAACTCTCAACTCTTATTAAGAAATACATTGCACAAGGCTATAGCTGCCACAGATAGGGATGGATCTGGGCAAAGTAAACTGAAAAACTTCCAGAAAGGATTCCCCATTCTAGATGCCATTGAGAACATTTGTAGTTCATGGGAAGAGGCCAAAATCGCAACACTGACGGGAGTTTGGAAGAAGTTGATCTCAACCTTCATGGATGACTTTGAGGAGTTCAAGACTGCAGATGGACTGGAAATAGCAAGAGAACTAGCATGAGACTTGGAGCCTGAAGATGGGACTGAATTTCCACCATCTCAAGATCAAACTTGAACGGATGAGGAGTTGCTTCTTGTAGGTGAGCAAAGAAAGTGTTTCTTGAGATGGAATCTACTCCTGGTGAAAATGCTGAGAAGGTTGTTGAAATGACAAGATTTAGATTATCTAAATTGAGCCAATAAAGCAGCTGCAGGGTTTGAGAGGATTGACTCCAATTTTGAAAGAAGTTCTACTGTGGGTAAAATGCTATCAAACAGCACCACATGCTACAGAGAAATCATTCATGAAAAGAAGAGTCCAATAATGCGGCAAAATTCCTTTTAAGAAGTTGCCAAATCCACCTCAGCCTTCAGTAACCACCACCCTGATCAGTCCACAGCCCTCAACATGGAGGCGAGACCCTCCACCAGTAAAAAGATTAGGACTTGCTTAAGGTCAGATGATGGTTAGCAATTAAATATTTTAAATTCCAGTTGTGTACATTTTTTTAAACATAATCCTATTGCACACTTAATAGACTACAATACAGTGTAAACATAACGTTAGATGCCTGGAAAACCAAAATATTCATTTGGCTTGCTTTATAGTGGCGGTCAAGAATCGAACTCACACTACCTCCAATGTATGCCTATATTGACTAATTTATTTCTTGGAACTACCCTCTGAAATAAGTACTATTATTATCCCCATCTTAAAGATGAGAGAATTGAGGCACAAGAGTTTAAGCTACTTGCTTAAATAGCTAGTACACAGCAAAACTGGATTTCACACCCAGATTGTCTGGCTCCAGATGTACTTGCTCAACTGAAAGCACTTAGCCCAGCATCTGACACAAAATAAGTGCTTATTATTAATGTAATCATTACTTTTAATATTAGTATATTTATTTAAGGAAAACGTATTAAGCATCTAGGCACTGGGGAATTAAGCAATGAACAAAACATGCAAGGTCACCATTCGCTGAGCACAGACTAGCGGAGGAGATGGATCTCATTTCAAGAACTGTGCTTTTTCTAGCAGAAATGGATTCCCCGAGGTAGAAGAATGTTTCTAGAGCTTTCAGGCCACTAGGTCCTTAAGACTTCTCATTGGATGACTGGAGCGTGTGCTTCCATGGGTCCTGTTGTCTGTTCACTGAAACTGCTGCCTGGCGAACATTCTGGAAACTCCACTTGATTGGATCACTGACTGACTCAGAATCCTTTAATGGCTTCCAGAGCTTACGTAGCCACTGTGTGCCACACACGCCAACAAACTCGCCTCCTCATTTTGGGCCGACATTAGTACCCCATCATGGCATAATTTTATCTGTTTAGTTGTGGTCTTAGAATCTTATCAGCAAATCAAGAATTGCCACTTGAAACCTTTTTGCCATCCCTAGCCTGGTTTGCTTGACAGAAGTAGGATTTGGGACTTAGACTCAGGTTTGAATTTCAGCTTTCCGTGCCTTATTTGTGGTGTGATGCTGGCCAAGTCATTTCAGGAAACAGTTTCAGGAAAATTAAGTGCTGCTTTGAGTGTAAAATGGGGATAATAGGAGCTACCCCATTGGGTTTGTAGATCGTGCAGGTAAACCATTTCCTACAGCGCCTGGTATATAGTGCTCAGTAAACTGCAGTTACTATTTTTATCACCGTTAATCTAATGCTCAGTATTGTCATCAGAAAGGCGACTTCGGAGGCTTTCATAATCCAGGCCTAATTTACATTAATTTACATTTCCAAATTTATCTCCCATAAAGTACTAAAGGAACTCTCCACTTTAACTAGATTTGGGAGATTGGGAGATACTCTCCCAAAACTGTCGTTTTCTGTTCCTCTCTGTATATAAAAATCTGTCTTATCCTTAAGGCCCTTTTCAAGAAATGCCATTTCATTAATGAGATTCCTCTCATGTCTTCAGCCGCCATACTGTTCTCCACTAAACTCTCCTCACACCTGTGTGTTTGACACTTCATCACACACACACTGTCTGGCAACATTCTCTTATGCTAGTGTTTGATTTCTATTACAATTTGACTTTAAACATGCATTCATCTTGTTTTTCCAGCTAAACATTCAATTCCTCAAAGGCTGAGACTATGTAACACTAGTGTCCTCAAAACAACACCTACCAAATGACTGTGTGTTCTCACCAGTAAATAAGCGAAACTGAAATAAAATGTATACACACATTTCAATAACTTAATAATCAGTCATAGATTAAAGAGACAAAAATTTTAGTTCTTCGTATTACATTGAATCCAATGTTACAGAAAAATCTCTGGCTTTCTACTCGGAATTAGAATATTCTACCTTCTTTGTCAGTTATTCATAGTTAAAGAGTCATTTATATTCATAACAATATATCACTTTTAAGCCTCAGTGGTATAAGTAGTAAAAGACTCTACCCCTCCAAATAATTAGAGAATTTTTGTTCTCTGAATTGTGTGTTTTAATTTGTACGATTTTCTTTAACATGGACAAAATCACCTCTCAAAACTAAAGAAGTTTCAGACAGTTCATATTTCTCTCTGACCTAAGCAACATGATAGTGTTTTCCATATCAAGTTTCAGTATAATTCAGAATCCAAAGACTCCGTAGTCGCATTTAACTTAGCCCAAAGGCTTCTGTCCACCGCTTCCCAGGTGATGCTGGTCCAGAATGACATCTGACTACTCTCGGGCAAAGTGGGAAAAATCTGGACAATAAAGCAGTGGTGAACCATAGGCTAGGCAGTAGTGGTCTGTCTTGGGGAGAGGGCAATGGATTCTCACTGGCGTTGTTTGGAACTGCCTGTGCACGGTGAAAATAAAAAGCACACAAACTTTTAGCAGATTCTATTATTGCTTTAAAATTACCTAACAAAATGCAACCATGGTTTTGCCTGTACCTGTAGGAAATTGCTTCCACGCTCATGTCCTTGGCATGGCATGGCAACAGCATGAGCTTTGAGTAAAGACGAATTTATCCAACTGAAAAGACAGCCCATTATTCTACTTTAAACGACACTGGAAATTAATGTCCTTTCAAAACAAAATGATAGTGATGATGAGAAACAATCTTTTGAATGTTCTCATTTGGCAAATTTTTAAAAGTTGATTTTTATATGTATCCCCAACATGGAGTTACTGTTGTTCATTGTTTGGTCTGTTTTCGGAAACATTCCTAGTCTATGAAATCCCAAATCTGAGAACAGTTAGCCAAGAGAACAAACAATTCAACTAATAGAATGAGAACGGGGGCAGTAGCTTTTGGGTTAAGGCAGTCGTTCTGAAAGTGTGGTGCTCTGGCCCAATAGCATCGGTGTTAACTGGGAACCTGTTACAGATGCAGATTAGATCTGCTGAAACAGAAACTCTGGGATAGAGCAATCTGTGGGCTTGAAAAGCCCTCCCGGGGATTCTGTCACTGCTGAAGTTTGAGAACCACTACAAGGGAATGGGCAGGGAGGATGAAAAAGTGCCAAGAAAAAATGCGCGGAGATTCTTAACTGTCCCTTTAAGGTTATTTTTAATCCAGTGATGTTGCATCTATTTATTTTACATGGATTTTATATACTTATTAATTAACCAATCTTTCCAAAACAAAACTGATTTATTGCCTAATATCTACAGTGAACAATTTCATACATGCCTACATAAAGTGGGATCAATCAGGGAAAGGAGGATCCTGGGTTTACCTCATCCTACCTACACACCAAGGTAACAGCTACATCTACGCGAGTAACTGAAAATGACCTGAAGACTGGCAGAACAGACCTTCCGCAGTTAATTAGAGAGAGGAAGCCAGACTGAAAACAATGGGAAAGATGGACACACAGTTGAGAACCAAATCCCTGACAAGACTGACCACGAACGGGAAGGACCGCACAGACACGGCGCAGCAGAGGAGCAGACCCCTCACCAGGCACCCCAGGCACGAGGTACTGGTATTGAGAGGATGAGGCTCTATAACACCTGGCTTTCAACAGCAGCGGGGCTTAGTTTTGTGATTTTTTTAAAAATAACAGGGCTTAACCCAGAATTTTAAAAATCAGTGGGCTTCATTCTGGCGAGAGCTTGAGGGCAACGACAAACTGAGTACCCATTCTTAAAGAACCAGAATGATAAATAATCCAGCCCAAGACACAACACAGAAGCAGCAGTTTGAAAAGCACCTGGGATATGTATGAAGTTACTGACTAATCTCAGAACATGTGCCAAACAGGCAGGGATCTTCAGGACAGGGATATCCAGGGACAAAAGTGCGGGCAGGCACCATTTCTCTTCCACTCCCCAGTCTAGATAGCTGGACACTTGTGGGAGCCAGCACTGACACTCTCCATCTACCCCATTTGCACAGTGAACTTGCTCCCATGTTCCCCTGTGGATCTACCCCACCAGACCCGTCCACCTCCACAGGCATCCCTCCAAAGCAGCTCCTGCCCCACCATATCCTAAAGGCTGCCCTGGCAGGGATCTGAGTCACTCCAAAGTAACTCCTGCCCTGGGGAGAGAGGGCGAGAACTCCCCTCACCAGTGCACCTACAGCTCTGGCACCCTGGCCTCTTAGCTGGCTGCACAGGGAGCAAGCCCTTCCCTTTGGCACTCCTGGAAATGTGGCACAGAGGCTACCTGCAGACAGCTACGCTGACTACTGGTCCTATCCACCAACTAGAGACTTAGCTGGCTACACAGGGAGCAAGCTCTGCTCTTTGATGTGCCCACAATTGTGGCAGAGAGGATAACTGGAGACAGAGAGTCCACCAATGAGACCTTGTCCACTGATGAGACCACACAGCATTAAGCCTGTCAACAGCCCAGGAACCAAACCCTGCCCGGTATGCCCACAGTAGACAAAGTAGGTCACTGCAGGTGGCTGGGCTGAAGGCAGTCACAGCTTAGCTACAACAGTATGGCACATGCATCCACACAGGAGACACCCCTGGTGCACCTAGTCCTGGTGACCAGGGTGCACTGTGCTAGAAAGCATCACGGGACCTATTTTACACTAGGACACTAGTTTTAAGACCAAGAGATGTAGCTGACCTATCTGATATGTAGAAACAAGAGACAAAATGAGAAGACAAAGGAATGTATCCCAAAGGAAAGAACACAACAAAAGTCACAGTAAAAGAGCTAAATGAAATGGAGAAAAGCAACATGTCTGATAAAGAATTCAAAGTGATGGTCATAAAGATACTCATTGGACTTGAGAAAGCAGTGGATGAACTCAGCGAGAATTTCAACAAAGACATAGAAAGTATAAAAAGAACCAGTCAGAGCTAAAGAATTGAGTAACTGAAAGTAAAAATAAACTAGAGAGAATTAATGCAGATTAGAGAATGCACACCAGATCAGTGATCTGGAAGACAGGAAAATGGAAAGCAACTGAGTTGAACAGCACAAAAAAAAAAAAAGAGAGAGAATAAAAAATGAGAATAGGTTAAGGGAACTCAGTGACATTATTAAGCATAATAAAATTCACATTATAGGGATACCAGAAGAAGGAGGGAGAGGGAGAGGGAGAGGGAGAGGGAGAGAGGGAGAGAGAGAGAGAGAGAGAGAGAGAGAAGGGGGAAGAAAATTTATTTGAAGAAGTTATAGCTGAAAACTTCTCTCATCTGGGGGAGAAAACAGAAATCCAAGTCCAAGTGGCACAAAGAGCCTAAATAAGATGAACCCAAGGAGGACCGTACCAGGACCGTACCAATGTAATAATTAAAATGCTAAAAGTAATGACAGAATTTTTAAGGCAGCAAGAGAAAAATAAACAGTTACATACAAGGGAAACCCCATAATCTCATTAAAATTCAGCTGATTTTTAAGCAGACACTGCACGCCAGCAGAGAGTGGCATGGTATATTCAAAGTGCTGAAAGGAAAAAACCTGCAACCAAGAACACTCTACCCAGCAAGATTATCACTAAGAATAGAAGGAGACAAGGAAGTAGGAGATCCTGTTGCAACCTGTCTCCTAAAGTGAGCTGGGTATCTACCAGAACACGCTGAACGCCCATGAAATCAGCCTGAGGAGCAAGATTTTTCACTTCTGGATCTCTACAGGGGCAGAAGACAGCAGTGGAGAGGTAAAGCAAAGTGGGCACACTCAAAACTATATCGGAGGATAAACAAAAAGGGGAGGGAGCCCACCAGAAGTGATCCAAAAACAGTAATACCCCAAAGGGAAGTGCCCGGTGGTTGGGGACCAGCATTAACTTAGAGTCTGGTTAAAAACACTTAAAAAGAGCAAAAGGTTCTGAGAAGCAACTAGTGGAAGGGGGTGGTAGCAGGCATGGGTCTAAGCCCACGTTCCCAGGAAGGACAACACCCACATCAAAGAGAGACTGGTGGTGGGGTCCAGTCTGTGGTTCAGGAACCTGCAGCTTTCTGCTTCTTGCACCATTTTGTGGGTGAGGTACGCACACTCCTGCAAGTGCCCTAGAGAGTCTGCTGTGGTCCAGGAGGCTTTGGCTTTTCTCTGTGTAGCCCACTCTCTGGACTGAGTGCACCCCCAACTGCAAGACATTCCCAGCCTGTGGCAGGGTCTGGGCACTCCCAGCTGGACCCAGGGAGAACGCCGGAGGGCGGCCTAATCTCGGACAGGAATCTGAGCGCACCCTGCGAGGGCCTGCAGCCCTGAGAACACTCGCGGAGCCACTGAAAGTTGGCTGGGGGTGCGCGCCACCTGTACAGGTGGTGTGAGCAGAACTTTGTGGAGGGGAGTGTGTGTTCTGGACCATCCAAGGGGAACAGACTGAAGCTTCTCTATGACGCAGAGGTGTGGGTATGGGAAGGTTCCTTCCTTGGACTCTCTAAAAAGGTGAAAAAACTACAAAAGGACAAAAACCTTCAGAGAGCGCAGCCCCTTGATTGGGGGGCAGGGTGAGTCAACCCAAGCAAGACTGACTGGAAAACAACGCGGCAGGCCTCTCCCACGGTAGACAAGTCAAAAGCAAAAGAACAATAACCACAGGGTCCCCATAAAATTTTAAATTCCCAACATCAGGGGAAATCAATACATTAAGCTCCTGATAATATACTAAAACCTCTATATTTCACAGACACAAGTTTTTTTCTTTCATATTTTCTATTTTTTTATTCACTCATTTTTACATTTCCTGGTTTTTTAAATTTTTTTTTTTTAACTACTTAACATTAGAACTAGAGGCTTCATACAACAATAAACCCAGGAAGACCTGAAATAACCTTCCTTGCCCATGAGGAGTCATAAGCACCCTCCCATCTTATCCTATTGTCAGTGTTTCTATGTATTTGCTTTTGTTCTGGTATTATAGAATTCTTATTCTTGGGGTTCATTCTGACTAGATTCTTCTATTTCTTGTCATTTACTTTTGTCGGTCTTTATGATTGTGTTTGTTTACATAACTTTTTTAAAAAAAGATTTTATGTATTTATTTGACAGAGAGAGAGAGAGAGTACAAGTAGACAGAGAGGCAGGCAGAGAGGGAGGGAAGTAGGCTCCCTGCCAAGCAGAGAGCCCAATGCGGGGCTCAATCCCAGGACCCTGAGACCATGACCTGAGCTGAAGGCAGAGGCTTTAACCCACTGAGCCACACAGGCACCGCTGTTGACATATCTTATAAATCTTATTTTGGGGGCCCATTCTGCCTGGAATTTCTTCTTTTTCTCTTCATCTAACTTTTTGTATCCTTATTCTTTTTGGTGGTGAATCTCAATTTCTCCAAATCCTTCCAGGGTGCACCCTTCCTGGACCGTGGGTGATATATTCAGCTATACATCCTCTCATCCACTTCTCATCAAAATGACTAGGTGGAGGAACACCCAACAGAGGAAAAACCCAGAGACTGCACCCTCTCCCTCAGGAACTATTGGACATGGGCATAAACAGTATGTGGGAAAGGGAACTCAGGGTAAAATTATCCAGGCAATGACTAGGATGGAGAAAAACATTAATGACAACATAGAATCTCTAAGGGCAGAAATGCAAACCAGTATAGCAGATGTTAAAAATGCTATCAGTGAGATCCAATCTAATCTAAATAGTCTAACAACTAGATATACCAAGACAGAGAGTAGAATTAGTGATCTAGAGGAAAAAATGGTTGAGAAGAAAGCTCAAGAGGAGAGCTGGCACAATCTGGTCAGGAATCATGAGAAGAGACTCAGGGAGATAAATGATGCCATGAAATGTTCCAACGTCAGAATTATTGGAATCCCAGAGGGGGAAGAGAAAGACAGAAGACTAGAAGATTTAGCTGACCAAATTCTGAACGAAAATTTCTCCAATCTGGGGAATGGAACAAGTGTTCATGTCCTAGAGACAAAAAGGACACCTGCCAAGATCAATGAGTCTAGAAAGACACCCAGGCACATAATTGTAAAATTTGCAAATTATAATTTTAGACAAGAGGTCCTGAGGGCAGCTAGGGGGAAGAGATTCCTTACATACAGAGGAAGACCCATCAGAATGACGTCAGACCTGTCCAAAGAAACCTGGCAAGCCAGAAAGGGCTGGCATGATGTATTCAGGGCACTAAACGAGAAGAACATGCAGCCAAGAATACTTTCTCCAGCAAGGCTGACATTCAAAATGGATGGAGAGATAAAGAGCTGCCAAGACTGGCAAGGATTAAAGAGTGGGTGAGCACCAAACCGGCATGAAATATTACAGGGGGTTCTATAAAAGTAGAAAGAACCCATAAGTGACTTAGAACAGAAATCTACAATCTATAGAAACAAGGACTACACAGGCAACATGATGTCAATCAAAACTTACCTTTCAATAATCACTCTCAATGTGAACGTCCTAAATGTTTCTGTAAAATGGCACAGCGTTGCAGAACCATTTGGAACCAAAAGATACATCCAGACTGAAAGTGAAAGGATGGAGAACCATCTTGCATTCCAACGGGCCTCAAAAGAAAGCTGGGATAGCAATTCTCCTATCAGATTAATTATATTCTAAGCTAAAGACTGTAGTCAGAGGTACAGAAGGACACTATGTCATTCTTAAAGGGTCTATCCTCCATAAAGATCTAACAATTGTAAACATTTATGCCCCCAATATAGGAGTAGCCAACTACATAAGCCAACTGTTAATCAAATGAAGAGTCATATTGATATAAATACACTAAGAGTAGGAGATCTTAACACACCACTCTCAGGAGCAGACAGATCATCTAAACAGAAAATCAATACAGAAACAAGAGCTTTGAATGACACATTGGACCAGATGGACCTCATAGATATATACAGAACATTCCACCCTAAAAAAACAGAATACTCATTTTTCTCGAGTGCACACAGAACTTCCTCCAGAATAGACCACATACTGGGCCACAAATCAGGACTCAACCAATACCAAAAGATTGAGATGATTCCCTGCATGTTCTCAGACTACAATGCTCTGAAACTGAACTCAACCACAAGAAGAAGTTTGGAAGGAATTCAAACACTTGGAGGCTAAAGACCAACCTGCTCAAGAATGCTGGGATCAACCAGGAAATCAATGATGAGCTTAAACAATTCATGGAGACCAATGAGAATGAAGACACATCGATGCAAAACCTATGGGACATGACAAAGGCAGTCCTAAAGGGGAAATACATAGCCATTCAAGCCTCACTCAAAAAAATTTGAAAAATCCATAACACACCAGCAATTTACACCTTAAAAAACTGGAAAATCAACAAATAAACCAACCCCATGCACAAGAAGCGAAATAATCAAGATTAGAGCAGATATCAAAGAGTTAGAAACTAGAGAAACCATAGAATGCATCAATGAATCCAGAAGTTGGTTTTTTGAAAGAATCAATAAGATTAATAAGCCACTGGCCAAACTCATCCAAAAGAAAAGAGAAGGGACCCAAATTAACAAAATTATGAATGAAAGGGGAGAGATCACAACTAATCCAAAGGAAATAGAAACAATCATCAGAAATTATTATCAACAGCTATATGCCAATAAGTTAAACAACCTAGAAGAAATGGATGCATTCCTGGAAACCATAATCTTCCAAGACTGAGACAGGAAGAAATTGACAACCTGAATAGACCAATATCTCGTAATGAGATTGAAGCAGTGATCAAAAACCTCCCAAAAAACAAGAGTCCAGGACCTGCTGTGTGGAATTTTACCAAACATTCAAGGAAGAAATAATACCCATTTTCCTGAAATTGTTCCAAAAAATAGAAACAGAAGGAAAACATTCAGACTCTCTCTATGAAGCCAGCATTACCCTGATCCCCAAACCAGGCAAAGACCCTACCAAAAAGGAGAATTTCAGGCCAATATCCCTGATGAATATGGATGCCAAGATTCTCAACAAGATCCTAGCTAACAGAATCCAACAGCACATTAAAAAGATTATTTATCATGACCAGGTGGGATTTATCCCTGGGATGCACGGGTGGTTCAACATTCACAAATCAATCAATGTGATAGAATAAATCAATAAGAGAAGAGAGAAGAACCACATGGTCCTCTCAATTGGTGCAGAAAAAGCATTTGACAAAATTCAGCAAATGTTCCTCATTAAAACTTCTCAAAGTATAGGGATAGAGGGAACATTCCTCAACTTCATAAAATCTACCTATGAAAAGCCCACAGCAAATATCATTTTTTTTAATTTGTAATTTTTTTTAATAGTGTCATTCCAATTTATTTTTCTTAATTGATTTTTATTAACATATAATGGATTATTTGCCCCAGGGTACATGTCTGTGAATTGTCAGGCTTACACATTTCACAGCACTTAACAGCA
>CM053618.1:44949901-44969703 GCA_028646535.1 Procyon lotor
GATATCTAAGATCTATAAAGAACTCCTCAAACTCAACACTCACAAAACAGATAATCACATCAAAAAATGGGAAGACATGAACAGACACTTCTCCAAAGAAGACGTACAAGTGGCTAACAGACACATGAAAAAATGTTCACCATCTTGAGCCATCAAGGAGATTCAAATCAAAACCACACTGAGATACCACCGTATACCAGTTAGAATGGCCAAAATCAACAAGACAGTAAACATCAAATGTTGGAGAGGATGTGGAGAAAGGGGAACCCTCTTCCACTGTTGGTGGGATTGCAAGCTGGTGCAGCCACTTTGGAAAACAGTGTGGAGATTCCTCAAGAAATTTAAAATAGAGCTACCCTATGACCCTGCCATCGCACTACTGGGTATTTACCCCAAAGAAGCAGATGCAGCACAAAGAAGGGCCACATGTACCCCAATGTTCATAGCAGCAATGGCCACTATTGCCAATCTGTGGAAAGAACCAAAATGCCCTTCAACAGATGGATATGGTACATATATACAATGGAATATTATGTCTCCATCAGAAACGATGAAAACCCAACTTTTGTATCAACATGGACGGGACTGGAAGAGATTATGTGGAGTGAAATAAGTCAAGCAGAGGGAGTCAATTATCTCATGGTCTCATTTACATGTGGAGCATAAGGAAAAACATGGAGGGCATTGTGAGAAGGAAAAGAAAGGTGAA
Source organism: Procyon lotor (assembly GCA_028646535.1). Classification (NCBI taxonomy): domain Eukaryota; kingdom Metazoa; phylum Chordata; class Mammalia; order Carnivora; family Procyonidae; genus Procyon; species Procyon lotor. The sequence goes on from CM053618.1 coordinate 44,950,611, forward strand.
ATGGGGGGGGAATTGGAGGGGGAGATGGACCATGAGAGACTGGATTCTGAACAATAAACTGAGGGTTTTGGAGGGAGGGGGTGGGGCGCTGGGCGAGCCTGGGGATGGGTATGAGGAGGGCACGTATTACATAGAGCACTTGGTGCAGTGCATCAACAATTAATCTTGTAACACTGAAAAAATAAAAGTATTTGGTGGGAAAAAAATAAAGGCAAATCTTTAGTAAAACTGGAAAAAAAAAAAAAGAATAGAAGGAAAGAGGGGCACCTGGATGGCTCAGTCAGTTAAGTGTCTGACTCGATTTGAGCTCAGGTCATGATCTTAGGGATATGAGACTGAGCCCTGTATTAGGCTCAACTCTCAGTGGAGAGTCTGCTTGAGATTCTCTCTTCCCCTCTGCCCTTCCCCCGCACATGTGCATTCTCTCACTCTAAAATAATAAATAAATCTTTAAAAGATTTTTAAAAAAGAATAGGAGAGATAATTTCCCAGATGAACAAAAGTTTACAAAGCTCATTTTCACTAAACTAGCCTTACACAAAGGTTAAAGGGAATTCTTTAAGTGGAAAGAAAGACCATAGCTAGAAGTAAGAAAATAATGAAAAAAAAATTTCACAGGTAAAAGCAAACATATAGAAAAAGTATAGATTAACCACTTATAAAGCCAATATGAAGGTTAAAACTCAAAAGCAGTAAAATCAATTTTATCTACAAAATTTAAGAAAGGGATACACAAAACAAAAAGTTGTAAAATATAACATGATATACATAAAATGGGGAGAGGGGAGTAACTACTTAATGCTTTTAGAATGTGTCTAAACTCAATATAAAGAGAAAGGAATCCAAGCATAATACTAAAGAAAGCCATCAAACCACAAGGGAGTGAGCAAAAGGAGGAGAAATAAAAAGCAGAACTACAAACAACAACAACAACACAACAAAACAAACAAAACCTAGAACACAATATAATGGCAGTAAGTACATAACAACTGCTTTAAATAGAAATGGACTAAATGCTCCAAAAACAAAAGACAGAATGACTGGAGGGACACACACACACACACAAAAAAAAAAGACCCATCTATGTGATGCCTACAAGAAACTCATTTCAGACCTAAAGACACACATAGGCCAAAAGTGAAAGGATGGAAAACGCACCATGTAAATGGAAACAAAAAAGCCAGGGCAGCAATACTTATATCAGAGAAAGGAGACTTTAAAACAAAAACGGCAGCAAGAGATAAAGAACTGCACTACAACATAATTATCAAGGGATCAATCCAACAACAGGATATAACAATTGTAAATGTCTATGTAACCAACATAGGAGCACCTAAATACATGAAGGAAATATTAACATAAAGGAAGAAATTGACAGTAATACAACAATAGTAGGGAACTTTAACATCCCACTTACGTCAATGGATATATCATCCAGACAGAAAATCAACAAGGAAACTGTGGCTTTGAGCAACACATTAGACCACATGAACCTAACAGATATATAAATAACATTCTATCCAAAAACAGAATATACATTTTTTTTCAAGTGTACACAGCACATTCCCCAGGATAGATTATATTTTAGGCCGCAGAATAAGTCTCAACAAATACAAGAACACTGAAATATCATCTTTTCCAACCACATCAGTATGAAGCTAGTAATCAATTATAAGAAAAAAATCTGGAAAAAAAAGACATGTGAAGGCTAAGTAACATGTTATTAAACAATTAATGGGTTAACCAAGAAATCAAAGAGGAAATAAAATAATACATGGAGAGACAAATGAAAACATAAACACAATGGTTAGAAACCCTTCAAGGAAGCAAAAGCAATTCTATGAGAGAAATTTATAGTGATCCAGGCCTATCTTGAGAAAAAAATAAAAATCTCAAATAACCTAACTGTACACCAAAGGAGCCAGGGAAAACAAGCCCAAAGTTAGTTGAAAGAAGGAAATAATAAAGATTAGAGCAGAAATAAATGGAATAGAGACTACAATAGAAATGATCAATGAAACTAAGAGCTGCTCTTTAAAAAGATAAATAAAATTGACAAACCTTTAACCAGACTACCAAGAAAAAAAGAAACACAAATAAAATCAGAAATGAAGAAGGAGAAATAACAACTGACACCACAGAAATTCAAATGTTTATAAGAGAACAGTATGAAAAGTTATATGTCAACAAACTGGACAAACTAAAAGAAACAAATATATTCTTAGAAACACATAACCTTCCAAAACTGAATCAGGAAGAAATAGAAACTCTGAACAGACCAATTATTAGCAATTAAATCAGTAATCAAACTCCCAACAAAATCCAGGACTATAGGGCCTTACAGATGAATTCCAGCAAACATTTAAAGCACAGTTAATACCTATTCTCAAGCTATTCCAAAAACAGGAGAAGATTCCAAATTTATTCTATGTGGCCAGCATTAATTACCCTGACACCAAATCCAGAAAAAGACATTGCAAAAAAAGAAATTACAGCCAATATTTTTTTTTTACAGCCAATATTTCTGATGAACACAGGTGTAAGAATCCTCAGCAAATATGAGCATACTGAAACCAGCAATATGCTAAAAAAAAAATCATTTCCCACAATCAAGTGGGATGTATTCCCAGGATGCAAGGACAGATCAATATTTATAAATTAAGGTGATACATCACAATAAGAGATATGATAAAAAGCATGTGATCATTTTACTAAGTGCAGAAAAAGCATTTCACAAAATACAACATCTGAGCATGATAAAAACTGAACAAAGTGGGTTTAAAAGGAACATACCTCAACATAATAAAGGTCATATATGACAAACCCATAGCTAATATTATACTCAGTGGTGAAAAACTGAAAGCTTTTCCTTCCAGGGAGGTCCACTCTCACCACTTTTATTCAACACAGTGCCAGAAATCCTAGATGCAGCAGTTAAGACAATAAAAGGGGAAAAAAAGTATCCAAATTTGTAAGGAAGAAGTAAAACTCACTGTTTTCAGATAACATGTTACTATACGTGGAAAATCCGAAAGACTCTACCAGAACACTATCAGGACTGATAAATGAATTCAGTTAAGTTATATGATAGAAAGTTAATATACAGAAATCTGTGGTTTCTATCCACTAGTAGCAAAATAAGAGTAAGAAATAAAGAATACAATGCTATTTAATATGCACCAAAAATAATAAAATACCTAGGAATATATTTAATCAAGGAGGAGAAAGACTAGTACCCTGAAAACTATAAAATATTGATGAAATAAACTGAAGATGACTTAAACAAATAGAAAGATATGCCATGTTCACAGATTGGAAGAATATCATTAAAATATCCATACTACCCAAAGCAATCTACAGTTTCAGTACAATCCCTATCAAAATACCAACAGGGGCACCTGGGTGGCTCAGCGGGTTAAAGCCTCCGCTTTCGGCTCAGGTCATGATCTCAGGGTCCTGGGATCGAGCCCCACATCGGGCTCTCTGCTCAGCAGGGAGCCTGCTTCCTCCTCTTTCTCTGTCTGCCTCTCTACCTACTTGTGATCTCTCTGTCAAATAAAAAAAAAATTTAAAATGCCCACAACATTCTTCACAGAATTAGAACAAGTAATCCTAAAAATCTGTATAGAAACACAAAATACTTTGAATAGCCAAAGCAATTTTGAGAATGAGGAACAAAGCTGGAGTTATCATAATCCCAGATTTCAAGACATACTAAAAAGCCGTAGCAATCAAAGCAGTGTAGTACTGGCACAAAAGTAGACACATAGATCAATAGAATAGGTAGGGAGCCTAGAAATAAACCCATGTTCATATGCTTAATCTAAGATGAGACAAGAACAAACAATGGGGAAAAGACAGTCTTTTTAATAGATGGTGTTTAGAAAACAGGACAGCTATATGCAAAACTGGACTACCTTCTTATAATACACAGAAAAATAAACTCAAATAGATTAGACTACATGTGATACCTGAAACCATAAAAATCCTAAAGGAGAACACAGGCAGTAATTTTTCTGACATCAGATATAGCAACATTTTTTTAATAGATATGCCTCCTCAGGCAAGGGAAACAAATGCAAAAATAAACTATCAGGTTTATATCAAAATAAAAAGCTTTTGCACAGCAAAGGAAACCATCAACAAAACAAAAAGGTAATCTACTGAAGAAGATATTTGCAGTGATATACCCAATAAAAGGGTTCCTACACAAAATATACAAACAACTTCTACAACTCAACACCAAAAAAACACAAATAATCTGATTAAAATAGAGGACCTGAATAGACATTTTTCCAAAGAAGACATTACAGATGGCCAACAGACACATGAAAAGGTGCTTGACATCACTGATCATCAGAGAAATACAAATCAAAACCACAATGAGGTATCACCTCACACCTGTCAGAAAGGCTAGTATTAAAAAGACAAGAAATAACAGGCATTGGCGGGGATGTGGGGAAAAAGGGAACCCTCCCACACTAATGTTGGGAATGCGAATTGGCGCAGCCACTGTGGGAAACAATATGGGGGTCTCCCGAAAAATTAAAAATAGAAATACTATATGATCCAATAATTCCACTACTGGGCATTTATCCAAAGGAAACAAAAACACTAAATCAAAAAGATAGATGCACCCCTGTGTTTATTGCAGCATTACTGACAATAGTCAAGATATGGAAGCAACTCAAGTGTCCATCGATAGATAAATGGATAAAGAAGAGGTGATACCCTTAAACAGTGAAATATTACCGTGTCATAAGAAAGAATGAGATCTTGCCATTTGCGACAACATGCATGGACTAGAGGGCATAATGCTAAGTGAAATAAGTCAGACTAAGAAAGACAAATACCATGTGATTTCACTTATGTGTGGAATCTAAAAAACAAAATACACAAAAATCAGACAATAGACTGGTGGTTGCCAGAGGATTGTGGGTTTGAGAAAGGACAAAAAAAAATGGAGGATTAAGAGGTATAAATTTCCAGTTATAAGTCATGGAGATGAAATGTACAGCATAGGGAATATAGTCAATAACATTATAAGGTCATAGGGTGACAGATGGTGACTGCTTTTAGTGTGGTTAGCGCTGAGTAATGTATAGATTTGTTGAATCAGTACGTGTACATCTGAATCTAATAAGACATTATATGGTAATTGTACTTCAATAAAAAAATAAAGTGGGATCAATCATACTAAATATAATCCTTAAATCCTTAAGTCCATAAGGCTTATTCCCTTTTAGATTGAAAAGATAACCAATGCAAAGAAAGCTGGAGCCCGGGCTGGATATGAGAAAGGGAGGGACCAATGGACCTGAAAAATCCCTGCGTGGCATGTGATTTCAGTTATTATAATGATTGCCTGGATATTATAGTATTAATGGATGTAGAAATTTCCATGAAGTAAATAGTTATCATGACTACTGGGCAAAAGTTTTCTCTAGCATTTTATAAATAGAGATCCATTACTGCCGTGAATAAAAAACTAAATTCCTACCTATGCTAAACGAGGGAAATATTAGGGTCCCTTTCTTACTGAGGGAGTGTGTGGACCATCTGGGGTAGTAATCGAAGTACTTTAGCAAGGAACACGAGCTCTACAAAGGACACAATACGGCAGGGAGCAGGAAATTGCTCCTTAGTCCAAGATTCCTTTATATGAGAAAATAGCAATTCTTTACTACCAATTGGGCCATAAAGAATTAGAATTTGATAGCCTAATGCTTATTATATTTTCAAGACATTTGTAAGGTTAATGGAGAGACTCTCAAAATATTACCTTGGAGAAGACGAAAAATCTATGCAAATCACCAGTTTTCCACATACACAAGCTCAGGTTTTAGCTGCATACAGTCAGCAGTGAAAGAAGCAGTAGACTTTTCTGACAACTGGTAAGTGGAGGGAGTAGTAGGATACGGCACTTGCAAGTGGGGCTCACCTCATCAGGGAGTGGCATTTTAGCCATATGCAAAGAGAAGGGGGATGGGGGCACATTATCCTCAATCATGAAATGCTCCCCCAATAACAGACATTGACTAAAAGCCTGTGGTATGCTAAGCAGGGGCCAGAGATTCAAAAGTCTGAGAGGTCCATACCCTCAAGGCAATTACAGTCAGCAGGGGAAAAGGATATGGCTCGGTCCCTTGCACACCTGTGCATCACATGCCCATGTTAAGTGCAGAGTTGAAGAACCAGATGAAAACTGTTTTCAGAGTGAGAGACCCAAGCCCTCTGTCCCTGACAGCCCTGGAATGCATTAATGCCCATGTGTGTGAGCAGTTATACATGCAAACGTGGGTGTGTACACACACACACACACACACACACACACACACACACACAACCAGGCCTCTAGTCATTCCTGGAAAGGGCATATGGCAGCCTCAACACTGAGAAGTCCACCAAGAAATCCAGGTAATCAACTGGGTCATGATTGACTCCTTCCTAAGAGGCCACAGACTCCCCCCATTCGGAGGCTGGACCTCCCTGGAGGCGAAATAACCCTTGGCTGCAGCTGAATCCACTGGGAGGGGCTGCCAATCCCTTCAAATTCCAGAGGTTGCTGCCATTTCCAATTCTAGGCCCTGGAAGCAAAACAATCTCTTTGCCCGCCTGCGGACAGGGTCTAGGTTTTCCTCAAAAGCAGAACCACAGCCAACTTTCTCCAAAATGTACAGTAGTTTCCAAATGCTATAGTTTAATTATTATCTATATCAGAATCACCTGATAAATGTAGCTCCAAAAACCATGGCAGGGAGCACCACAAGGCAACAAGCTAAGACTGTCTGTGAGGAACAAGATGGTGGAGCCTAGGTTCTTGAGGTTGTGCAGCTGCTCTACCACGCCCAGACTGCCGACGTTCAAACCTCTAACTATGGGGCAGAAAAACTACTACTAACTCGTGACATCCCATCCACCAAGATGGAAGCCATTCTGGTGACCTATTTCCCCCATCTTTTTACTCTTCCATGGTTCTAGGGTTCCTCTTCCCTCCATCAGTCCCCCTCCAGCCCCTCAGTCTCAAAGTAAACTCCCCTGAAAGTTGAACTTCTTTACCAGGCCTCCCAGCCTTAAATGAAACCTGGATATCCCTAAAGGCATCACTTCTTTATGACCGTGGGTGACACTTCTCTAGTCAGGATTGTAGAAGTAGTGCTCTCCTTCCTCCCTTGCGTAGGAACTGGACTCGGCACCTCTGCCATCTGGGTCGATACTCACTTCCATTATTCGTAACTTCAACCATTCTTGCTAACATCCTCGATGACCTTGCTTCATGCACCCACCTGCGAAACCTTCATCCCTGTTCATTGCAACTGCACATCAGAAAAACAATAACTTCACGATACACAAGTATCTCAAATCAGTTGAATCCTAAATATCACCCAGAAATTCATATTTTGTGAACAGCTTTTTCTCCATGGCTCTTTCAAACCTCCTCCACTATCCTTTATTCAAACTCCTAGTGACAGATACTTTGAAACTTAGCCTAGTAATAAGGTATATATAGGCTCCATATTATATAGAAGTCATTGAATATATATAATATACATATCTTATGCTGTACCAGGAGACAGGGGACTTTCCCGTACATACTCTAATACATTAATACTTCTACAGCAGTGTGAACAGTCACACTAAGTGGGTTGTAGAAAAATTATACATAAGATCAGGTTAGGCTTTGCCATCAAATTTATGAAAGAACTTTGGTTTTCAGAAATTTGGGTATCACGGTACCCAATGACGGTAGCCTCCATCATTTTCACTTTTTTCTTTTTAAAGATTTTATTTATTTATTTGACAGAGATCACAAGTAGGCAGAGAGGCAGACAGAGAGAGGGGGAAGCAGGCTCCCTGCTGAGCAGAGGGCCCGATGCGGGGCTCGATCCCAGGACCCTGAGATCATGACCTGAGCCGAAGGCAGAGGCTTTAACCCACTGAGCCACCCAGGCTCCATCATCTTCACTTGGGGACAGGAGTTAATCTTGTCTCATTGCCATAGGTTACCTTTCACATCCAATTAGTCTCTGTGGGTATCAGTTCTAGCCCCCTAAATGTCTTCTGAAGCTCACTACTTCGAGCTATTCCTACTATCACATCCACTCAGGCTACCAGAATCTTGCCCTAAATTACCTTCACAGCCTTCTACCTGGTCTCTCTCGCTCCAGACTGACCTCCTCCCCTCATCCTCCCCAACCCCCTTGATCTCTTCTCCATCCTGCAGCCAGAGTGATCCCTGTAACACAGATATGATTGTGCTATTTCCCTGTGTAAAACATTTATTTGGATTCCTGGTGCCCTCTGGATAAAGTTCAGATGTCTCAACATGATTTTACAAGGCCCTTGATGACTTCCCTACCCTTATCTCTTGTCATTTTCCACCTCAAGGTCAAAGTCTCAGCCTTACTAAACTATTTTTAAATCTCTTAGAGAAAGCTGTTTGCTTTTGTCTTTGAACAAGTTGTTCCCTCTTTGACAATGTACTAGTAAAAATCACAACTCTTCCTTTGAGATACAAACTAAAACTGAAGATAAATTATAAGTGTTAGTGTGTGCAGAGACCCATACTAACCACAGCCAAGAAATCCAGGCCTGTCCAATCAACTTACTCCTACATCTATGTTTATTTCAGGTTAATGCCTAATTTTTTTCCAGAGTATACCAGAACAAGAATCAATGCATAAATAATTATATATCCAATTTCAGATTTGTTTTGATTGACTCTTTATATATACAATGAAATATTTTATAAATGTTTTAAAAGGTCTATTTTTTTTTTTTTTGAGAGAGAGAGAGCATGCACAGGGGTGGAGAGGGGCAAAGGGAGAGGGCGAGAGAGAATCTCAAGGAGTTGAGTGTGGAGCCCTACGCTGGGTTCAATGTCACAACCCTGAGAATCATGACTTGAGGAGAAATCAAGAGTCTGATGTCCAACTGACTGAGCCGGTTGGACATCAACCCTGGCGAAATGGGACATCAACCCATTTCGCCAACCCTGGCGAAAATAAAAATTCTTATTTTATAACCACAAAAGTGATATAATCAATTTATAGAATATTTGGAGAACAGAAACAGAAGGAAGATCCTTATTTTCAGGATTCTAAAAAACAATGACTATGATTGCTATCTCCAAAAAGGTAAGCTCCACGAGGGCAGGGGCTGCATGTATCCTGTTTACTGCTGTGCCGCCAGTGCTGTTTTTAATTTTAAAAAGTGTAACTATCTGAATGAATGAATGAATGATAGATCATTTGGATGAACAGAACTCAACATTCAAACATATTTTCTACTCTCTACCTATTTGGCAACCTTGAGAATTTCAATTTCAGTACATATAAAGTGTTGACTGTTCCTATGAAGATAAATCAGAAAACAACAGTTCTGGGAACTGACTATGGAAACAACATGAGCAGCACAGAAGCTTTGGGAAAGATGAAGGAAGGAGAAAGTTAAACTGAGGAAGTATCATCAGTGATGCGCGTGAGCAGCGGGCTCAGGCTATGTGGAACAGAGGAGGAATACACAATGCTGGGTCACAAAAAGACATCACACAGCTGCATGGACAATGGGGAGCCAACAAATGACTCTTTGTATAAGCAATAGATGTTGTTCGGCAAAATCGATGTGTCAGTATCTTATTAGAAATGTACGCAGAGGGGCGCCTGGGTGGCTCAGTGCGTTAAGCCGCTGCCTTCGGCTCGGGTCATGATCTCGGGGTCCTGGGATCGAGGCCCGCGTTGGGCTCTCTGTTCGGCAGGGAGCCTGCTTCCCCCTCTCTCTCTCTGCCTGCCTCTCTGCCTACTTGTAATTGCTCTCTCTCTGTCAAATAAATAAATAAAATCTTTAAAAAAAAAAAAAAAAAGAAATGTACGCAGAAACCATCTAGAAAAACTTCTAATGAGCAAAGGCATAAATGGGTCAATTATATTAAAATCTCTGCTTGTTATTGTCAAAACTGTCAAGGCCCGGAAAGTCAAGGAAAATCTGAGGAAAGTTCTACAGCAAAAGAAACTAAGCAGAGAACTAAATGCAATGAGTGATTCTGACTTGGATTCTTTTGCTACTAAAACACATTGAGACAATGGGAGATATTTGAATGGGGTTGAAAAGTTAAATGGTAATAATGTAACAATGTTAATTTCCTAATTTGGATGTTCATAATGTGGTTATGTAGGAAAATGCCCCTTTATGTTAAAAAATATATACACTAAAGCACTCAGAGATATGGGGCATTATGGTGGCAACTTAATCCCAAATGTTCCTGAAAAAAAAATTTTTTTTTTACTGTACTTGTAACTTTTCTGTGAGTTTGAAGTTATTTCAAAAGAAAAATCATTAGAATCTCTAAGGGTAGGTCTGGGCATCAGTATTTTAAAAATGGTCTAGGTGATTCCAATATGCAACCAAGGCTGGAATCCATTGCTGAGGTCTCCATCATCATTTTTAAAAAAGTTTACATACTTTTGCACAGGATGCATGAACCATACCTTATTTCATCAAACCCTTCCCTCTTTTTTCTTCAAAAGTGATTAATGGAGGAGCTTTTATGTGCTGGGCAAGACAGATTCTCTTCCCTATGAGTTCTCAGTCTATGGGGACATATATATAAGAAAAAGACAATGGGCTGTAATAATAATAATATAATTGCTACATTTGTTGAGCAATTACTCTGTGTTAGGCACTATGCTATCTGATAGCACGGGCACTTCATTTTATGGGAGGAGAAAACCTAGCTGGATGAGATGAGAAACTTGCCCCAAGCGCAGAGCAATGTCAGCTCTTGACTACGCTACTGTGTTGGCGGGAAGCAAAATGCTAGGCAAACACACATAGAGAAGGACCTCCGATGCACACAACAGGTATCAAGAAAGCCTTCTCAGAGGAGGGATCATCAGCTATACCTCTGACATGCACGTTATTTCCGATATTAATTACCCCAAAATTACCTCAAAAATTCAATGAACATCTGTGCAGACAACTTTCTGCCTTGCAATCCCGCTGCCACCTCCCCCTTAGGTTAGATTATAAGAAGTAGAATTCTGGAACAAATGGGAAAAACCCGTGGCTTGCATACCTGTTTCCATGTAGCTACCACCAGCAATATGAGGGTATCTGTTTAACTGCAGCTTTACCAGCAGTGGACAGTGTTACTTTAAAAATTCTTTGCCCTTAGTAAAAAACTAGTATTTATTTGATTACTAGTTTAGCTATACATTTTGCCATTGTGTTCTTTAAAGCTCGAATTTAAGATCTTTAGAGTTACTACCAATCAGGAACATTACTAGTGAAATAACATAGAATGTCTCAGACCACAGATGTTGTCATTTATTCCTACAACCACAAAAATGGCTATGTCACCATTAGGAGCTCCAAATACAGCAGATTCTGAATTCATGCTAAGACCCTTGACCTCTGAAACTTATTGTGAGCTCAATGAGGATAGGAGAAATGTCTCATTTTGATTCTGAAATCCTATCACGATGTCAACAAGTAATACATACTATAATCATTTGCTACGAGAACAAGTACATAAAGTAGATGGTCACAACGTATGAATTGAAACCATAGCTTCTGGGGTGCCTGGGTGGCTCAGTGGGTTAAGCCTCTGCCTTCGGCTCAGGTCATGACCTTGGGTCCTGGGATCGAGCCCCGCATTGGGCTCTCTGCTCAGTGGAGAGCCTGCTTCCCCCTCTCTCTCTGCCTGCCTCTCTGCCTACTTGTGATCTCTGTCAAATAAATACATAAAATCTTTAAAAAAAAACAACAACAACAACAACAAAACAACCCCATAGCTTCTATGGTCTATACATGACACAAACTCAGCTGAGTAAACATCACATGAGGAAAAGATTAAGGAGAAGTAAGCTTTTCCCATTTCCCTGGCTCCCACGCATATAGAAAGCCTATAATCCCAGCGTGCCAATGACAGTTCTGGCTTATGCCTTTTGTCCTAACATCTTGTCTGATTGAACTGCCTTTCAAAAAGGTCCAGGATTAAAAAAAAAAAAAAAAAAAAAAAGGTCCAGGATTAGACAATACATTTTATGGTCACCCTACATCTAAAAGATGTTCCCTTAATGAGTAGCAGCATAAAGGGCTTCCTTGACCACAGAGCTTGTCTTTATGTCACTCTGAATTTCACTCTGAAGACCTACGGACAGATAACTATTCTGGCTTCTAAGTGCTTTTATACTACTTTTCCATTTAAAGCCAAGTAACAATCCACAAATAGTTAATCTCTAACTGGAAGGATATCACTTGGTTATATCAGAATTCTTTATTCTATTTTGCTGATAAAAGTGAGGCATGGAAAGAAAAAATGACTTATCCAAGGTCGTATCAATTATGAATCACCAGCCACAAGACAGGAGGCTGCTGGAGCTAACTTCTGGTTTTTGGTTAAGTCTCTAAACCACACAGTCATTAACTGACAATTAAATCTCCTGTGCAGTTAGGTTTGAAAGATTTTAATCACTTAGTAAATGGTTTTGTAAACTGTAGGCGGTAATAATCCACTTCAAATTGTACAATCATAATCAAGGGCACACCTTGATAATATTTTTAATGGACATAAATTTCACAATTAACCTATTTGGTTTCACTGAACAATAGTCTCTATTCAAACCTACTCTATAGATCCCAAACTATGAAGGGAATATTTATAAAACAGGTGAAAATTTTAAACAAACATGTAACACTTTGGATAATTAAAAAATGAAGTTTGTTACAATTTTATATTTCACAAGTATGTCAAAATTCACAACAGGGTGCATAGTTTAGATAAGATTACATTTACATGTTATTGCCTGTTTATCACATTAACGTCTTGGCTTCTAGAAGAAAACCTCAATGGAGTTAACAAACTCATTCTCTATAGCAACGAAATAAACTGATGGCAATAAATTTAATATACTATGTCCAACACCCCTATAAGAAAGAGACTCTACTGCTTGCATAAAAGAGGCATACCATAAACACAGATGGAAACTCAGTTATAGATACATAGTCCCATATTAACTTATAAACATAATGTTCATCAAGGTCCACTTGCAATCTGTGGGGATGGGATAAAGAACTGGCTAGACTCATGTAAAGTTCACGTGGAAGAATAAATTTAAGAGAATAACCATGAAAACTTTTCGAAGTATAAAGTGCAAATAATAAAAACAGCAATTTGCCGTCACAGACCAACAGAATAAAATTGAAAGTTTAGAAACAGACATAGACAAATATTTAATAAATGAAAGTAACAACGAAAGCATGGAAGGATTTAACGACGTTGTGACAACTCACTAATCCACACATCACATCATGTGGATTCCAGGTGGACTGAATGTTTCAGTGTCAGAAAATGAAAGCAAAATGTAGGTGAAGACCTCCCTATGTATGACTTCAAAGGCAGAAAAACACTGACTGATAAATGTGACATAAAATGTAAATAATACTCTCTAAAATAAATATACATATCGAGGATATCAATCATTTTTCTGTCATTTATGCCATAATCACTAATTTATCATGTGTCTTCATTTCAGTTCAGTTCCTTTTGACATACAAAAGTTAAACTGTAAAACGTTAAAAATTTCTATTTTTTCTTTCAAGTTTCTCTGCTTTGGGGCTAGAAATGACTTTTTAAAAACCAAACCAGACTGGGGCGCCTGGCTGCTCAGTCAGGTAAGTGACTCTTGATCTCAGCTCAGGTCTTGATCTCGGGGACCTGAGTTCAAGTCCCGTGTTGTGCTCCATGCTGGGTGTGGAGCCTTATGCCAACGTATGACAGTTGCTTTGGAGATTAAAAGAATTACTTTATATAAGGCATTTATCTATCATGCTGGAACCCAGCATACAGAAGTAAAAATGGTAACTTTCACTTTGAATGTCACGCTGCATATTGGACTTCTCGATTTTGTTGACGTATTTTTATGACTAGAAACTTCTGGTAACGGTATTTTTACCTGTTTTTAAAACAAATTTCACATTATTTAATGAGTGTTGTAGCTTTTCATTTTTTAAATTATTTTTAGATGTATGCATTAAAATATTGGCCTATATATACCAATATATGCCAACCACAGACATACTTTAATTCTTTGAAGACTACACGTGGCATTCCACAATGCAGTCATTCAAAGTTGCAGTCTGAAGTCCTCAGGTGGCCAAGTAATAGTATAATCCAAGAATATTAAAAGGTTTCTTATGAACCAGAACTGCTGAGATTGAGTTTGAAATACAAATAGGATGTTTACTCTTCTTTATCTTACCTCTAAGAGGCCGTCCTCCGGTAGATCAGTACAGTGAACGGCATTCTGGATCTTAGTTTTACCGAAGACGGCTCTGAGGGTTCCAGGGCGTAAATGCCGGGCAATTTCCTGTTAAATACATATTCGCATATAAAGTCAGTCGTTCAGTGTTAATAAGAAAAACATCAGCTACATGAAACCCTTGAATTATCTGCTTATGAAATACATGTATACATTGATGGCGCTGATTTTTTCTGGAAATAGCATGAACGTAACTTTGAGCAATGTAACATTTCAGTTCACTCAGGCGGCTTTTCTGTGGCCTGATGTAAAGTCTAGAGGGTAACAATAATTATATCTCTTTATCAATAGATTATGGAAAAATCACATAAAATAGGAACCCAGTCCATTAATGTGAAAGATTTGTATCCTAACAACTTGATTTAAAATGAATTAGTTTGATGGCCCTGATTTTAAAAGATTTTTCAAAATGTTCCAGTTTTATCAGCTTAGTATTAGCTCACATTAGAGGAAAGACTGGTTACAAATAAAACTGTAAGAGAAATAGAAGTTAAAAAAATTAAAGATGGGGGAGTATTAATGACCTGCTTATTAGTCTTTTAAGTGAAACATTTCCAAAACTTCTATTTTGACATATACATACAAAAAGGGTATTTTATACGAATATTTTCAAAAAGGCAAACACCTGGTGCACGCACTCTTTAGCTGAAGTAAAATAATACAATCACCTTGAAGTTCCCTGTGTGAGACTTCATCCTGACTCCATTCTATCCCATGCCTCCCTCTACCCAGAAGTACCCATTACTTTCAATTTTATTTATAGGTTCCTTTGTTTTGTTTACTTTTCAAAACACTTTTTCGGATTTGTCCCTGTTGCTGTGTATAGTTGTAATTCACTTGTTTTTATTACTATACAAATCCAACGTGTGTCTTGAGCATATTTTGTCTATTTTCCTCTTGGGCATTCAACTAATTTCTTCTCTCTCCCCCCTTCTCTTCTCCTTGCCTTGACAGACATGCACACCCCAAATCACACACAACTCTGCTACAAGAGTTCTTATACATATGATGCACGTATACAAGAGTTTTGTCTGTATTAGGGCACATGCATATTGAGTTTTACTAAGTACTGCCAAACCATTTTTTTAAGCGGTTGTAAATCACCATCAGTGCACAAGAATTCCCATCACTCACATCAAAATCCACATTTGATATTGGCTGACTTTTTAATTTTGCTATTTTAGTGGGCATGAAACGGTGTCTCATTGTGTTTTTAGGTCATATTTCCCTGATTACTAAAGATGGCTAGTGTCCTTTCATATACATCCACTTTTATAAAAGGCTTATTTTTGTCTTCTTCTATCCATTTCCTAATGGGTTATTCTTGTTTTATTATTATTATTCTTATATCCTGAACTCTACTTTTTGTCACTTTACAAAATCTTGCAAATATTTTTCCCAGTCTGAAGCTTGTCTTTGAGTTTTCCTTAGTATTTTTTTATAAACAGAAACACTAAGTTTTAATGGAATTAAATTTATTAATCTTCTCATTTATGATTTGTGCTGTTTCTGAAGGAATTAGTATCACTCCAAGACCATAAGAGGATACTCTTCTCTATTGTCTTATAAAATCTTTAAAGTTTTGCCTTCCACATGAAATTCTTCTTCCACCTACAATTGACTTCTGGTTATGATGTAAGGGAGATAGCCATTTCCATTTTTCCCCACATGGATATTTAATTGCCCTACTACCATTTATTGAATGGTTTCCTTCTTTCCCCACCAATCTCCACTGATTAACTCTGTTATATATAAGATTTTTGTGTAGACGTGAGTCTATTTATTGGTTTGTTGTTTGGTCCCACTGGATATATGTGTGTCTGTTCACATATCTATATTCTACTGTCTTAATTATTATAATTTTATAATAAGTCTTCATCTGGTAGGGCAAGTCCTCCAGATTTTGGTTTTGAATGCATGAAGTTTGAGTTGCCTATTAGACATCCAATTGAAGTTTTCAAATATATGGTTGGGTATGAGTCTAGAGTTCAGAGGAGTCTTCCACACTGCAAATAACAATTTTGGGGGTCCATAGCATTTTTAAGGTATTTAAAGGTATCAGATCGTGAAGGCAGTGAGAGGAGACACAGGGACACCATATTAAGAAAATCAGGGAGACAAGGAGAGATGATGAGCAAAGGAGATGGAGGGGGAATGACCAGCTAAGAAAGAAGAAACCCAGTAGAGACTTTTCCTAGAAGACAATGAAGAAAAATGCCACAGACAGAGTCATCAACTATGTCCAATGTTGCTGAGAAGTAGCATAAACACCAAGAACTGAACACTGCATCTCTCAACACAGAGTCACAGATATCCTTGACAAGATGGTTTCAAAGGCCTGGCAGCGAGCAAAACACAGATTAACATGGTTTCAAGAGAGAATGGGAGAAGAACTGGGAAAAGTGAATATAGGCAACTATTCTGAGGAATTTTGCTGCAAAGGGGAGAAGAAAAATGGAACAGTAAGTGGAGAAAAGTGGAATGAAGAGAGGTTTTCCTGGAGGAGAGTGTTATTTTTAAAATGGAAGAGATAATAGCACGTTTACAGGCTGATAGGAATGACCGAGAAAAGGAAACACTGATGAAGCAGGAAGAAGGGAAGATTGCTGGAGTGATGGAGTTAAGTGCAAAAGTAGGGGAGTTGGCCTTATCTAGGAGACAGAATATCCACCCTCAGCATCAAGACTGCACATGGAGCCCACTGCAGGGAGTGGATATATGCAGTGGTGGAAACTCAGGGAAGTTCTTTAAGTTTGATTTAGACATAACTTACACAGGTCACATGTATCAGTTTGAAGTGCCCCATGAGTTTTGTCAAATGTATAGACTCAGTAATCACTATCCTAAACAAAATATGGAACATTTCTAAAGTTCCCTCCACACGTTTTCTTTTGATTGATTCTATTATATAGTGAAAAGGGCAGCAAGATTGTCATCAGCTGAGAGGAAGCCTGGACAGGGAGTTTGGGGGATGTCAGGAGAGAAAAGAAGGTACAGAACACATTTTAAGAGAGCAGGAAAGTGAATGAACTAGGAAAGCACTGAGGGCCCTCCTGTGAGGCCCTTCGTTAGTGAGGTTAGTGGTCATGAATGCAAAGGAAGATCATACAGGAGAGAGGTGTGTTCTTCTGGGGCCACACTCAGCCGCATGATTTCAGGCCGAGATTTGGTAGAAAGTTGAATGTAAATAGGGTTGAGGCTTTACCAAAAGAAAACCACAAAACAAGAGAGGGTGTTGACGGTGTGTGCAAGGGAGTGATAATAAGGATGGGCAACAAAAATTAAACTGAGTAAAAAAGTGAGGGCCTGGGGGTGGGCAGAGGGGTGAGAGGCACTGAAAAGATAGATTAAGGGATCAGAGCTCCTGATGGGATGGAATGATTATTAAAATTGGTGTTTGAAGAAATGAGCTGGAAAGTTAAGAGAAGGGATACTTAAAATTGAAATATTGTTAGTGAGTGGAGAGTGGGGGGCAGGAGGGGTAGGGTTCTTAGCAACCCTCTGGGGATTTGCCAGGTGTATTCTGAAACTGGCCCTTGTGCTCAAAGGCCAGGGAAAAACTGAAGAAAGAGGTTTAGTAGTGACAGTTTTCATAAGCAATGGGAACTTGGAGGGGCAGTAAGGTGAGTGGATTTCTGCACACACCAGCCACATCTTAAGTTTATACAGAGGCCTTCACTGGGTTCAGTCACTGTGCAAGTGTTCTCAACATCATTATCTCAGAGCTGTGTCCTTGGAGCAGCCTCAGGGTGGAAAGACAAGCAGAACTCACATTCCAAGACAGGGGAGCGGACAAGGAGCCTCTGACCAACTAGGTCAACTGGTGGTCATGTCTGTTCAATGACCTTCCCCGACAAGGGGTTACAGTGATTTATAATGACCAGTTTAAGGTGTGACCATGGCCAAGGTCACATGGAAGGCAAGAATACTGGGGAACAGAGGATCACACACTGGGGGGCCAAAGTACTGAATGGATCAGCTCTATGGATATGCAATCACCAAGAGCTATGGCGGATGCAACTTCTGATGCAAAAATGCTGATCAGCATTTATACCTGTGATTCCGTCCCTTTGGCACATTTTAAAGGTGTGCATTTATTTAATTACTTAAGTCTTCCTTTACAAGGTTGCATCAAAAGTCAGTTACAAATGTATTACTTAAGAAAAACATCTTGATAAACTAGAAAACTAGGATGGCTGTATATTAAATTTGTGACTTTCATTCCGTTCCCCCTAATTTTCCTGATAATTAAGCACGTGATATTACACACCTACTCTATTTAAGTGGTGGTAAGCTGGCATTCTGTGAAGATGTACTTTGTAAAATCATAAAGGTGAGTACTTATTTGCCTTTTCTTATAATTTCAGTTAGGAGGAAAACACTTTGAAAGGATTCCATTTGAGTGTACTGTTTCATAAGAACTTATCCTGTACCTACTTTATTTGGCACTCATCATCTTCATTAAAATATTACCTTCATATTTGGATCCAAAAGATACATCCAGACTGAAAGTGAAAGGATGGAGGACCATCTTTCATGCCAATGGGCCTAAAAAGAAAGCTGGGGTAGCAATTCTCCTATCAGATAAATTAGATTTTCAGCTAAAGACTGTAGTTAGAGATACAGAAGGACATTACATCATTCTGAAAGGGTCTATCCTCCAAGAAGATCTAACAATTGTAAACATTTATGCCCCCAATATAGGAGCAGCCAACTACATAAGCCAACTGTTAATCAAAATAAAGAGTCACAGTGATAGGAATACAATCATA
>CM053618.1:44970203-44985472 GCA_028646535.1 Procyon lotor
GAGTCTGTCAGCAAGGTGGACTGTCAGGCCCCACCTCACACCGACTGAATCACAATCTGCAATTAACAAGATCCCAGGGGGTTCCTACAGCGGCTGAGGAAGCACTGTGTTACAGTATCTCTCCAGTTTTGGAGACACCAACAAGATATAACACAGGTCCTCTAATTAGAGTATCTAGACCAGGAGGTAAGGAATATTCATCAAAGATAAACTATATGCCAAGTGACAGATGGTAAGTATAGACAATGGTATAATTGTTCAAACAAAGACAAAAGTCACTCGAAGTTGGGGCAGGCAGTGATGACTTACAGGAATGACTCTGCTTGGAGGAAAGAGGAGAGTATGGTGCCCTCAACTCTCCTTTACGTAAATGTACTCTGTAGCAGTTCTGTAAATTCCACGTCCCCAGAGCTCTGAGAAATAAGCAGGGTCAGGAGGAACTAGTGAGCCTGAACAATTTAGTTATAGTACCCTGAAAATAACATTCTGATCAGGTAGCAAAGCTTCAGAAAGATAACAGAGTAAGGCATCGTAAGAGATCACATGCTTCATTCTGAAATATACAGTCTTCTGGGACGTAGGGCAGGCTGTTTTACCCATTTATATGTATTTCACTTTTCACATTAAATGTGTTAAATTTAGGTTTAACTTAAAATGTAGGGAAACCTCTTTTTTGTGGGGGTTTTTTAAAATCTAAATTCAATTGGCCAACATATAGCACATCATTGGTTTCAGATGTAGAGTTCAGTAACTCATCAGTTGCAAATAACACCCAGTGCTCATCAAATCACATGCTCTCCTCAATGTCCATCACCCATCCCTCCACCCACCTCCCCACCAGCAACCCTCAGTTTGTTTATCATAGTTAAGGGTCTCTCATGGTTTGTCTCCCTCTCTGATTTCTTCCCATTCAGTTTTCCCTTCCTTTCCCTATGATCCTCTACACTGTTTCTCATATTCCTCATAGGAGTGAAACCATATAATTGTCTTTCTCTGGTTGACTTATTTTACTCAGCAAAATACCTTCCAATTCCACCCACGTCAGATGTAAATGGTAAGATTTCATCCTGATTGATAGCTAAGTAATATTCTATTGTGTGATATATACATGTCACATCATCTTCATCCATTCATCCATCTCACCTCTGTCCATAGATTGGTTATTGTGGACACCGCTGTTATAAACATTGGGGTGCAGGTGCCCCTTTAGATCACTGCATTTGTAGCTTTGGGATAAACACCTAGTAGTGCAATTGCTGGGTCATAAGGGTAGTTCTAGTTTTAACTTCTGGAGGAACCTCCATACTGGGGAAATCTTTTTTGAAGCACTGAAAGGAATCCTATGGGAAAGTACAGAATTCTTTTAACAATAGTCAATTCCTAAATTATTTGTACTGTGGGTTAACATTTTCATTATATTTTAATTAAGTCTTTTCAAAAGAATCATGCCTGTACGACTCACTACAGAGGAGCAATGATTACTATTTTGCTATCTAGTATCACCAATCAAAAATCAATGTACAAAGGTGAAAGAATGGCACTTGTCTGCATGGTTATGCCTGAGGGCCCCCAAAGTCCCTCTCTTTGGCCTTGCAGGTGGTAGGACTGTCTCACCGAGATATAAATAAAATGCCTTACGAACAACATCCTGAGAACACTGTGGCTCAGTACTATTCGTGCCAACTGTAACTGATCCTGGGCTCAAACCTGGCCCTGGTGTCAGTGGCTTTTACCTATTGATAGACTGGTAAGGTGGCAGGCTATTTCTTGTCCAAAAATGGTAAGTTCCCAGGGTCCGAAGAAGGTTTAAAAATATTTTCTATCTCAACACAAAGCATACGGTCTTGAAGTAATACCACTAGGGGCTGACATTTGAAACTGACAAGCAGCCCATGTGCATTAGGGAGATAAGGCCTGGCACACGCTGCTACCTCCTGGGATTTTAAAATGCTAGCAGCCTCCAGCTGGTGGCTGCGCCCTACCCCCGTGTGCACTGCTTTGGGGACGTTCTAGCCCCTCCTTCTGACTGTGATGAGGACATGTCTGACTGGAATATGGAGATTTTTGAAGATATTCAGAATAAGTGAATTTCTCTATGAAGGAAATGGGAACAAAAATAAAAGAGGTAAAATATTAAGCTAAGAGATCTTAGAGTGTCATTTGGTAGAAGACAGTTAATGCAGTCAAGAAGAAATAAAAAAAATCATGAGGGAGGATTTTTTTTTAATAAAAATGAAAATAAATGAGAGAAATAAGAGACTGAAAGGAAAATTTTTTGTGAAAATCATTCAGATAAACTGCTGGAAAGGGTGAGGCAAACACTGCTGATAGAAGGAATGGGAAAATGAAAACCAATTAAATGTCAAAAGTACACATACACATACTACCAAAAAAAAAAAAAAAACCCGAAAAGGAAAAGGTCCATTATGGAAGAAAAAAGATAGTCCTCAAAACTGTCCAATTCCTCTGGGGACCAAGCTGGCACATATGGAATAAAGGGCAAGGGATAAGAAGCTGGGGTAGGAGTAGGGAGGGGTACAAAGTACTCAGTCCTAATAGAAGATGCTAAGGCCAGAGCGAGCAAAGCCAAACACCTTGCAGGGAAAACAAAATTCAAAATACTAGGAGACTCTGGAAAGTGCCAAATCCAAAAAATCACATAGGCAAGTGTCTTTAAAAAGTTTGTATTCCATGAGTGACAGTTTCATGATGGGTTATTGAAATGAACTGGAATGTCATGTAACTGATCTTCTGAGACCGAGGTCTGGAATGTCACTTATTCTCATCTTCAAATATTTATTGGTACTATTATCAAAGACAGCAACCAGAGAGAAGAGACCAGAGAACACCTAACAGGATAATAATACTCTTAGGTGCTTTGTGTGCATTCAAAATATGTTTCTTGCATTATATGCAATTATGACTTGGAGAAATAATGCTACTGAGATTCTGAATCATTAAAAAAATTCAAAATGGAACCAGGCAGAACAATGTTCAAATCCTAGCTTCAATTTTTAAAAGGATTATGTCTTCTACAAAAAAAAAAAAAGGAAAAGACACTTAAGAATACCATAGGCGTGTGACATGCAATAATTTGTAATGTTGCAGAGGCTGGTAAATGGGAGCCAATCACTTCACCAGTGAGTGTGTCCTACCAGGCTGCTTAGCCTCTGACATAACATCAGCGTGGAGCAAGTTATTTGCTAGCGTG
Organism: Procyon lotor; assembly: GCA_028646535.1. Taxonomy (NCBI): domain Eukaryota; kingdom Metazoa; phylum Chordata; class Mammalia; order Carnivora; family Procyonidae; genus Procyon; species Procyon lotor. Next base: position 44,973,415 of record CM053618.1, read on the forward strand.
GTGCAAGAATGGAGATTCAGTTGTCAGGATGTGGCATTCTTGCTTTCTAAAAAGCCCCTGAAATAATGTGGGTTCCTAAACAAACAGTGCAGAAACTTCCAGGTGGAGTGGTCAGAGAACAGAAAGGGGTAAGGAGATCTGTTCAGAGTTGGCGTTAAGCCGAGTGAGTGACCCTGGAGAAATCACTGCGTATTTCCACACTTCAGTTTCCTTACAGATAACACGAGAAAGTTAAACACAGCAGTACCAGTAGATAACATTACCTACATCTCACCAATTTATTGTTAGAACCAAGTGAGGGGCTGTATATTTGTTTTACAAATTGAAAACAATACTTGGGAAAAATAGGTAACTCTTCAAAATAAAAAATATGACCAATATTTAGAAAAACTCTAGGCTTCTGTAATACCTGGAATTCATATTCATATTCATGCTCACACTGAACCATGTAATTCTAGATGAATCATTATTTCTCACGTTTGCTAAGCTCTAGCATCATGACTATAAAATTATACATTACTCAAAAATTCTGGAAAAAAATACATCATGTATCTTCTTGGATGTCAACATTCTTTAAAAGAAAAACAAGGCAAAAGTAATAAAACACTTCAAAATCAAATGTATACATAGCAGGAGGATTGACCTATAGATCAATGGAATGGAATGGAGAGCCCAGAAATGATCCATACATCTACCGTCAACTGATTCTCAACAATGGTACAAAAGCCATCTAATGGGGAAACAGCACTCATATCAACAATGATGTGGGGACAACTGGATAACCACAAGCAAAAGAATGAAGCTGAATCCTTAAATATGCAATAACTAAAGCAGATAAATACCTAAAAGTAAAAAACTAAAACTGTGAAACCTTTAGAAGATGGCATCAGGGTAAAGTCTTCATGACCCTGGATTTGGCAAAGGTTCATAAATATGACATTTAAAGCACAAGCAACAAAAGAAAAAGTAGATAAATTAGACTTTGTCAGGGTGCCTGGGTGGCTCAGTGAGTTAAAGCCTCTGCCTTCAGCTCAGGTCATGATCTCAGGGTCCTGGGATTGAGCCCCACATCCGGCTCTCTGCTCAGCAGGGAGCCTGCTTCCCCCTCTCTCTGCCTGCCTCTCTGCATACTTGTGATCTCTGTCAAATAAATAAATAAAATCTTTAAAAAAAAAAATAAGACTTTGTCAAAATTAAAATCTTTTGTCCTTCAGAGGATGCTTGCTGTCAAAAAAGTGAGAAGAATCCACAGAATGGGAGAAAATATTTACGAATCATATATAAGTATGTAATTCTAGAACATATAAAGAACTCTTACAACTCAATAATAAAAAGACAAATGACCAATTAAAAATAGGTAAAAGAACTGAACAGATAATTTTTCAAAGGAAAAAAATGGCCAATAAGCTCATAAAAAGATATTTGACATTAGTCAATAGGGAAATGCAAATCAGAACCACTGAGATGCCTGACATCAAAAAGTTAGTTAAAAACAAGTATTGGTGAGGATGTAGAGAAACTGAAACCCTCAAATAGTGTTAGTGGTGATGTAAAATGGTATATCTACTTTGGAAAAACAGACGAGCATCTGTTCAAATAATTAAATATAGAGTTACTACATGACCCAGCAATAGTATTCCTAGCCATATACAGAAACTCCCATAAAAACTTGTACACGATGTTTATAACAGCATTAGTCATAATAGTCAAAAGATGGAAACAACCCAAATGTCTGGACAAACAAAGAATAAACAAAATGTGGTATATCCATACAGCAGAATATTACTGGGCCATAAAAAGGAACTACTGAATACGTAGTACAACAAGAATGAACCTTGAAAACATTACAGTACAGGAAAGAAGCCAGTCACAAAAGACCACACATTATATGATCTTACCCATATGAAATGTCTAAAACTGGGAAATCATTAGAAACAGACAGCCAATCAATGGTTGCCTAGGACTGAGGGGTCAGAGGGTAAGAGCAAAGGGTATGGAATTTATTTTTGAGATGATACTCTAAATGTTCTAAAACAGATGGTGATAATGATTGCACATGTGTATGAATATACTAAAGACCACTGAATTGTACATCTTTAAATGGGTGCATTTTATTAGGATATGAATTATACCTCAACAGTGCTGTTAAAAAAAAAAAAACAGATGTAGAACTTATTCAGTATTTACAAAGTTCACAAAAACAACTTCCTATTCCCCTTCCCCCACATTTTTAACCTCTGTGAAAGAATTAATTTACCAGACAGCGCAGGTAATTGTAAAACAAAAAAGATGTTCTTCCATTGACTTTATTATGTAAAATGTAACAAATAACAATAACACTTAAAAATGCTTAAAGCGAATAAATACATGAAGCTAGATGTGTATTATTTCTGTTCTTTATTTCTCAAAAGTTATGTCACTGCACCCTTTAAGCCTTGGCAATATCATATGGTAAGAGTGCAGAAGATCATTAAATTGTTACAATCATAATGATCTATCTCTATTACAGTAATAACAATAGTCATGCTAGCTAGTATCAAGTGTTTACTACGTGCTAGGGCATTCGTATGAATAACCTCACAAAGTAGATGTCATCATCATCCCAATTCCACAATGAAAGGGTACATACCTGGACCAAGAGCAAAGCTACTGCTGGTGTAGGTGGGATCTGAACTCAGATAACAGAACCCAAGATCTTAACCACCTCAATATACTTCATGGGACATATTTTATACACGAAACAAAATCATGTACATGATTTTGGAAAGGAAATCTTTGGAAAGGTATAATCCACCAAAAGTTGAGCAAAAATTCAGAATATTAGATATAGCAACTTCATAGAAGGGATAAACCTGAGGATTTGGGGACTTTCGCCTAACTCTTACAAAATAAGTCTCAAGAATGATAACTTTCCCAAAGCTATGACTGATGTAGAACTCATTTGTTCATTCACTTTTTCATTTAGTTATTTTTCATTTCAGTCAGTGAATAGGCACTAAATGTCAGCTACAACGCCATGCACTGCGCTAGGCTACAGACTCAGAAAATCAAAGAGGAAAAGAAAAGTCCCAGTCCTCAAGGGGCTCGAAGTCTGATGGGGAAGAGAGTGGCAAGTCACACAGCAAGTCACACATGTAAACAAGTAACTACAACATAATGTGCTAAGCAACACTGAATAAACATGGCTGGGAGTTACAAGTCTGTTAGGAAGGTCAAGGAAGTTTCACCAAGAAAATCATTAAGAGAGAACTTCTTCTTTTCCAGGAAGAGGGTAAGGGAATTTACTTTGGAATGGTAAGAAATGGCAAGTCATTTAGAACTGCTTGGAGCATAGCCAGGAACAGTAGAAGACTGAATTAAGCAAGTCTTTTTTATTCTGATGTTCTGTCATCGGGGGTCTTACTGACCCAGGAGACAGAGTTCCCTACAGACTGTCACCTCTTCTGTCAGGCAGTAATTCTCCAAGTCAATATTCCCCTGCCCAAACATCCAGACAGCTTACAAAAGCCCCCTACACCCTAGAGCCCACTGAAATGATTTAAACTAGCCCATCCTAATCCTGCTTACCCTGTCTCACCTGTCCTTCCTGCAGAAGTCACAACAAAGGCTCTTGCCCATGCTCCCCCTCAACACCCCAAGACCTTCTCCCTCCTAACCAAAGTGGGTACTTCCCCACATGGCCCCATGTGGCATTTTTGAGCACTGTCACTGTTCTTTCAACAGCAATCCCCTCCTCATCTGTGGGCCTCACCGTATCTGAATATTAATAAAATTTATATTTTAAAACAGAGATGCGGAAAGGGTCAAGATCATATAGGGCCTTATCTGTCTTGCTAAGGAGTTTTAAGCACTCAGTGAACACTGAAAGCAAAAGAATGGTTTTAAGCAGGGGCATAATATGATCAGATTGACATTTTAAAAAATTACGTGGGGGGAGACAGAGTAGGAGGACCCCTAAGCTCGCTTCATCCCATGGATACAACTAGATAACACTTCAGTCTAAATAAGCCATGAACGCATTTGAAGACTGCCAGAAAAAACTCCACTACTAATGGTAGGGAAGAGGCCACACCAAAGAAGGTAGGAAGGGTGAAGACAGTGGTGACAGTGAAAGGGCCTGAGGCTGTCTAGTGGACAGGGAGTCAGTGGTGTAGAGAAAGGCAAAAAACATACTTTTGCACCTGAGAGCCTCGTACCCCGGGGGCGGGGGCGGGGCGGGGGCAGGGTTATGAATCTCCAGAACGTTTGAATTTCTGGAGTTCTTACAACCAGGGGGACTTAAAGCCTGGAATTTTAAAACTCAGCAGGCTCAGCTTTGGGAGAGCCCAGAGGGCTTTAGGAAGCAGAGTCCCTGTCCTTAAAGAGACAGCATGACAAACACCCCCTGCAGATCCAGCATAGAACCAATATGAAAAATGCCAAGCGCAGACAGGAGGAAGAATAATTTACTCATCTCCGGGTGTGGCCCAGAGAGACAGGGATCCTGGGGAAACCCCTCCAGGGAACAAAGGAGCTGGCAGGCACCATTTCCCTCCTCTGCCCTCCAGCGTAAACAACAGCCACCTGTGGGAACCAAGCGCCAACACTCCTAACCTAACTTGCTTGCACCGACTTCCCCCACCAGTGCACCTGCACAGGTCCACCCTTCCCAGTCGTACTCCCAAGTCCCAGGGCGACACTCTCCCCTAGAATATCAGCGCAAACCCTGCCTGCGCCAGGTCTCCCAACCTGTGAGTTTTGTGGGATCTCAGTTCCAGCAGCAGCTGGGCAGTCCTCACTTCACAAGCAGACCACGATCGACAGTTAAAATGCACCCCACCCCTGCTGGGTACCAACCACTGCTCACAATGGGCAGAGAGCGCCTCTGCCGACAACTGGACTGAAGGGAAAAGAAGCCAAGATTCAACAGCACAGCACATGAAACATACATAGGAAACACTCCCTGAAGTGCCAGGTCCTGGAGAAAAGGGAACACTGCAATGCAGTACACTACAGGAACTCTTCTTCACAAGGCTATTGTCATTGAGAACAAGGGAAGTATCTGACTCTAACACACAGAAACAGAGAGTTAGACAAAATAAGGAGAACGAGAGGGGTGCCTGGGTGGCTCAGTGGGTTAAAGCCTCTGCCTTCGGCTCAGGCCATGATCTCAGAGGCCTGGGATCAAGCACCGCATCGGGCTCTGTGCTCAGCGGGGAGCCTGCTTCCCCCCTCTCTCTCTGCCTGTCTCTGTGCCTACTTGTGATCTCTCTCTCTGTGTCAAATAAATAAAATCTTTAAAAAAAAAATGAGAGAAATATGTCCCAAATGAAAGAACATGACCAAATCACAGCAAGAGATCTAACTGAAATGGATATAAGTAACATGCCTGATAGAGAATTTAAAGTAATGATCATAAAGATGTTATATATGAAGGGAATGGTAACAATAAATCAAAACCAGTAATAGATATGCAAAGAATAAAGAGAAAGGAATCCAAGTATATCATTAAAGAAAGCAAACGAACCATGAAAGAGAGGAAGAGAAGGATCAGAGAAAATCTATAGAAACTACAAAACAAGTAACAAAATAGCGATGAATACATATCTACTCTGACTGTAAATGGACTAAACACTCCAATCAAAAGACAGGGTGAAAACAAGACCCATATGCGGCCTACGACAGACTCATTTCAGGCTGAAAGATAACTCCAGATATACAGTTAGGGAATGGAGAAACATTTATCATGTAAATGGCTGTCAGAGGAAAGCTGAGGTACCAACACTTATCTTAAACAAAATAGACTTTAAAACAAAGACTTCTTTGACTCTAACAAGAGACAAAGAAGAATATTATAGAATAATAAAGGGGACAATCCAAAAGGATATAACAATGATACATATTTATGCACTCAACATGGGAGCACCCAAATACACGAAATAGTTAATAACAAACATAAAGGATATAATCAACAGTTATAGAATAATAGTAGGGGATTCAACAACCCAATTACATCAATGGACACATCCTCCAAACAGAAAATCAAAAAGGAAACAATGGCTTTGAATGATACGCAGGACCAGGTGGATTTCACATATTCAGAACACTCCAACCTAAAACAGTAGAATATATATTCTTTCCAAGTGCACAGGAACATTCTCCAGAATAGACCACATACTGGTCACAAAACAACTCTCAACTAATTAAAAAAAAAACAGTTGAAGTCAATACCATGCATGTTTTCTGACCACAACACTATGAAACTAGAAATCAACCACAAGGAAAAAATCTGGAAAGAGCACAAATATATGGAAGTTAAATAACATGTTACTAACTAAAGACTAGAAAAGAAATCAAAGAAGAAATAAAAAATTACATGGAAACAAATGCAAATGAAAACGCACTGGTCCAAAATCCTTGGGATACAGTAAAAGTGGTTCTAAGACAGAGGTTGATAGCAATACAGGCCTATCTCAAGAAGCAAGAAAAATCTCAAATAAGCACCCTAACCTTACACCTAAAGGAGATAGAAAAGAAGAACAAACAAAACTCAAGCCAGCAGAAGAAAGGAAATAATAAAGATTAGAGCAAAAATAAATGATATAGAAACTAAAAAAACAAAACAAAGCAAAAAACAGATCAATGAAACCAGGAACTTTCTTTGAAAAGATCAACAAATTGATATACCTCTTGCTAGACTCATCAAAGAGAGAAAGAGAGAAAGAGGACCAAAATAAGCAAGATCACTAATGAAAGAGAAATAACAATACCACAGAAATACAAATAATTGTAACAAAATATTATGAAAAACTATATGCCAACAAATTGGACAAATTAGAAGAAATGGATACATTCCCTACTAAAACTTAAGCAGGTAGAAACAGATAATTTGAACAGACCAATTACCAGCAATGAAATTGAATCAGTAGTCAAAAAACTCCCAAAAAACGAAAGCTCAGGACCAGATGGTTTCACGGGCCAATTCAACCAAACACTTAAAGAAGAGTTAATACCTATTATTCTCAAACTATTCCAAAAAATTGATTAGGAAGGAAAACTTCTAAATTCATTCTATAAGGCCAGTATCACCCTGACACCAAAACCAGATAAAGATGCTACAAGAGTATAAGCCAATACCTCATGAATATAGATATAAAAATGCTTAACAGAATATTAGCAAACCAAATCCAACAATATATTTAAAAAATCATACACCATGATCAAGTGGGATTTATTCCCAGGATGCCAGAGTGGTTCAATATTTGCAAATCAATCAACATGATATATCTTATAAGAGAAAGGATAAAAACCATATGATCATTTCAATAGATGCAGAAAAAGCAACTGACAAAGTACAACACCTACTCATGATACAAACCCTCTGCAAAGTGGGTCTAGAAGGAACATACCTCAACATAATAAAGGCCATTTATGAAAAACTCACATTGTTCTCAATGGTGTAAAACAGCTTTACCTTTCCAACATAGTGCTGAAAGTCCTAGCCATAGTAATTAGACAACAAACACAAATAAAAGGCATCCAAATTGGTAAGGAAGAAGTAAAAATCTATTTGCAGATGACATGATACTATATATAGAAAGCCTGGAAGACCCCACTGAACAATTACTAGAACTCATGAATAAATTCAGCAAATTCACAGGATATAAAATCAATATGTAGAAATCTACTGCATTCCTGTGCACAAATAATGAAGCAGCAGCAAGTGAAATTAAGAACAATCCTGGGGTGCCTGGGTGGCCCAGTCAGTTAAGCATGTGACTCTTGATTTCAGCTCAGCTCAATCTTGATTTGATCTCAGGGTTGTGAGATCGAGCCCCATGTCTGGTTTCATCTTCAGTGCAGAATCTGCTTGAGATTCTCTCTCTTCCTCTCTCTACCCATCTCCCCACTCATGCTGAACAATTAAATAGATGATAGATAGATAGATGATAGATAGATAGATAGATGATAGATGATAGATAGATAATATTAAAAAAAGAAGAAGGAAACAATTTCATTTACAATTGTACCAAAACTAAAAATGTACCTAGGAATAAACTTAACCAAAGTGGTGAAAGACCTGTTACTCTGTAAATTATAAAACACTGATGAAAGAAATTCAAGAAGATGAAAAGAAATGGAAAGATATTCCATGCTCATGTTAATAATTACATATTATTAAAACGTCTATAACACCCAAAGCAATCTATAGATTTAATGCCATCCCTATCAAAAAAACCAACAGCATTTTCCGCAGAACCAGAACAAACAATACTAACATTTGTATGGAACCAAAGACCTCAAATAGCCAAAACCAATCTTGAGGAAAAAGAAAAACTGAAAAATTTTCAGATTTCAAGTTATATTACAAAGTGGTAATTAAAACAGTATGGTGGTACTGGCATCCATAGAACAGAATAGAAAACCCAGAAATAAACCCACAATTATATGGCCAATTAATTTTTGACAAAGGAAGAAAGAATATACAATTGGAAAAAGTCTCTTCAACAAATAGTGTTGGAAAAACTGGACAGCAACATGCAACACAATGAAATTAGACCACTTTCTTTCACCATACACCATACAATGTTGCGGTGCGCCTAGGCCACATGGCATGCATGGTAGAAAATGAATGTGAGGATCCCAGCCAAGAGACTATTACCTTCCTTTATAAATTCATTAAGGGAGCTTGTCCTAAAAGCTACGGCTTTAATGCAGCAAAGCTTGCTAATCTTCCAGAGGAGGTTATTCAGAAGGGACATAGGAAAGCAAGAGAATTTGAGAAGATGACTCAATCACTGCGATTATTTCAGGAAGTTTGCCTGGCTAGTGAAAGGTCGACTAGAGATGCTGAAGCTATCCCTAAATTGCTGACTTTGATTAAGGAATTATAGACTACATTGGAAGCTCTGAGTTGGCTTTTGACAAAGGTGGTAAATTCAGACAACGTTATGATCTAATAAACTTTATTTAAAAAAAAAAAACTCAAAATGGATTAAAGATGTAAATGTGAGACCTGAAACCATAAAAATCCTTAAAGAGAGCACAGGCAGTAATTTCTCAGACACTGGTCATAGCAACATTTTTCTAGATATTCCTCCTGAGGCAAGGGAAATAAAAGCAAAAATAAACCATTGGGACTACATAAAAAAACAAAAAACTTCTGCATAGCAAAGGAAACAACCACAAAACTAAAAGACAACCTACTGAATGAGAGGAGATTATTTGGAAATGACATCTCTGTTAAAGGGTTAGTATCCAAAATACACAAAGAACTTATACTACTTGGGGCGCCTGGGTGGCTCAGTTGTTAAACGTCTGCCTTCGGCTCAGGTCATGATCCCAGGGTCCTGGGATCGAGCCCCACATCGGGCTCCCTGCTCGGCAAGAAGCCTGCTTCTCCCGCTACCATTCCCTCTGCTTGTGTTCCCTCTCTCACTGTGTTTCTCGCTGTCAAATAAATAAAATCTTAAAAAAAATAAAAAAAGAACTTATACTACTCAACACCCCAAAAACAAATAATCCAATTAAAAAATGGGCAAAAGACAGAAACAGACATTTCCTCAAAGACGACATCCAAATGGCCAACAAACACATGAAAAGATGCTCACCATCAATCGTCATCTGGGAACTACAAATCAAAACTACAATGAGATACCACCTCACACCTGTCAGAATGGCTAAAATCAAAAACAGAAGAAACAACAAGTGTCAGCGAGGATGTCAAAGTAACCCTCCCACACTGTTGGGAATGCAAATTGGGCAGTCACTGTGGAAAACAAAAAACCAAAAATAGAACTACCCTATGATCCAGGAATCACACTACTGGGTATTAACTAGAAAAATACAAAAACACTAATTCTAAGGGAAGTGTGCACCCCTATGTTTATAGAGGCATTATTTACAATGCTCAGACTATGAAGCAACCCAAGTGTTCATTGCTAGATGAATGGATAAAGACATTGTGATTATATATATATATAACAGAATATTATGAAGTCATAAAAAGATTAAATCTTGCCATTTGCAAGGACATAAATAGGACTAGAGAGTGCAATGCTAAGCAAAATAAGAGAAAGACAAATACCATATGATCAGAGTCATATGTGGATTTTCAGAAACAAAGGAGCAAAGGGGAAAGGGGGGGGGCAAACCATGAAACAGACTCTTCAGTATAGAGAACAAAGTGACAGTTACCAGAAAGAATGTGGGTGGGAGGGTGGGTGAAATGGATTATGAGGATTAAAAAGTACATTTATTAGGCTAAGGCAGCCACAGCAGGAGTCGCTGCTGAGGTGGCCGCTGGCAGGGGTTGCTTTGGTGCTGCTGCACGGGGCCGAGCTGGGCTGGTGGCAGTTGGTGCCTGGAGGTGAAGGCAGGCTCCCGGGGCGGGTGAAACAGCCCCGACCTAGGGCAGTGGGAGAAGTGGCTGAGCACAGAATGCTGGGGTTCCTCAATCATCCCAGAGAGCACCCTGCCTGGATCGTGGGCAAAATATCCAGCTATACATCCTCTCATCCACCTCTCATCAAAAAGACTAGGAGGAGGAACACCCAACGGAGGAAAAACCCAGAAACTTCGCCCTCTCCCTCAGAACTATTAGACATGGACATAAACAGCATGTCAGAAAGGGAATTCAGGCTGACAACTATCCAGGCAATGGGTAGGATGGAGAAAAACATTAACAACAACATAGAATCTCCTAAGGGCAGAAATGAGAAACAGTATAGCCGATGTAAGAAGCATTATCAGCGAGATCCAATCCAATCTAAATAATCTAACAGCTAGAGTTACAGAGACAGAGCATAGAATTAGTGATTGAGAGGATAAAATGGTAGAAAAAAAAGGTCAGGAGGAGAGCTGGAGCAAACTGCTCAGGAATCATGAGAAGAGACTTAGGGAAATAAATGACACCATGAAATGTTCCAAAGTCAGAATTGTTGGAATCCAAGAGGGGGTAGAGAAAGCCAGAGAGGGTAGAGAAAGACAGAAGACTAGAAGATATAGCTGACCAAATTCTGAATGAAAATTTCTGCAATCTGGAGAACGGAACCAGTGTTCATGTCTTAGAGGCAGAAAGGACAACTGTCGAGATCAATGAGTCTAGAAAGACACCCAAACATATAATTGTAAAATTTACAAATTATAATTTTAGACAAGAGGTCCTGAGGGAAGCTAGGGGGAAGAGATTCCTTACATACAGAGGAAGAGCCATCAGAATGACATCAGAACTGTCCACAGAAACCTGGCAAGCCAGAAAGGGCTAGCATGATGTATTTAGGGCACTAAACGAGAAGAACATGCAGCCAAGAATACTTTCACCAGCAAGGCTGACATTCAAAATGGATGGAGAGATAAAGAGCTGCCAAGACTGGCAAGGATTAAGAGTATGTGACCACCAAGCCAGCACTCCAGGAAATATTAAAGGGGGTTCTATAAAAGTAGAAAGATCTCATGAGTGACTTGGAACTCATGAAAAACTTAGAAATTTACAATCTATAGAAACAAGGACTTCACAGGCAACATGATGTCAATAAACACTTATCTTTCAATAATAGTCACTCTCAACATTAATGGCCTAAACACCCCATAAAATGGTACAGGGTTGCAGAATGGATAAAGTGGCAGGATCCATCCATATGCTGTCTACAGGAGACACATTTGGAACCAAAAGATACATTTTCAAGACTGAAATTGAAAGGATGGAGAACCATCTTATATGCCATCGGGCTTCAAAAGAAAGCTGAGGTAGCAATTCTCATATCAGATAAATTAGATTCTAAGCTAAAGACTGTAGTCAGAGATACAGAAGGACACTACGTCATTCTGAAAGGGTCTATCCTCCAGGAAGATCTAACAATTGTAAACGTTTATGCCCCTAATATAGGAGCAGCCAACTACATAAGCCAACTGTTAATCAAAATAAAGAGTCCTATTGATATAAATACACTAATAGTAGGAGATCTTAACAGCCACTCTCAGTAACAGATCATCTAAACAGAAAATCAATACAGAAACAAGAGCTTTGAATGACACATTGGACCAGATGGACCTCATAGATATATACAGAACATTCCAC
>CM053618.1:44985972-45014747 GCA_028646535.1 Procyon lotor
CATGACCAGGTAGGATTTATCCCTGGGATGCAAGGGTGGTTCAACATTCACAAATCAATGTGATAGAACAAATCAATAAGAGAAGAACAAAGAACCACATGGTCCTCTCAATTGATGCAGAAAAAGCACTGGACAAAATTCAGCATCCGTTCCTCATTAAAACTTTTTTTTTAATTTTTTTAAATTTTTTTAATTAACATATAATGTATTATTTGCCCCAGGGTACATGTCTGTGAATCGTCAGGCTTACACATTTCACAGCACTTACCATAGCTCATTAAAACTCTTCAAAGTATAGGGTTAGAAGGAACATTCCTCAACATCATCAAGTCTATCTATGAAAAGCCCACAGCAAATATCATTCTCAATGGGGAAAAGCTGACAGCCTTCCCTTTGAGATCAGGAAAAGGACAAGGATGCCCACTCTCACCACTCTTGTTCACCATAGTGCTAGAAGTCCTAGCAACAGAAATCAGACAACAAAAAGAAATAAAAGGTATTCAAATTGGCAATGAAGAAGTCAAACTCTCTCTCTTCGCAGATCACACGATATTTTTTATGGAGAACCCAAAAGACTCCATTCCCAAACTACTAGAATTCATACAGCAATTCAGTAATGTGGCAGGACACAAAATCAATGCACAGAAATCAGTTGCTTTCCTATACACTAACAATGAAAATATGGAAAGGGAAATTAGAGAATCGATTCTATTTACTATAGCACCAAAAACCGTAAGATACCTGGGAATAAACCTAACCAAAGAGGTAAAGGATCTGTACTCGAGGAACTACAGAATGCTCTGAAAGAAATTGAAGAAGACACAAAAAGGTGGAAAAGCATTCCATGTTCATGGATTAGAAGAATAAACATTGTTAAAATGTCTATACTGCCCAGAGCAATCTATACTTTCAATGCCATCCCGATCAAAATTCCACTGGCCTTCTTCAAGGACTGGAACAAACAATCCTAAAATTTGTATGGAACCAGAAAAGATCCAGAATTGCTAAGGAAATGCCGAAAAAGAAAAACCAAGCTGGGGGCATCACATTGCCGGATTTCAGGCTTTACTACAAAGCAGTGATCACCAAGACAGCATGGTACTGGCACAAAAACAGACACATAGACCAGTGGAACAGAATAGAGAGCCCAGATATGGACCCGCAACTCTATGGTCAAATAATCTTTGACAAAACAGGAAAAAATATCCAGTGGAAAAAGACAGTCTCTTCAATAAATGGTGCTGGGAAAATTGGACAGCTATATGTAGAAGAATGAAACTTGACCATTCTCTTACACCATACACAAAGATAAACTCGAAATGGATAAAAGACCTCAACATGAGGCAGGACTATATCGAAACCCTAGAGAAGAACATAGGCAGTAACCTCTTCGACATCAGCCACAGAAACTTCTTTCAGGACATATCTCCAAAGGCAAAGGAAACAAAAGGAAAAATGAACTTTTGGGACTTCATCAAGATAAAAGGCTTCTGCACAGCAAAGGAAACAGTCAACAAAACAAACAGGCAACCCACAGAATGGGAGAAGATATTCCCAAATGACACTAAAGACAAAGGTCGGATATCTAAGATCTATAAAGAACTCCTCAAACTCAACACTCACAAAACAGATAATCACATCAAAAAATAGGCAGAAGACATGAACAGACACTTCTCTAAAGAAGACGTACAAGTGGCTAACAGACACATGAAAAAATGTTCACCATCTTGAGCCATCAGGGAGATTCAAATCAAAACCACACTGAGATACCACCTTACACCAGTCAGAATAGCCAAAATCAACAGGACAGTAAACAACAAATGTTGGCAAGGATGTGGAGAAAGGGGAATCCTCTTCCACTGTTGGTAGGATTGCAAGCTGGTGCAGCCACTTTGGAAAACAGTGTGGAGATTCCTCAAGAAACTAAAAATAGAGCTACCCTATGACCCTGCCATCGCACTACTGGGTATTTACCCCAAAGAAGCAGATGAAGCACAAAGAAGGGCCACATGTACCCCAATGTTCATAGCAGCAATGGCCACAATTGCCAAACTGTGGAAAGAGCCAAGATGCCCTTCAACAGATGAATGGATAAAGAAGATATGGTACATATATACAATGGAATATTATGCCTCCATCAGAAAGGATGAATATCCAACTTTTGGATCAGCATGGATGGGACTACAAGAGATTATGTGGAGTGAAATAAGTCAAGCAGAGAGAATCAATTATCTTATGGTCTCACTTACATGTGGAACATAAGGAAAAACATGGAGGGAACTGTGAGAAGGAAGGGAAAGGGGAATGGGGGGAAATCAGAGGGCAAGATGAAACATGAGTGACTGTGGACTCTGAGCAACAACTGAGGGTTTGGGGGAGGTGCGGGGGGTTGGTTGAGCCTGGTGGTGGGTATTAAGGAGGGCACGTATTGCAAGGAGCACTGGGTGTGGTGCATGAACAATTAATCTTGTAACACTGAAAAAATAAACATATTTGGGAGGATAAAATAAAAATAAAAAAATAAAAATAAAACAAGTACACTTATCACAATGAAAAGTAAAATAAAAATTAAAAAATAAAAACACCTGTCCCTGGTGTTGGTACACTGCCATCCTAGATTTTAAAATGCTCCTTTACACCCAGCTGAAACACTTCATTAGTCCTTATTTCAATTCACATTTCTCAATTTTTATCCGTCTCAAAAATGTTCTTTCATACCCTTGCAGTTTTTCTGAGAGCATTACTCCATTTTGGCCCAAACTCAGATTATTAAGATGAAAGATACATAAAAGGAATGACTTTTGCTAAATGCTGTAACCCTTAATGATACACATCCGGGTTTTTTTTATCCCAAGATCTCAAAGGGAATCTTCTTGACAGGATTCCATAATCATAACAGGTCTAATGGAATGCAAAACAGCTACAGAGCGCTGTTGGAAAGTCCAGCTCAGAGTCCCAAAGTCATCGTTGACTCGGAAAAGATGGGATAACATTATAACATCGAGGGAAAGCACTCAAAAATTGGCCCATAATCCTAGGTCAACTCTTTTTTACTAGTCCATTTTCTGAAAGTAAAACAGGAAAACTATTCACTTAGTACTTGCTAGGGATAAGTAAAAAAAATGCAATTGTATCACATGTTTTGTGAAGTCATAATGCAAAATGGGGCCATGAATTTGTGTCACTGTAAGAGACAGAAATAATGGAATTATGGAAAAATACCAACATGTGGGCAAATCTGGATTCTGGTCCCTACTCAACTATTTACTAAAGATGCCTTAAGTAAGACTTTTTCTTTCCTAGTGTATAAAGGACAAATGATTGTGTAGACTCCTTTTCATTTATTCATCCAATCGATCATTTGTTCATCATCCGGCAACCATGTGGTAGAGCTGTCATGTTCAGTACCACGCCGAGCGATCAGGACAGCAGATACGAGATGGTTCTACTGAGCCATACTCCTCTGCCACCAAAGAATCTCAAAGTGCAGCTCTTGACCTGAGCATGACTAGAATGAGCAAAAAATACATTTACCATTATCAACAAGCTCACTTTTTTTTTTTTTTTTAAGATTTTATTTATTTATTTGACAGAGGGAGAGATCACAAGCAGGCAGAGAGGCAGGCAGAGAGAGAGGAGGAGGAGGAAGCAGGCTCCCAGCTGAGCTGAGAGCCCGATACGGGGCTTGATCCTAGGACCCTAAGACCATGACTTGAACCAAAGGCAGAGGCTTTAATCCACTGAGCCACCCAAGTGCCCCTCTTTTTTTGTAAAATGAGGACAAACATAATTTACCTAACTCAAGAATATCAAGGAATACTCTTCCAGATAGGCAAATTACCTATATTTATACTCTCTGAATAACAAGTAATATTCATTTTGAACTCATTCTGAACCCATCTGTTTAAGTGCCTTACATTTAATCGTCATAACACTTTATAAAGTAGCATTTGTATCCCTAGTTTACTGATCGATTAGTCCACAGAGATAAATTCAAGGAGATCTGATAGCTTATCCAAGTGTAAATATTTGTACTTAGGCCTGACTCTGAAGCTTAGTTTAACTTGGATATAAAATAATTTCAAACTTTCTGCATTTATCAGCAAATACTGCTTTAGTATTTGCACAAACCCATGTTAGTAGTCAAAGCACAGATTTAGAAGGCATAGAATGCAGAAATGGAAAAGATATCACAAACCATCCAGTCTGACATATTCATTTACAGGTAAAATGTAGGTCTTGAAATTAGAGGTGAAAATACATACTGAATGAAATGCTACAAGAAGTAAGGAAAAAGGCTGAACCGGGAAAAGGCAATGAGGAATCTTGAATTATTCAGCTTTGTCTCCATAGTACTTAATACAGCCCTTAGCAGCTAGGGAAAATGCACTACATGTCTGGTCAACTGGATTACATTACATGTTACAGATTTTTTGTTTTTTTGAACATTACTTATTTATTTGATAGAGAGAGTGGGAGAGCCCAAACAGGGGGAGTGGCAGGCAGTGGGAGAGGTAGAAAAGCAGGCTCCCCACCAAGCAGGGAGTGTGATGCAGGGCTCAAACCCAGGACGCTGGGATCATGACCTGAGCTGAAGGCAAATGCTTAAGCACCTAATCCACCCAGGAGCCCCACGTGTTAGATTTTTTAGACCAGAGTTCCCCAAATGGCAAGGGAGGTATGGGATACTTTCATTTGTTTAAGGATTACACTCTAGTAAAAATGAAGAAATGTTAAAACTGTGATACATTTCAAATGCTTGTTTTGATTACTGTTGTATCTCCAAATCTGGAATGGTACTCAGTTCAGAATAGGTCCCCCAAATATTAGCTGAGTAAATGAATGACTGAATGGATGAATGAATTACTCTATCCAAGTAGCTATACAGAAGTTGAGGCAGGTGTTGAGAGTATAAACAGTAAGAATGGGCTGTGAGTCTTACAAGTTCTCAGAGGCTTGGAACAGTGAGGGTGGTGAGGATTCAGCCAGCGAAGGGAATAAAATGAAGAAACTGCCCTGGGCTACTACTGGTCTTCTAATTCCAGGGGTCTTTATTTGACCCTATGTATCTTCCTCTAAAACAAGGGTTCTTAATTTTGTTTTCTGCTTAGGACCTCTTCAGCAGTCTCATGAAGTCCTAGAATCGCCCTCAAAGCAATGTTTCCAAATGCATCAAACATATAGCATTACAAAGGAAACTAACATATAGCATTACAAAGGAAACTATTATGCAGTACAATTTTCAACTTTGTAAAAAGTTGTAACATAATAATATACTGTGCATCTTTATTAAGGTCTACCAGCTGATCTAAGCACTCCTGTACTTTTAAAGTAGCAATGACTATAAGTGATAATTTAAGGTATCTTACAACAATTGTAACATGATAAAAAACGTTTGTGGTTCCTACTTGTTGCAAAGTCCAGGTATAGCTACTATAGTGGTTTGTTGCTTCTATTCACAAGAATTCTTTATCTTCAGCCAGAGATTAGTGAAAAGAAGTACACTTTTTTTTTTTTTTCATTGAAGTTCACAAAGCCCTGAATTCTATTCTCCAAAACTTCAGGTGTCTGTAGACACCAGGACGGGAATGCCTGCTCTACAATCAGTCTCAGGCTATGCTCAAGGGAGAATGAGCCCAAAGCTAAGGACTCCTCCACTCCCTCAGCTCCAAAAGGGAGTAGAAGAAAACAAGCAAACAAAACTAAAACTAAAAATAAAAGAAAATAATAAAACTTTTCCTAATTCTTTTAAAGGTAGATAATCCTTTTCACTCTAATTAGAAAATAGGCCTAAAAATGCAATTATTTATGAGTGTTGGAATATCAAGTTTCAATAACAGGACAAATAGTTACTTTCTAACACTGATGAGAAATTCAAAAGCACAGAAATATAGAAGCCTCAAAATCAGCAGATTTTGATCCACGGCAGCAGTGCAAGTGCTGAATGACTAGAAATAAAGAAGATAAATTTTGAAATTCATATTTGTGTAGCCCTGTTCATCTTTCTCTCTCTCCTAAAAAGTAAAAGCTATGCTTCAAAGTTCTTTATGCTCTCTTCATGGTCCCTGCAGGCAGCTTAGCAAGAATTATGGTTTGGAATTTCTTATCCTGATTGTCATCTCTAACTTTTGGCAACAAAGTTGGAAAATACTTGATACTAGATGGTCTCTTTGGAGATTCACAATGCATGTTAGTACTTGAAATGTTCTAGGGTTCTGCAGTGCAGAAGTTTACTTAACTTCATTTAACCCAGTATTTTCCAGTCTTATGTGATCATACACTTTTTTTCCCCATTTGATACAAACGTATATCACTGTAACAGTAAGACTGCATTGCAATTGTTGATTACACAAAGATTTCCTTGCACTGGGGCGTAAGTTCCTCTGCCTCAGGGAAAATGTGTTGTTTCTCGTTGCCAATGCCTAAGGATACCTGGTACCTAGAAGGTCTGTAAACGTTTGGTTGATTGATGACTGGTGAGTTGACTGGTTGAATGAACAAACGTATCAGAAAAGAAATGCTCTTGAGCCAAGTTTACTGTGTATATTACTTTGGCAACATGTAAGGAACCTTCAGAAGCCTGATGAACTGAGGTTAACAATGGGAAAGGATAAAGGAAAAATGGTTATCAGCAAACTTCTGAGCTCAGAAGTCCACATACATAGCTGTATTTAAACTAAAATAATAGCAAAATCTCACTGTAGAAAAGAAAGGCACATTTCCAGTTTAATCATCTCTGCAGCTTTGAAACTAGGGAGACTATGTCATTAATGATTCAATCTGCAGTTCATTTGCATTCTGTACAAGATTAAATGGGACATCTCAGTAAGTGGCTCAATTCCAAGCAGTGAATTACGGCAGTTAATAGGAAGTCTTAAAGGCAGAAACTAGGAACAATCTCAGTTTCCAAATGTAATCTTTAATGGCTTGGATCACATTTATAGGAGATAATAAAGTAGTAAAAAGATATCCATAGAGATACAGGTTTAGGGAAAAATATTATTAGCTGGATTTCAACTCTACAAGGTTTTCAAGAATGTGTTTTCGTTGTCCATCTGTTTTTGGATCCTAATCAAGTAATTCCACCCACTTCTGAATCCCCAACGCAGAACTAACAAGAAAGCAACACCTGCTGGTTAACAGCAGGGTGACATATAGCACTTTTGTTTTTATAAAACTTGAGTTAAAAAAATCTTCAAAGTTAAAATTAACATTGAAGGGGCTGAAGAAGAGCCCACTATTGCCAGACTACTTCCTTTAAGAGCAAACAAAACAGACACAATTCAAAAACTTTTCCATCGAAGTCCAAAGGGTTCCACATTTACTAAAAGCTGATAGGTACCTCAGTAACACAGTTAAACCCAAGATCAAATGTTTTGTTTTTTTTTTTTTAACCATTCCTGTCTCCTACTTTTGAGAAGAAAAGCTATTAATATGTACCTAAAATTTAAATCTCTAACTCAGGAAGAACATTTAAATAGTGAATCCACTTAAATAGGCTTTGGTGTTTTAATCAATGTTTCTGGGTCTCTTCCAAAAATAGAACAGTCCTTTCCATCACAAATTTGTTTATCTGCTTATGCTCCCATCCAAATCACCAAGTTCTGCGAGCTCTCCTTCCAAAATGTATTTCAAACCCTGTCCCCTCCAATGATGGTTATATAAGCCTGGGGCTCACCCTCTCTAGTCAGAATGACTTTATTCTGCTTCAACCAACAGTCCACACAGTAGTCAGTGATCCTTTAAAACACAAATGCAATCACATCGATATCCCATTTAAACTTTGCCATAGAATTTCCCACTTCTTGAATGAACACAAACTAGTTAATGTGGCTTTATAATCTGAACTATCTCTTCAGTCACCTTGTAAGCCACCCTCCTCTTTGCAATTAAGATAGAGCCAAAGTGGACTCCTCTGCATTCCTAGAATGTGCTAGTTTTCCCCGGATTTAGGTCCTTCACACATGGCTATTCTCTATCCTCCAGATTTTAGAATAAATGAGAATCTTTAAGGAATCCCTCCACTTGAGGTCAGCTAAAGCCTCTGTTACAAGCTCTTGCTCAAAGACCACATTGTTCCACTTAATGTAGTTGTAATATGCACATATTCAAAGACTCTTTTGCTTAATGACCATATTCCTCACTAGACTATCAATTCCACATGAACCAAGCTAATGTCTATCATCTCACTGCTGATACCCATAGTGTGTTCAAGAATTTTAGTTGAATGAAATAAATCTGAATCCAATAAAAATGGAGGTAAAATGGCAAAGAACTTTTAAAGTGTAATTTATTTCTAGTATACCCTAAGTCTATACCGTAGTCAATCTCTGGAAGCTTTATTCACAAATAAGACTTTTCTATATTATCCATGACACTAGGAGATGTGTGCATCTGTGTGTAGCTCAATAATACACACACACACACCCCCCACAGTACCATAACCTGGAGTGCCTTTTCCACCATATGATTGCCAGCCCTGAATTTTATCTATCTTAAGTTTTGCCAATGTCACTGGTAAGAGAAATGTATCATCTGCTTTGATATGCATTTCATTGATTAATAAGGCTAAGCACGTTTTGAGAAACAGGCATCTTTTCTGTAAATTGTTACCCATTGTTTTTTTCTTTTTGTTTTTTTTCTCTTTGTCTTCCTCAAGGAGGAAATTGTAACCAACTCATCTTTAGATATGTCGCACGTTTAATAAAGGAAGGACAAGAATGAGTACTGAAGAAATTTCCCTGCTCTTTAGCTGCCTGATAGTCCAAAAAGATCTAGATGACTGTTTATTTAGCCCTGGCCAAGAGACCCACCCTGGTCAGAGACAGATCGGAGGGAAAATTATTTCAGTTGTTTGCCAACAGAGTTGCCTCATAAAAGTGGCTAAATCTTTTTGAAAGAAAATATGTCCATACACAGGAAGTTCTGTTAACTAGTCCCTAGTTAACCAGCTTCTCCAGATTATGCAGTGCTACACATTCGTTCCCTTTGTAACACATACTGGTTGGTGGTATGAGTGCACAGGCGTTCATAGCAGTAAGCTACTTTCTGGTATGCACAAGCATATCTCTTGGTGATCTGTACAAGCAGTCCTACTTATCTACTGAGAATTTCAAAAGTGAATTATGAGATAAGAAGACCTTAGTCCTCATTAGGTTTTAAAAGCTGTGAGACAGACCAAGCATGAAGGATTTGGGTGAGAAAGTACTCTTCAAGATGAAACTCAGAAGGATATGCTAAAAAGCAAGTGGTCTGAAGGGGGAATTAAATTGGGCAGATGCCCTAGAAAAAGATGGCAGCACTGTTTCCCCCCATTAGTCCTTTTGAATAGCTTAGCGGGACCTTTTCTACGGTGTCCTCAGAGCCTGGTGAACAATGGGGCAGCCTGGTTTGAAAACATGCCTGCAGAACCTGCAGTGGCTCCTCTCAGTCCACGACAGGTCCTTTATACATTGGAAAACCCACAAGATTCATTTGCTTTTTTTGCCATCTCAAAAATGATAATAGGTCCAAGGTGTGTGCAATTATCAAAGATCCTTTGACTAGGAAAGAAAACACTAGGTATTAGATATGGCTTGCTTCTTAGGATTATTTTCTTTGAAAAGAGTGTAAAAAGTCTTTGTAACTTTCCCCAGGACCATGTCAACATACAGAGGTTATTGCATAGGGGAAAAGTGATAGGATTCATATCAAACTGGAAGAAATAAAGAGATGATTCATTGTTTTCAAGGTTGCCAGATACTGGTTTAGCACCTTATTTTGAGCTTTGGAAAGTAGGAGCAAAACTGAGAAGAAAGAAGTTCGTTCTAAAGGTAGGCTAAGGCATTAGTCTAAAGAAATTACGATATTGACAGGTACCCTGAGATTATCTAGATAAAGAATCTTAGTCCTCGTTGCCCACAATAACAACATCATCAATCAATTCCCAGAAGTGGACTACGAAGAAGTGAGTAAATTAAATGAGAGAGTCCTGTTATAGTGTCAAGTAGGATGACCAGGTAAGTTTCACTGAGAAGGCTACATTTGAACAAAGACTTAAAGAAGGTGAGAGAGTTAGCTGTGTGGCTCCCCAGAGGAAGAACATTCTATACCGAAAGGACAGCCTGCGTAAAGGCCTGAGGGCAGGAGCCTCCTGATTCAGGGGTCATGTGTTTGGCCTAGAAACTTCTCTCATATCATGTCGATCATATCGCAGAAGATGAGCCAGCCATTCGCCACAGATAATTTCATTTAAAAATCAATATAAAATAACAAAATAATGGAAATTCAAAATTCATTGTGATTTGATACTCATCAGGATTATTGGCATATAGGCCAAATTGATTTACAGAAATTTCAAAAACCTGGCCATGGATCCTCTAATAAACTGGGTTCATAAAAACATATAAGATTCAACACCATAGAGTTTCTTACCATCCCTGAATCAGAGATAGGTTTGTGGGTCCTACCCTCAGGGGAACCTCCCTATCCAATAATACAGGCTTTAGAATTAGAACTCAAATCTGTTACTTAACTATGGGACATCACCCTCTGAGGACCCCAGTTCCTTCATCTGTAATTTGGAATAAATCATGATTATCTCACGAGACTGTGGGGAGAGTCAAATGACATTATAGTACAGTGCTTGGCGAATACAAATACTTAAGATATATTATGGATCACCACTTCTCCTTTTCTGAATGTCACATGTTTAAATGGCTTGCTCACATAAAGATTTTAAATATAGTAAAATTGGCAGACTTCAACCTTCATACAAAAGGACTTGACTGAAATATGGTAAGATGAAAAAATACTTGTAATAACTGAAGAAGCCTGCTAGTACATGTAATATTCTTGTTCCCAAGAAGGAATTTTATTCTGTGAATCTTTTCATTTACTTCAGTGAGTCAGCAAAGAAATAAATGGAGGATCAAAAGCAACTTATAAGAACTTCAAGGGTCAATTACAGGAGATAGAAAGGAAAATGATATTTAAAAAAAAAAAAAAACATGAAAAGGAGTTAAAGGCTATAAATACAAAAGTTACAAAATAATAAAAATAGGTCAAAGGAGGCAGAAATCAACACACAATTAAGCCAACTAAAAATAATCCTATAATTTATAAACCATAGGATCTAGCATAAAATCCTAAACGACTAAAAAGATAAACCGGTTAACAGCATAAATTCCTTGAGTTTTAAAAATTCCTTAGACTTAAAAGAACAAAGCAAGTTGTCTAGACCAGCACAGTCTAATGGAACTTCCTGTGAGGACAGAAATGTTCTGTAGTCTATGTTATCCAATATGGCAGCCTTTAACCCACAGGTGGATATTGGTCACTTGGAATGTGGTAGTGTGACTAAGAAATTAAAATTTTATTTAATTGAAATGAATTTAAATTTAACTAGTCACATGTAGCTACTGT
Source organism: Procyon lotor (assembly GCA_028646535.1). Lineage (NCBI taxonomy): Eukaryota > Metazoa > Chordata > Mammalia > Carnivora > Procyonidae > Procyon > Procyon lotor. The sequence continues at coordinate 44,997,376 of CM053618.1, forward strand.
GGTGGGCAACACCCTTATGGACAGAAATAGCTTTCACAGCCCAATTCCAAGACTACCTTCCTCAAGGTTAAGAGGAGGTTCCTTCCTCAGCTACTGCCCTTTGTCTATTGTGTGCCCTCCCCCGCCTTGGCAGTCTTTGAAGAACCTCAACTTGTGAGCAAGAAGCATAATAGCACTACATACATGAGGTTGAAATTATTTCCCTTCATTTACTCTTTGACTCAGCTATAAAAGGAAAAAGTTTTCCATATATATTCTACCCGATATAAGATGGACTCCAAATAAACTTTTAACAGAAGAAAATCATGTTAAAATGACTGTCTTATGTCTACCACTTCCATCATGCTCTCTGCCCCTCCACCACAAGCTCACTGAAATATTCCTAACCCCTTAGGGGTCAAGAGTGCTTCTGCATGCTCCCACAGTGCTCACGGTGACTATCTTAGCCCATCACACTTTCGGACTGGTTTGTTACTTCCCCACCTCCCACAGAAAAAATGCTTGAGAGCAGACACTGAATTATTCATGAGTGTATTCGTGATGTATTCCAATGCATCTTAAAGAATAACTACTACTTGTTAAATGAATGAATTAAATATACCAAGCTTATCAAAACCTTTTATTAATTCCTTAACACATAGCCTGGCTTCTGTCCTCACTATTCCACTGAAATTACTCTTATCATTTTTATCGGGGCCTCTAAACCTGCTAAATTGGATACTTTTTAAACACTACCCTCTCCATTCCAAAGTCAATATTGTCCCAAAATGAAACTCAACATTCTCTTCTCAAATTGGTTTCTTCCATAATCTCCAGTTCAATTCATGGCATTTGCTCACTGTTATTCAAGTTGCCCAAGACAAAAAAAAAAAAAAAAATAGCTGAAAGTTCTCCTTGACATTTCTTATACCACCCTCAGTGGATCCCCAAGCACTTGTGGGTGGATTCTATACTCCTCCTTAATGTCTTTTTACCTAGTCCTCTCCTCTCTATCTAATCCTACCATTACCTTAAGTTAGCCCTTCATCACTGCTTATCCACATCTTTACAGGACCTTCTCTTTGCTTCTCATCAAGCTGCCCTACAGTGGGTCATCCACACTACCATAATATTAATTTTTCTAAAATGCGAATGTAATCACATTATTGTCCCACTGAAAACTGACTCTTCCTCATCTCTTCAACTCTTTAACAATTTCTAAAGCCTTTTCTAATCTTGCCCATGCTTACCCCTCAGTGCATGCTCCAGTGGGACAGGAAGTTAGGACACTGGGAAGATACTATACTGGTGGTTTTCTGGCCACAGGCTCTAGGAATCTGAAATCTACCCAAGACTGGTTAATTATCTCTAAATAATCTGAGAAATATGCACAAAGGAATCAAAACTAAGCAATATAAATACTTTATTGTTTTGACCACAAACCCCAGAGCAGCACTCTAGTAATCTCAGCTAGACTATGGTGGAAGGCTCTATCTTTCTAAGCAAGGCTTGCTGGAATGGCGAGGGCTGCATTGTCTAATATGGTAGCCGCTAGCCTACCTGATATGTGGCTAGTTCAAATTCAGACGTGCTCTAAGTGGAAAGTGAATGCCAGATGTCAAAAACTTAGTAAAAATGAACAAGAATATAAGATTTCCCATTAGTAATTTTTATATTAATTATAACTTTACAATATTTTGGATATACTGGATTAGTTAAAATTAATGGCACTTGTTTCTCATTAGGTATTTTAGTGTGTCTTCTAGAATATTCCATCTTATTTGAAAATTTTAATATACCCATATAGCTTGTATCAAATTTCTACTGAACAGTGGTTAAAGTCATCCAAACTGTAAGCCATGTATTCCATCACCACCTTTCCATCTCCTTCCCAGAGTCTTAGAACTTAGCACAGCAGTGGGATGCAAGGTCATATCATAAGAAGTAAAAGAAAGTAAAACACATTTACCAGATGGCCTGCTTCCTATTGATGTATTTAAGAACAAAGGACTGCCCTTTGCGATTGAATAAATTCCCTGGCGGGGCACCTTGGTGCTAGTGGCAGCTTCAAGGATCACCTCTCACCGGCCCAGATGCCCCGCCCACTGCCTCCAGGCACTGCAAGGGTCAACGTGTTACAGGCTTAAGCTTTCCTTTCCTACCCACACCACTACAACCCGAAAGCTTTAAGGCAGACTCGTTTTTACCCAAGCTTTGAGAAGCTTAGGATGACTTACACCCCAGAGACACAAATATCCTAGTCTTAAATTTTTATTTTTTTAAAAGACTATATTTGAGAGAGAGATAGCTAATGAGAGCACAATAGTGGGGGGTGGGGAGGGCAGGCCGAAGCAGAGGAAGAAGCAGACTCCCCCGCTGAGCAGGGAGCCCAAGAGCTGGGCTCTGATCCCAGGACCCTGCAATCATGACCCAAGCCAAAGGCAAAAGCTTAACTGAGCCCCCCAGGTATCCCAGACTTAAATTTTAGAAATACTGTTCTGAAAAATCCCTTCACCCACCCAGCCTCTAGACTTGGTCTTTTTGCCCAATTCTAGCCTCTGCTGGTGGCTTAAGTTCTCTCTTTACTTTAGTTCCTACTCTCAAATTGCTAGGCATTTAATAGTTTAGCTTTACTTTTAGTTTGTCACAGTCCAACTTATTCCCCCATAGCTTCACCTATTTACCTCAGAGGAAAACCACACAACCCACTTCCTGCCTAAAAAGAAATACTTGCATTGGCAGTTATTAAAATTTTAATTTTGGTGGTGGCTATTGTTTGAATTTCTATTATACCCAACGCGAGAGAGTGGCCTTCTCAAGCCTCAAAGACAGGCAAGTAACCCCAGGAAAGGAGAAAAATCTTCTGCAGAGAGTAACACTGGGCCTTTTCCCAGTCAAAATAAGTCGCCCCAATCCTTATCACCAATACCACTGGAAAGGGAGGTGGGGGAAACAAGAGACCACGATTGCAGATGATATGAGAGATACCACTTTGGAAAGGAACTGCTTAAGTGCCCTCAATCTTGAAAATAATTCCTCTTCCTAGAAGGGTAAAGTTTCTTGACCAAGATCCAGACTTTCCTATGGGAAGTAATAGTGAAGGCAGATGGGAAGAGCTTTGCTTTCCCATTAGAAGCCAGCTCAAACTGTGCTTTCTCACCCTATCGTAGTAAGTAGGATTTCTTTATTTTTCTGGAACCTTCATTTTTGGCTTAGCCAAATTTTACTTAGTCTTTATATAGCTCCTGGCATCACTTCCTCAGGGAAGTCTTTCCTAAATAGTCTTCCCTGGGCCCCGTCCACTCTCCTCTATCATATCTGAAATTTGCTTGATTCTTCTATTAAACTGAGTGCTCCTTCAGGGTCCCAACTTCATGCTACTATTCTTTGAATCCCTAATGAGTAAGTATGCACATCAGATTCATGGCAAGTCTTCAGTATGTGCTTGAAGTTATGAATGTAGAATAATAGCTGAAATGAAGAAGTTAATATTTACTCTAAATTGCCCATTCTGAAATGTGTTTTAATATAATGGGACGTGTTCCAAAATGATGAAGCCATAGATACTTGATAGAAGGAAGGTTCAAAAGACCTTTTGAGATAGTTTTTCCTTATTTTCCTATCATTTTCATCCTCATCCTTCAAGAAAGATTTATGTAAGTCATAATTTTAAGTCCTTACTTATAGTTCAATTCTGTACCTTTTCCTAACCTCTACACTTGAGGTTTCAATCACATTTGTTGTTCTGGCAAATGGGCATCTACTTAACAACTCTACCCATAAATTAATTCCACTGAAAGGTTAATTTATAAAGCAAAATTGATTTTTTTTTTTAGAAATTGACTAATTTTTAGATTTAAAATTGAAGCTTACTGACCCTCATTGGAGGTAGGTGGAAGCAGGTTAATTGCACTTCTGAACTTTTCTAACTCAATACATCATCCATTTAAAAATTCTTTTAAATGAATATGAATGTGTCAACCCTCAGTTACAATTTGTTTTTAAGAGCTATCATGCAACAATGGGGCAAATTTTTTGGAATGATCTACCACCTCAGTTTTCCCAGGAGTAAATGTTTTCTCAGGACTCTGCTCTTTTGATACTAATCCTGGGAGAGTCCTGGGCAAACTAAGACAGTGTTGGTCACTCTCACTGTATGACATGAGATAAGTGGGTTTGTTTTTCTGTTTAAAAAAAAGTGATTCTCATTCAAAGCATGATGATTTATAATAGATTTATTTTCCATTGCTAAGTCACTCAACAGGTATTGTAAGTTAATTACTATCACACAACATTTTTAGATACTACTGTAAATTCTTATACTCGGAATACTTTTAGTTTTCTTATTTTAAAAATGCACTTAACAGATTTAATACTCTTCTGAAAATGTATTTTTATTTTTGTGGTTTTTTTTTTTTTTTTTTTTAAAGATTTTTATTTATTTGACAGGAGAGAGATCACAAGTAGGCAGAGAGGCAGGCAGAGAGAGGGGGGAAGCAGGCTCCCTGCTGAGCGGAGTGCCCCATGTGGGGCTCAATCCCAGGACCCTGAGATCATGACCTGAGCCGAAGGCAGAGGCTTTAACCCACTGAGCCACCCAGGTGCCCCTATTTTTGTTTTCTAAGATGAAATGCTTATTAAATAATTAAGTTGATTACCCTAAGAAAAATGTTTGAGCTTTTACTAAAAACTAGCAACAGAAATTCTTCACCTGCTTCAACCTATGAATATGCATGTGATCTCTGGACCAGTATAAATGCCTTCTGTAACTGTTGTCATACACTGAACTGAATAGAGAATAGTGTGGTCATCTTCCACTTGTCTCATAAGTTGATGAGATGAAACCAGAACAGAGGGAACAGAATTCTGTTTTGTTCTATTTCCATCTCTTAGAACTAAGGATTCTGCCATACCCCTTCCCTAGGATTGTATCAGTTTTAATCTTCATCCACTCAAGACAAAAAGAAAAGCAAATGTTAAGCAACCTAATAAACAACACCTAACTACTGCTCAGCATGCCCAGCACTACCCTCCTGGTCCAAGTCACCATAATCTTCGGTCCAGATTATAACTTAAACCTTGATCTCCTTTTAGGCAATTCTTTTCTCCCCCTCATTTCTATGTTTATTTATTTATGTTATGTTATTCACCATACCATCCATGATTGATTATTTGCATTTAACACCCAGTGCTCATTCCAACACATGCCCTCCTTAATACCCATCACTGGGCTACTACCCCATTCTCCTCCTCCCTCCCCTCTGAAACCCTGAGATTGTTTCCCAGAGGCCATAGTCTCTCATGGTTCATTTCTCCCTCTGATTTCCCTCCCTTCAATTTTCCCTTAAAGTCCTCTATGTTCCACAGATGAGTGAAATCATATAATTGTCTTTCTCTAATTGACTTATTTCACTTAGCATAATCCCCTCCAGTTCCATCCATGTTGATGCAAATGGTGGGTATTTATCCTTTTTGATGGCTGAGCAATATTCCATTGTATATATGGACCAGAACTTTTTTATCCATTCATCTGCTAAAAGACATCTCAGCTCCTTCCACAGTTTGGCTATTGTGGACATTGCTGCTATGAACATTGGGGTGCATGTGACCCTTCTTTCACTGCATCCATATCTTTGGGGTAAATAACCAGCAGTGTGATTGCTGGGTCACAGGCTAACTTTATTTTTAACCTTTTGACGGACCTCTACACTGTTTTCCAAAGTTGCTCTACCGAGTTGCTTTCCCACCAACAATGTAGGAAAGTTCCCTTTTCTCCACATCCTCTCTGACATTTGTTGTTTCCTGCCTTGTTAATTTTTGCCATTCTGACTGGTATAAGCTGGTATGTCAATGTGGTTTTGATTTGTATTTCCTTGATGGCTAATGATGTTTTTTTTCCATGTGTCTGACAGCCATCTGTATGTCCTCATTGGAGAAAAGTGTCTACTCATGTCTTCTACCCATTTTTTGATTGACTATTTGGTTGTTGGGTGTTCAGTTTGAAAAGTTCTTCATAGATCTTGGATACCAGCCCTTTATCTGGTAAGACATTCGCAAATATCTTCTCCCATTCCGTGGGTTGCCTCTTAGTTTTATTGACTGTTTCCTTTGCTCTGCAGAAGCTTTTTATCTTGACAAAGTCCCAAAAGCTCATTTTTGCTTTTGTTTCCCTTGCCTTTGGAGACATGTCATGAAAGAAGTTGCTGTGGTCGATATTGAAGAGACTACTGCCTATGTTCTCCTCTAGGATTCTGATGTATTCCCATCTCACATTGAGGTCTTTCATCCATTTGAGTTCATCTTTGTGTATAGTGTAAGAGAATGATAGAGTTTCATTCTTCTGTATATAGCTGTCCAATTTTCCCAGCACCATCTATTGAAAAGACTGTCTTTTTTCCAATGGATATTTTTTCCTGCTTTGCTGCAAATTAGTTGACCATAGAGTTGAGGCTCTCTATTCTGTTCCATTGATCTATTTGTGCTGTATTTGTGCCAATACCATGCTGTCTTGGTGATCAAAGCTTTGTAATATAGTATGAAATCAGGCAACATGATGCCCTCAGCTTTTTCTTTTTCAGTATTTCCTTGGTGATTCAGGGTCTTTTCTGCTTCCATAGAAATTTTAGGATTGTTCCACCTTTTTGAAAATGGCAATGGTATTTTAATACGGATGGCATTGCAAGTGTAGATTGCTCTGGGCAGCATAGGTATTTTAACAATGTTTATTCTTCCAATCCATGAGCATGGAATGTTTTTCCAACTTTTTGTGTCTTCATTTTCTTCGATGAATGTCTGTAGTTCCCAGAGTATAGATATTTTACCTCTTTGGTTAGGGTTATCCAAAGGTATCTTATGGTTTTTGATGGTTTTTGGTGTAATTGTAAATGGGCTCAACTCCTTAATTTCTCTTTCTTCTATCTCATTGATAGTGTATAGAAATGCAACTGATTTCGGTGCAGTGATTTTATATCCTGCCACATTGCTGAATTCCTGTATGAATTCTAGGAATTTTGGGGTAGAATCTTTTGGGTTTTCCACATAAAGCGTCATGTCATCTATAAAGAAGGAGTGTTTGACTTTTTTTTTTTTTTTTTTGCCAACTTGGATGCCTTTTATTTCTTTTTGTTGTCTGATTGCTTAGGCTAGGCCTTCCAGTACTATGTTGAACAATAGTGGTGAGAGTGAGCATCCCTGTCATTCCTGACCTTACAGGAAAATCTCTCAGTTTTTGCTCATTGAGAATGATACTCACTGTGGGCTTTTTATAGATAGTTTTTATGAAATTGAGGAATGTTCCCTCTATCCTTAAACTCTGAAGAGTTTTGATCAGGAAAGGATGCTTATTTTGTCAAATGCTTTTTCTGCATCAATTGAAAGGATCATATGGTTCTTGTCTTTTCTTTTATTAATGTGTTCTATCACATTGATTGATTTGCAAATATTGAACCACCCTTGCATTCCATGAATAAATCCCACGTGGTCGTGATGGATAATCCTTCTAATGTACTGTTGGATCCTATTGGCTAGGATCATGTTGAGTATCTTGGCATCCACATTCATTGGAGATATTGGTCTCTGAGTCTCCTTTTTCATGGATCTTTGCCTGGTTTTAGAATCAAGGTGATGCTGGCCTCATAGAATGAGTTTGGAGGTTTTTCTTCTGTTTCTGTTTTTGAAACAGCTTCAGAAGAATAGTTATCATTTCTTCTTTAAGTGTTTGGTAGAATTCCCCTGGGAACCTATCTGTCCCCGCATTTTTGTTTTTTGGAAGGTTTTTGATTACTGCTTCAATTTTATTATTCCTTATTGGTCTATTCAGATTGTCAATTTCTTGCTGTTTCAATCTTGGTAGTTTACAAGTTTCCAGGAAGGCATCCCTTTCTTCCAGTTGCTTAATTTATTGGCGTATAGTTGCTGGTAATAGTTTCTAATAATTGTTTCTATTTCCTCAGCATTAGTCATAATCTCTCCCCTTTGGATCCTTTCTCTTTTCTTTTGGATAAGTGTGGCCAGTGATTTATCAATCTTATTAATTCTTTCAAAGAACCAGCTTCTAGTTTCATTGATCTGCTCTGTTTTTCTGGTTTCTATTTCATTGGTCTCTGCTCTAATCTTTATTATTTCTCATCTCCTGCTTAGTTTAGGGGGTTTTTTTTGGGTTTTTTTGTTTGTTTGTTTTTTAAAGATTTTATTTATTTTACAGAGAGAAACACAGCGAGAGAGGGAACACAAGCAGAGGGACTGGTAGCGGGAGAAGCAGGCTTCCTGCAGAGCAGAGAGCCCGATACGGGGCTCAATCCCAGGCCCCTGGGATCTGACCTGGGCCGAAGGCAGACGCTTAATGACTGAGCCACCCAGGCGCCCCTAGTTTAGGTTTTATTTGTTGTTCTTTTTGCAGTTCCTTTAGGTGTAAGGTCAGCTTGTGCACTCAGAATTTTTCTACTTTTTTGAGTAAGACTTAGATGGCTATGTATTTCCCCCTTAGGACTGCCTTTGCAGTATCCCATAGGTTTTGGACCAATGTGTTCTCATTCTCATTGGTTTCCATGAATTGTTTAAGTTCTTCTTTAATTTCCTGGTTGACCCAAACATTCTTTAGCAAGATGGTCTTTAGCTTCCAAGTGTTTGAATTCCTTCCATTTTTTTTTTCTTGTGATTGAGTTCCAGTTTCAAAGCCCTATGGTCTGAAAATATGTAGGGAATAATCTCAATCTTTTGGTATGAGTGAGTCCTGATTTGTGACCCAGTATGTGGTCTCTTCTGAAGAAAGTTCCATGTGCATTCAAGAAGAATAAGTATTCTGTTGTTTTAAGATGGAATGTTCTGTCTCTATCTATGAAGTCCATCTGGTCCATCATGTGTCATTCAAAGCTCTTACTTCTTTGTTGATCTCCTGCTTAGATGATCTGTCTATTGTTGAGAGTGGAGTGTTGAGGTCTCTCACTATTAAAAGTATTATCAATATGATTCTTTATTTTGGTTAACATTTGGCTTATGTAGTTGGCTGCTCCCATGATGGGGGCATAAATATTTACAATTGTTACATCTTGTTGGATAGACTCTTTAAAAATGATATATTATCCTTCTGTATCTCTTACTACAGTCTTTAGCTTAAAATCTAATTTGTCTGATATAAAAAATGCTACCCCAGCTTTCTTTTGAGGCCTGTTGACATGAAAAATGGTTCTCTATCCCTTCACTTTCAGTCTGAATGTATCTTTAGGTTCAAAATGAGTTTCTTTTTTTTTTTTTTTTTTTTTTTAAAGATTTTTATTTATTTGACAGAGAGAGATCACAAGTAGGCATAGAGGCAGAGAGAGAGGGGGAAGCAAGCTCCCTGGTGAGCAGAGAGCCCCATGTGGGGCTCGATCCCAGGACCCTGAGATCATGACCTGAGCCGAAGGCAGAGGCTTTAACCCACTGAGCCACCCAGGCACCCTCAAAATGAGTTTCCTGTAGACCCTTTAGACTACTCTTAACACAACAGTCACAATGATCCTTTTAAAAGTCTAATCATGTCACCATTCTGCTCAAACTCTTCAAAAACTTATGGTCTCACACAGCAGAGCTTAAAGTCATTATAAGGGTCTACAAGATCTATCCCAGCCCCTTTCTCGCTGATCTTATCCCTCATCTTTCTCATTCCTCTGGGTTTCTAGCTTACGTCAATCAAGCTCCTCTCTCATTGTCTGTTTGCTCCTCTTATGATGACCTTCACCTGGAAAGTCACATGGCTTGCTTTTTTATTCCTTCAAGTCTTTTCTAAGTACCACTGTCTCAGTGAGACCACCTTTGTTGATGACTCCAATTTAAAATATATGTGTGTGTGTGTGTGTGTGTGTGTGTGTGTGTATCCTTAACTCCAGCCCCTTTCCTCCCTTCATGTTTCTCCACACTACAGGAAATAGTATGCATTCTATTTTTCATTTATTGTCTGTCTCCAAGTAGAATGTAAGCTTGATGCTCTGTGAGGAAATTGTCTCTCTCTCATGCGTGCACACACACATGTGCGCGCACACACATACACACCCCACTTGTTTTGTTCACTGGTATAGCCCTAGTATCTAGAATAGTGCCTGGTACACAGTACGTACTCAAATATTTCTGGATGAATGAATGATTGGAGGTAACTAAGAAGTCCCTTCTTTTGTCAGTTTCTCTTTCCTCAGTCACCTTCCTAGGACCTAAAAATCCAAAATTGGAACTGTTTTTAAGTAATGCATTCTGTTAAAAGAGAAAAAGGAAATGAAAAACCTTAGGAAGTGTTTATATATTAATTCTGAGTAGTAATTTGCATCTCAAGTGTGACTGAATTTGCCAGACCTGATTAAAGATTCTGTTCAGCAAGGAAGTAGAGGAGGCCAACGCCTGAGATCCTGGGATTGTGGAGAGGGGAGGAAGGACAAAGGAATATACAATCTACTTCTTTCACACTTTTCAGTGAGGCTAGACTTAACTTCAAAGACAATAACATCTTGTTTACTTATTTTTAAGTTTTAAGGACCACAGATTAATTTCTAAGTTTTACTTTGAAATAATCATAAACTTAGAGAACAGTGCAGAGTACAATTGTTTTTGCTATTAACCATTTGAAAACAAGTTGCCAACATGTTTACCCAAATATTTTCGTATTTCCTACAAACAAGTATAGTCTCTTATATAACCACAATACAGTCACATACTTAACACCATGAGGCCTCACTACCAATTATCCCAATAATACCCAAACATACTCATACTTGTTCCTCAACTATTCATCAAATACTTTCCAACATTCCATTATTACATTCTGCTAGGTGCTTAGAATACCAAGAGGAGTAAAATATGATCTTAAGGGTGACTTTTAAGACAGTAAATAAAATAGGTACAGACAATTTAACAGGTGATATGAAAGTATAGTGTATATATAGGGTACGTGACAGCATGGAAGAGGGAATAGTCAATTCTGTCTGAGGATAGAGTGGCCCAGAAATAATTCCCAGATGTTTGGGCAAAGTCTCAGGAGTAGAGGAGGCACCTATACTTATATCTATATATAGAGAAGAACATAGAAACAGAAGTGCAGGGAGATAGTGAAGAAAGGCACTGGGTTATTGAGGAATAATGAATATTTATATTAATGGAAGGTAGAGTACAAATGTGGAGGACAGAAAAAATAAAAAATTCCAGCAAAAAATGAGGTTAGAAGCAGTGAAGGCTGCACCATGGAGGACTCTGAACACCTTCCTGTGAGATGTAAACTAACCAATAGGGAATCACATCAAGGCTTTTAGTTACAGAGCAGTAGTTCTGCACCTGTATTTTAGAAAGAGTGCTGTATTAATAATGTTGGTACACTGCAAACTGGAAAAAATTTAAGAGATAATAGAAATAGTAAAGATAAGCGATAAACTTATTATGCTACTTATTAATAAGTAGCACTGGGGATGAAGATAAAGAAACATAATAATAAGTAGTACTGGGGATGAAGATAAACATACACTCAGATATAAAAGATGTATTCATTCAGGGACTCAGGACACAAACAGATGTGTGGGAATAAAGGAGAAAAGGGGGTTTCAGATGATTCTCCGGTTTCCAGGTAGGATGATTATTAGTGGCATTCATAAAAATAGAAGAATGTGTGAGAGGAAGGAGAAAACATGGAATTTTAGAAGCACATGGAACACAGGAGAGAGATCTGAGCTGGAATCATGGATTTTGCAGTCCTATGCAAATATATTGGTAGATAAAATAGTTATATTAATACTAATAGTTTACCCAGGGAGACTTAAAGAATTTGAAGAGACAAAAAGGATGAAGTCCCTCAGTAGACAATCATTTAAAGGATAAAGTAGCCAAAGAGACGAAGTTGGATGAGTCGGAGACATAGGAGAAGAAGAAAAGAATGATTGTATTATTATTAGGCTTCCATTCGTGTACGATTCACTTATGCTGAACAAGTACTCAGATAATTAAAACTCTGCTTCAATTCTGGCCCCAATCTCTGGCTGGTATACGTAGAAATTAGAGAGGACCAGAGAAAAAAGGATTCAGCCCTTGAAAGAAGAGAACCACAATGAAATTTATATGTAAATAAACACAGTTTTTCCCCATGAGGTTACTCTCTAGTCAAAGTGACAGAGCTCAAGCAGAAAATCTTTGTATTATTGGCCTAAGGAATAAGATGAGGATTCAGATGGCCAGAGGAGCTAAAAAAGGGATGAGGCAAAACCTTAGAAGTAGGGAGCCCCCAAAAAATCTGTAAATAAACTCCCTCAAGTCCTTGACTGGTCTCTGAATGCTCGTGTGTGGGGCAAGATTTCAAACAGGCCAGGGGAGAAACATCAGAAGGCTGAAAGAGGTAATCAGAGCTTGAATAGCTATTAGCTGCAGAAAAGAATGCAGAGGGTCAATATGTCAAAGTAGGTTTGGTAAAAACCTTGGACTGGATTTTCAACTGAAACCTCTAAGAGCCATGCTTTAGGAAAAAACACCAGTGAGAATTAGGAAATCACCCCTATGTCTGATAGGGGAAATGATAAAACAGATCTACCCTGCCAAAATCTAAAACCAGTAATGTTAACTGTCTGCTAGAACATTCTTTATAAGAGGATAACAAAATCCAGAGTCTGTGACAATATATCTTACATAACTTTCCAGTATATAACCCCAAATTAGTAGATTTTCAAAGTAGGCAATCCATAGTCAAGAGAAAAATCAGTCATAGGCCTACAGACAAACCAGATATTAGAATCAGCATTCAAGAACTTTAAAAAAGCTCCACAGTGCAGGGATAGAGGGAACATACCTCAATATCATAAAAACCATCTATAAAAATCCCACAACGAGTATCATTCTCAATGAGCAAAAACTGAGAGCTTTCCCTGTAAGGTCAGGAACATGACAGGGATGCCCACTCTCATCACTATTGTTCAACATAGTACTAGAAGTCTTAGCCTCAGCAGTCAGACAACAAAAAGAAATAAAAGGCATCCAAATTGGCAAAAAAGAGATCAAACTCATTCTTCACAGATGACATGATGCTTTATGTGGAAAATCCAAAAGCCTACACTCCCCAATGTTGCATATAGAAATGAAGAAATGCAAATATAGAAATGTTGCTTTTCTATACACTACCAATGAAACAGAAGAAAGAGAAATTAAGGAGTTGAACCCATTTACAATTACACCAAAAATATATGATACCTAGGAATAAACCTAACCAAAGGAGTAAAGTTTCTGTACTCTAAAAACTACAGAACACTTATGAAAGAAATTGAGGAAGACACAAAGAAATGGAAAAACATTCCATATTCGTGGATTAGAAGAATAAGTATTGTTAAAATGTCTATGCTACCAGAGCAATCTATACATTTAGGACAATCCCTATCAAAATACCATCAACAATTTTCACAGAGCTGGAACAAACGATCCTAAAATTTGTATAGAATTAGGAAAGAACCCGAAAAGCCAGAGGAATATTGAAAAAGAAAACCAAAGCTGGGGCATCATCATAATGCTATACTTCAAGCTCTATTACAGAGTTGTAATCATCAAGACAGTAAGGTACTGGCACAAAAATAGATACATAGGTCAATGGAACAGAATAGAGTACCGGAAATGGACCCTCAATTCTATGGTCAACTAATCTTCAACAAAGCAGAAAAGAATATCCAATGGAAAAAGGATAGTTTCTTCAATAAATACTGCTGGGAATACTGGACAGTGACATGTAGAAGAACAAAACTAGATCTTTTTCTCACAAATATACAAAATATATGCAAAATATACAAAATAAATGCATACAAAAATAAATGCAAAACAGATGGAAGACCTAAATGTAAGACAGGAATGCATCAAAATCCTAGAAGAGAACACAAGCAGCAACCTCTTCGACCTTGGGTGCAGCAATTCTGGCTAGACATGTCTCCAAAGGCAAGGGAAACAAAAGCAAAAATGAACTATTGGGACTTCATCAAGATAAAAAGCTCTTGCACAGTAAAGGAAACAGTCAACAAAACTAAAAGCCAACCTATGAAATGGGAGAAGATATTTGCAAATATCTTATCAGATAAAGGGCTAGTATCCAAGATCAAAAGGGCTTATCAAGCTCAACAACCAAAAAACAAATAATCCAGTTAAGAAATGGGCAGAAGGCACAAACAGACATTTCTCCAAAGACGACATCCAAATGGCTAACAGACACATGGAAAAAATGCTTAGCATCCCTCAGCATTAGGGAAATACAAATCAAAACCACAGTGAGACACTACCTCACAGCAGTTAGAATGGCTAAAATTAACAAGTCAGGACATGACAGATGTTGAGAGGATGCAGAGAAAGGAGAACCCTCCTACACTGTTGGGAATGCAAACTGGTGCAGCCACTTTGGAAACCAGTATGGAGGTTCCTCAAAAAGTTGAAAACAGAGCTACCATTAGGCTTCCATTCATGTACGATTCACTTACGCTGAACATAAGTGAATCCCAGCAATTGCACTACTAGGTATTTACCCTAAAGATACAAATGTAGTGATCCAAAGGAGGGACATGCACCTGAATGTTTATGGCAGCAATGTCCACAGTAGCCAAACTATGGAAAGAGCCTAAATGTCATCAATAGATGAATGGATAAAGAAGATGTGGTGTGTGATTATACACACACACACACACACACACACACACACACACACTAAATGGAATACTATGCAGCGATCAAAAACCCCAAAATCTTGCATTTGCAATGATGTGGATGGATCGAGAAGGTATTATGCTAAGTGAAATAAGTCAATCAGAGAAAGCCAATTATATGATCTCACCAATAAGAGTAATTTGAGAGGCACGACAGGGGATCATAGTGGGAAGAGAAGGAAAAATGAAGGGGAGGGAGACAAACCACATGAGCCTCTTAATCTCAGGAAACAAACTGAGGGTTGCTGGAGGGGAGGGATGTGGGAGGGATAGGATGGCCAGGCGATAGACACCGGGGAGGGTATATGCTATGGTGAGTGCTGTGAATTGTGTAAGACTGATGATTCACAGACCTGTACCCCTAAAACAAATAATACTTCATATGTTAATTAAAAAAAAAAAAAGAAGTTCAGAAAGGAGAGAAGTCAGCAACGTGGCTGAATAAGACCTCCTTCATTGTGTCCCTCCCCCCACAACAATTTGACTTCCAATCATGAAAAAAAAGCCTTTGTGGGAGCTTTGGGATCCAGCACCATACACCAAAAGACCTAAGGGGAGTCTTCTTTCAGGTAAAAACCCAGTTGTGAACCCTACAGCAACTCCCACACTAGCTCCAGCCCCTCCTGGCCACAGTCCAGAAGTCCAATAAAAACTGTGTTAGACAATCACCTTTGAGCAGGTGTACCCTCATGGAAGTATGGGTCTCCAGTAGAGAAATCCTAGCACACAGTTGGAGCAAAACAATACAAATTGGATGCACTGAAGTGGGTAAGATGAACAGACTGATTTTACATGTATCACCCTTCTCTGAAAGCAACATACCACAGGGCTATGAGAGATATTCTTATCCTGTGATTTTTCCCAAGAGGGGAAAGTGAAAGTGTGTGAGTGAACATCCGGGCTTCCCCAGATTTTCAGGATGATTCCAAAGAAATTCATTTCTCTTTCACTCCACTCAAAGTAATAAATTATGAGCTGCATTACTAGCGGGTAGGAACAGCTGGAAAAGTAGAAGATACAACTCTTGGAAACCATTAAAAGGACAGGGGTTCTAAAAACTATGCCACAGATTCCATCAAGTAGCTGAATTGTGAGCTTATAGGGATGTCCTATCTGCAAAACCCAACACCTAGCCCATGGACACAATCAGTGCTCCATGTCCCTCACCTACATACCCCTAATCCTGTGTGCTCTCCCGCAGAGGTAATAAGAGAAAGCTTTGATGGATGGCAAGTGAGCATGTGTAGAAAATCAGTAAGAATCTGTGATCCAGAGAGAGACTACAAATTGAGCTTTAGGGCAACCTCTGGGAAAGCAAAAGGGAGGCTGCTGGCACATGTCCTAGTGCATTGGGAGATCAAAAGAAGGCATACAAGTTTAATAGGAAGGCTGACAGAAGAGATTTCTCTGGAAGGTAGTTAGTAAAGAAGGAAGGCACTCAGTTCTCCCCATTACTTCAAATATGAAGACAGCAAAACAAATCTTCAAGGGCCATGAAAGATCAATGAAACATGACACAACCAAAGGATAAAAATAACCTTCCAGTAGCTAATCCCAAAGACATGAATATCTGCAATTTACCTGATAAAGAAATTAAAATACCTGTTTTAACAAAGCTCACTAAGCTACAAGGAAATACAGAGAGACAATTCAATGAAACATAAAAGACACTAATACATTCACAAAACGAGAAGACTAACATAGAAACCATAAAAGAAAAATTCTGGAGCTGAAAAACACAACAAATAAAATGAAAAGGGTGCTACAGAGTATTAATATCAGAATGGATGAAGCAGAGGAAATAACCTGTGAATTAGAAGACAGCAAGTAGGAAATTATCCAGTTAGAGGAGAACAAAGAAAAAAGAAGGAAGAAAGCTATGTAATCCATGGGATGCCACCGAAAGAAATAACTTGCCAATTTTGGGAGTCCCAGAAGAGGAGACAAGGGTAAAAAGCTTATGTAAAGAAAGAATAGCTGGGAACTTCCCAAATCTGAAAAGAGATTTGGATATCCAAATTCATGTTTAGATATCCAAATTCAAGTTCATAGATCATAACATAAACTCAACTTAAACAGATGCTCTGTAAGACACATTATAACAAAACTGTCAAAAATCAAAGACAGAGAACTTAAAAGCAGCAAGAGCCTGTAACTTACAAGGGAACTCCCACAAAGCTATCAATAAGTTTCTCAGCAGAAATCTTACAGGTCAGGAGAGAGTAAGATGATTATATTCAAAATGCTGAAAGAAGGTAAAAAGCAACGCCAACAAAAAATACTCTATCCAGCGAAGTTGTCCTTCAGAAATGAAGGAGAGATAAACAAAAGCTGAGGAAACTTATCACTCCAGACTGCCTTAGAAGAAATCCTAAAAGAAGTTCTTTTTAGGCTTAAAGGAAAGGATGCTAAGTGGTAATATGAAGAAGAAAAAAAAAAAATCCAGGTGTGCTTGTGTGGCTCAGAGGGTTGAGCCTCTGTCTTCAGCTCAGGTCATGATCTTCAGGTCCTGGGATTGAGCCCTGCATCAGGCTCTCTGCTTGGCGGGGAGCCTGCTTCCCACCCCACCTCCCCAACTCTGCCTGCCTCTCTGCCTACTTGTGATCTCTCTCCTCTCTGTGAAAGAAAGAAAGAAAGAAAGAAAGAGAGAGAGAGAGAGAGAGAGAGAGAGAGAGAGAAAGAAAGAAAGAAAGAAAGAAAGAAAGAAAGAAAAGAAAGAAA
>CM053618.1:45014847-45026254 GCA_028646535.1 Procyon lotor
AAAGAAGAACTTTGACTGTATGCAAAGTTAAGTTGTTACCAGAAGAAAATAGACTATTACATCATTAAGATATTTATATAATGCTCATGGTAGCCAGAGAGCTAAGACCTACAGTAAATTCACAAAAGACCAAGACAAGCAACTCAAAGTATACCACTATGGAAAATCATCAACACACATGGAAGCCAGCAAAAAAGGAAGAAAGGAACAACGGGAACTACAAAACAACTAGAAAATTAATAAAATGGCATTAGTAGGTCCTTACCTATCAGGAATGACTGTAAATGTAAATGGAATGAATTCTCCAGTCAAGAGGCATGGAGTGCCTGGAAAGATTTAAAGACAACGACCAAATTATATGCTGTCTTCAAGAGCCTCACTACAGCTTTAAGGACACACATAGGCTCAGATTAAAGAGATGGAAAATGGTATTTCATGCAACTAGAAACCAAAAGACAACAAGGGTAGCAATATTTATATAGAAAAAAATAGACTTTAAGCCAAAAACTGTAACAAAAGGCAAAGTAAGTCATTAAAGAGGAACAGGCTGTGAAGATGGTGGAATAAGAGGACAGTAAGCTCACTTCAACCCATAGATACAACTAGATAACATTCACAAGAGTGTAAATAACTCAGGAAATGACTTGAAGACTGGCAGGACAAACTCCACAAGTAAAAGTAAAGAAGAGGCCATATTAAAAAAATTAGAAAGGGAAGAAACTCAGTTTGGGAGAAGAGAAGACCATGGCTGTCCCTGGTCAGGAGTGAGCCCAGGGTGTAGAGAAGGGCAAGAAACAGACTCTCAAACTGCAGACCCTCACAGGGAAGATGAATCCCCATAACATTTGGCTTGAAAGCGAGAGGTACCAAATTTTATGAGTACATACAACCAGTGGGAGTTAAAGCCTGGAACTTTAAAAATCAGCAAGCTTGGTTCTGGGAAGTTGAGTCCCCACTTAGAGACACAGCACAACAAATAGCCAATAGAGATAGAGCATAGAAGCAGCAGTTTGAAAAACGCCTAATGCACATTGGAGGGAGAGTTATTTACTTATCTTAGACCTGGCCAGAGAAGCAGGCATCACAAGGAGACCCCTCCAGAAATAAAGGAGCTAGCAGGTGACATCTGCCCTCCCACCACTCAGCATAAACACAAGGCCTCCTGCGCGAACCAGCATCGCATAACACTTTCTACCCAACTTGCTTACACGAAGCCCCCTCCCACCACCCACACTTTGATGGACTTATTCTATTTAGTCAAGCTTGCCTCAGTCCCAGCAAGGCGGATCCCCTCCCCCAGAAAACTGGAACAATCCCTGCCAAAACCTCATCTCCTGACAAGGGAGCTTTTGTTCTGGTTGCATCAGGGGCAAGTCTTATTTTGCAGACAGACCACTGTACACCAAGTTAAACTGTGCCATACCAGGCTGGGGACAAAACACTGCCCACACAGGATTACAGAGAACAGAATTCTGTAACAGAATTACGGAGAGCCTCTGCAGATAACTGGACTAAAGGAAACAGAGGCTAGGACACAACAGCAGGGCACATGTAACACACATAGGAGACACTTCCTGAACTGCAGGTCCTGGGGAACAGGGGACAAAGCACTACAGGGCACTACAGCACTTCTTCATAAAGTCATTACCTTCAAGAGTAGGAGATATAACTGACTTTCCTAACACACAAACACAGACACAAAGAGTTAGACAAAATGAGAAAACAGAGGAATAGGTTCTAAATGAAAGAACAAGACAAAACCACAGTAAGAGACCTAAGCAAAATTAATATAAGTGATATGCCTTACAGAGAATTTATAGTAATGATCATAAAGATACACGTTGGACTTG
The DNA here is from genome assembly GCA_028646535.1 of Procyon lotor. Taxonomy (NCBI): domain Eukaryota; kingdom Metazoa; phylum Chordata; class Mammalia; order Carnivora; family Procyonidae; genus Procyon; species Procyon lotor. Next base: position 45,016,698 of record CM053618.1, read on the forward strand.
AGCAAAGAGTGTAGGACATCAGTGAGACCCTTAATACACGGATAAAAAAGAACCAGAGATAAAGAATATAACATATGAAATTAAAAACAGACTTGTTGAAATAAATAGCATGTTAGAGAACACAGAAGAACAAATTAATGACCTAGAAGAGTAATGTAAAATAATCAAGATGAACAAATGAGAGAAAAAAATTATGCAAAATGAGAAAGGAGTTAGGGAACTCAGTGACTCTACCAAGCATAACAACATTCACATTGCAGGAATCCAATAAGAAGAGAAAAAGGGGGCAAAAATTAAATATGAAAAGGGCACCTGGGTGGCTTAGTTGGTTAAGCAACTGCCTTCAGCTCATGTTCTGATCCTGGAATCCAAGGATCAAGTCCCGCATCAGGCTCCCTGATCAGCAGAGAGTCTGCTTCTCCCTCTAACCTCTCCCCTCTCATACGTTCTCTCTCTCTCTCTCTCTAATAAATAAATAAAATCTTTAAAAAAATACATAAATATGAAGAAATAATAGCTAAAAATATCCTTACTTTGGGGAAGGAAACAGACATTTATATCTAGGAGACACAGAGATCCCCTAACAAAATCAATCTAAAAAGTCTACACCAAGATATACAGGGTTAAAAAATGGCAAAAAGTAGTAATAAAAACAAATTTTTTTCAAACAGCAAAAAAAGAAGACAGTTACATACAAGGACAATTCCATAAAACTCTCAGCAGATATTTCAGCAGAAAGTGGCATGATATATTCAAAGTGCTGCAAAGGAAAAGCAGTCAAGAATACCCTAACCTATAAGGCTGTCATTCAGAAGAGAAGGAGAGAGAAAGAATTTCTCAAACAAAAACTAAAAGAGTTCATGACCACTGAACCAACCCTATAAAATATTAAAGGGGACTCTTTGGGGGAGGAAAAAAAAGACCATAAGTGAGAGTATGAAAAGTAGGAAACCCAAAAGCAATAAAAATAAATACATCTGTAAAAATCATACAGGGGATTCACAAAATAAAAGAATGTAAAATTTGACACCATATATCTAAGACGTGAAGGAAAGAGGTGTAAAGAATGGGATAAAATTTAAGTGACAATGAACTTAATACAGATATATGCAGAAGATGTCATATACAAAACAAGTGGTAACCACAAATCAAAAATCAGTAATAGATATGCAAAGGATAAACAGAAAGGAATCCAAGTATATCACTAAAGAAAGCCAACAAACCATGAGAGAGCAAGAAAAAGATCAGAGAAAAACCACAAAAAAAAAACCCAAAAAACAAAAAAACCACAAACCACAAAACAGAATTATCTACCAATAATTACTTTGAATATAAATGGACTAAATGCTCAATCAAAAGACTAGGTGCCTGGTTGGCTCAGTTGGTTAAGGATCCAACTCTTGGTTTTGGCTCAGGTCATGCTTTCAGGGTCTGGGAATGAACCTTGCATCCGGGTGCAGAGTCTTCTTGTCCCTTTCCCTCCCCCTACTCGCTCGCTCACTCTCTCTCTCTCTAAAAGATAAACAAACAAAAACAATCTTTCTTTAAAAAAAAAAAAGATGTAAAGTGACAGAATGAATTAAAAAAAAAAAACCAACAAGATCCATCTATATGAATCTACAAGAGACTTATTTCAGACTGGAAGACAACTGAAGATGGAAGATGGGTGGGTGTCAAAAGAAAGCCAGGGTAGCAATACTTATTTTGGAAAAAATAGACTTTCAAACAAAAATTGTAACAAAAGACAAAGATGGGCACTATAAAATAATAAAGGGGACAATCCAACATGAGGATATAACAATTATAAATATTTATGCACCCAACATGGGAGCACCCAAATACATAAAACAGTTAATAACACACACAAAGGATATAATGGACAGTAATACAATAACAGTAGGGGACTTTAGCACCTGACTTATATCAATGGACAGATCCTCCAAACAGAAAATCAATAAGGAAACAATGGCTTTGAATGACACACTGGACCAGAAGGATTTCATAGACATATTCAGAACATTCCATCTTAAAACAGCAGAACACACATTCAAGTACACATGGGATAGTCTCCAGAACAGATCTGCCTACTAGGCCACAAAACAAGTCTCAAGTTCAAAAAGACTGAAGTCAATACCATGCATGTTTTCTGACCACAATACTATGAAACTAGAAATCACAAGGAAAAAACCTGGAAAGAGCACAAATACATGGAAGCTAAATAATATGCTACAAAACAATGATGGGGAAAGAAATCAAAGAGTACATGGATACAAATGCAAATGAAAACACAATGGTCAGACTCCACCTGGAGCCTGCTTAAAATTACAATTCTCTCTCCCTCCTTCTCCCTCTGCAAATGGTGGGGGGAGAAGAAGAATTAATATCTATTCTTTTCAAACTATTCCAAAAAACAAGAGGAAGGGAAACTTCCAAATTCATTCTGTGAGGCCAGTATTATTCTGATACCAAAACCAGATGAAGACACTATCAAAAAAAAAAAAAAAGGAACTACAGGGCAATATCTCTGATGAATACAGATAGAAAAAGCCTCAACAAAATATTAGTAAACCGAATCCAAAAATATATTTAAAAAAATCATTCACATGATCAAATAGGATTAGTTCCCAGGATGCAAGGATAGATCAATATCCATAAATTAATCAATTTGATACAAGACATCAATAGGAGAAAAGATAAAAACCACTTATCATCATTTCAATAGATAAAAATCATTTGGCAAAGTACAACATTCATTCACAATACCAACTCCCAACAAGTTTGGTCTAGAGGGAACATATTTCAACATAATAAAGGTCATATATGAAAAACCCACAGCCAACATCATTCCCAATGGGGAAAAACTGAGAGCTTTTCCCCTAAGGTCAGGAACAAGACAAAGATGTCCACTCTCACTACTTTTATTCAACATAAAGTCCTAGACACAGCAATTAGACAACAAAAACAAATAAAAGGCATCCAAATTGGTAAGGAAGAGATAAAACTTTCACTATTTGCAGATGATATGACAGGATATATAGAAAACCCAAAAGACTCCATTGAACAATTACTAGAACTGATAAATTCAATAAATCCACAGGATAAAAAACCAATGTGTAGAAATTTGTTGCATTCCTATGCACTAATAATGAAGCAGCAGAAAGTGAAATTAAGAAAACAATCCTATTTACAATTGCTCCAAAAACAATAAAATACCTAGGAATAAACTTAACCAAAGAGGTGAAAGAACTATACTCTGAAAACCATAAAACAGTGATGAAAGAAACTGAAAATAACCCAAAGAAACAGAAAAATATTCCATGCTCATGGGTTGGAAGAACAAATATTGTTAAAATGTCTTTACTACCCAAAGCAATCTACACATTAAATGCAATCCCCATAAAAATACCAATAGCATTTTTCACAGACCTATAATAAACAATTTTGGAAGTTGTATGGAACCACAAAAGACCCCAAATACCCAAAGCAATCTTGAAATAGAAAAACGAAATTAGAGGTATCAAAACTCTAGACTTCAAGTTATATTACAAAACTGTAGTATTCAAAACAGCATAATGGCATAAAAACACAGTGATCCATGGAACAAAATAGAAAATCCAGAAATAAACCCACAGTTATATGGCCAATTAATCATTGACAAAGCAGGAAAGAATACCCAATCAGAAAAAGATCGTCTCTTCAACAAATGATGTTGGGAAAGCTGGACAGCAACATTCAAAACAATGAAATTGGACCACTTTCTTTCACCACACAAAAACAAACCCAAAATGGATTAAAGACCTATATATGAAACCTGAAACCATAAAAATCCTTACAGAGGGCACAGGCAGTAATTGCTTTGACATGAGCCATAATGACATTTTTTCTATATATGTCTCCTGAGACAAAGGAAATAAAAGCAATAAAGTTTCTGCACAGTGTAGGAAACAATAAACAAAACTACAAGGCAACCTACTGAATGGGAGAAGACATTTGCAAATGACATAGCTGATAAAGTTAGTATTCAAAGCATATAAAGAACTGATACAGCTCACCTCCCAAAAAACAAATAACGCATTGTTAAAAAATAGGCAGAAGACACGGCCAACAGAGTAAAAGATGCTCAACATCACTTATCATCATACAAATCAAAACTACAATGAAATATCACTTCACATCTGTCACAATGACAAAAATCAAAAACACAAGAAACAAGTGTTGGCAAGGACGTAGAAAAAAGAAAACCTTGTGCACTGTTGGTGGGACTACAAACTGCTATGGCCACTGTGGAAGAGTATGGAGATTCCCCCAAAAAGTTAAAAATAGAACTTCCCTACAATCCAGTAAACACACTTCTAGGTGTTTGCCCAAAAAATATAAAAACACTAATTCAAAGGGATACATGCACTCCTGTGTTTAGAGCAGCATTATTTACAATACTCAAAATATGGAAGCAGGCCAAGTGTTCATTGATAGATGAATGGATAAAGAATGTGACGTGATATGTGTGTGTATGTAGAAATATTATTCAGACATAAAAAAGAATGAAATCTTGCCATTTTCCCCAATAGGGATGGAATTAGGGAATACAGTACTAAGCAAAATAAACCAATCAGAGAACAGCAAATACCACATGATTTCACTCACATGTGCAATTTAAGAAACAAAATGAGAAAAAAAAAAAAAAAAAGGAGAGCGAGAGACAAACCAAGAAAGAGACTCAATTATAGAAAACTAACAAACTGATGGTTACCAGAGGGGAGGTGGATTGGGAGGGGATGGGTTAAATAGGTGATGGAGATTAAAGATATACTTATGATGAGTACTGGGTAGAATGTACAAAATTGCTAAATCACTATATTATACACCTGAAAGTAATATAACACTGTATGTTAACTATACTGGAATTAGAATTAAAAATTTAATTAAAAAGTCATTATATACTGATAAAATGGTTAAATCACCAAAGAAATATGACAAATTATAAATATATTTGCCCCTAACTTTGGAATGCCTAATTAAGCAAATACTAACAGATCTGAAGGGAGAAACAGACAACAATAGAGTAAGAGTAAGGGACATCAATACTCCACTTTCAATAATGAACAGATTATCCAGAGAGTAAATAATGAAACATTCAAGTTGAACCATACGTTAGACCAAAGGGAACTAAGAGACATTTAAAGAATATTTCATCCAACAGAAAAAGAATATAACTTCTCAAGTGCCCATGGAACGAACATTCCCTAAGCTACAGCATATGAGAGGTTACAAAACAAGCCTTAGTAATTTTAATTAATTTAAAAGCATATCAAGTATCTTTTCGTACCACAATAGTATGCAATTAGAAATCAATAACAGGAAGAAAGCTGAAAATTTATAAATACGTGGAAATTAAACATGTTACTGGACAACAAATGGGTCAAAAAAGAAATCAAAAGAGAAATCAAAAAAGATCTTAAATGAATATGGAAACTTACCAAAACTTATGGGTTACAGTAAAAGCAGATCTAAGAGGGAGTTCATAGCAATAAGCACCTATGCTAAAAAAAACAAGAAAGATCTCCAATAAACAATCTAACTCTATACCTCGAGAAACCAGAAAGAAAAAAAAAGTCTTCAGACTTAGCCGAAGAAAATAACAAAGATCAGAGCAGAAAGAAATGAAATAGAAAACCACAAAAACAATAAAAAAGATCAATGCAACCAAAACCTGCCTTTTTTGAATAAAAAAAAAATAAACCTTTAGCTAGATTACTAAGAGAGAAATGACTTAAATATATAAAATCAGTCACGAAAGGGGAGATACTACAACTGATATCAAAGAAATATGAAGAATCAAATAAACTATTACAATTATATGCGAATTAACTGACAACTTAGAAGAAATGAATTCCTGGAAATATTAAACCTACTAAGACTAAATCATAAAAATAGAAAACCTGAAGATACCAATAATGAGATTGAATGAGAAACCAAAAAGTTCCCAACAAAGAAAATCCCAGGACCAGATAATTTCCCTAGTAAAATCTACCAAACATTTAAAGAAGAATTAACACCAGAAGGGAGGGCAAGATTTCGAAGTAAGAGATCCTGTTGCGGGGCACCTGGGTGGCTCAGCTGTTAAGCGTCTGCCTTTGGCTCAGGTCATGATCCCAGAGTCCTGGGATTGAGCCCCGCATCGGGCTCCCTGCTCGGCAGGAAGCCTGTTTCTCCCGCTACCATTCCCTCTGCTTGTGTTCCCTCTCTCGCTGTGTTTCTCTCTGTCAAATAAATAAAATCTTTAAAAAAAAAAAAAAGAGAGAGAGAGAGAGATCCTGTGGCAACCTGTCCCCAAAAGTGAGCTGGGTATCTACCAGAACACGCTGAACACCCATGAAATCATCTTGAGGAGCAAGATTTTTCACTTCTGGATCTCTAGGGGGGGCAGAAGACAGCAGTGGAGAAGCAAAGCCAAGTGGGAACACTCGAACCGATGTTGGAGGATAAACAAAAGGGGGAGGGGGCCACCAGGAGCGGTGCAGGGACAGCATTACCCCAAAGGAAAGTGCCCGATGGTTGGGGAGCAGCAATAACTTAGAGACCAGTTAAAAACACTTAAAAAGAGCAAAAGCTTCTGAGGAGCAACTACTCGAAGGGGGTGGTCGTGGGCACTGCCTGGGCCCATGCTCCCAGGAAGGACACCACTCCCTCAAAGAGAGACTGGGGGGGAGGGGGTTAAGTCCAGTCTATGGCTCCAGAACCTGCAGCTTTCTGCTCCTTGCACCATTCTGTGGGCGCTGCGTGCACTCCTGCAAGTGCCTTAGAGAGTCTGGTGTGGTCCAGGAGCTCACAGCTTTTCTCTGTGCACAGCGCTCCCTGGACTGTGCATCTCCCTATCCCAAGATATTCACGGCCTGCGGCAGGGTCTGGGCACTCCTAGCTGGCCCCAGAGAGAACGCCGGAGGGCGGCCTAATCTCAGGCAGGAATCTGACCACACCCTGGCAGAGCCTGGAGCCCAGAGACAGGGGAGCATTCGCAGAGTCCCTGAACTGCCGAGTGCACTGTAGGTAGAAGTTTGTGGAGGGGAAGTGTGTATTCTGGACAACCCGGAGGGGAGCAGACTGAGGCTCCTCTGTGATGCAGAGGTCTGGGTACATACAGGCAGATTCCTTGCACGGCCTCTCCGTAAAGGTGAAAAAGCTACAAAAGGCCAAAAGCCTTCAGAGAGTGAAAGACTGAAAAACCAGTTTCCACAGAGCGCAGCCCCTTGATTGGGGACAGGGTGACTCAACCCAAGCAAGACTGACTGGAAAACAACACGGCAATCCCCTGCCCCAGAAGACAAGTCAAAAAAAAACAAAAGGACTATAACCACAGGGTCCCCATAAAATTTTAAATCCCCAACATCAGGGGGAAGTCAATATATTAAGCGCCTGATGTTGCCATCAAACCTGTGTATTTCATAGATACAAGTCTTTTCTTACTTATTCTAATTTTTATTTTATTCACGCATTTTCACATTTCTTGGTCTTTTTGTTTTGTTTTTTTTTAAACTACTTAACATTACAACTAGAGGCTTAATACAACAATAAACCCAGGAAGACCTGAAATAACCTTCCTTGACCATGAGAACTTATAACAACGCTCCATCTTATCCTTCTGTCAGTGTTTCTACATATTTGCTTTTGTTCTGGTATTATATAAATCTCATTCCTGGGGTTCATTCTGACTAGGTTCTTTTATTTCTTGTCATTTATTTTGGTCAGTCTATATGTTTGTTCGTGTTGGTCTACATACCTTATAAATTTTATTTTGGGGGCCCATTCTGGCTGGGATCTGTTCTTTTTCTATCCTCATTCTTTTTGGTGGTGAATCCCAATTGCTCCTAAACCTTCCAGAGTGCACCCTGCCTGGATCGTGGGAGAAATATCCAGCTATACAGCCTCTCATCCACCTCTCATCAAAAAGACTAGGAGGAGGAACACCCAACAAAGGAAAAACCCAGAGACTGCTCCCTCTCCCTCAGAACTATTAGACATGGACATAAACAGCATGGCAGAAAGGGAATTCAGGCTGACAATTATCCAGGCAATGGCTAGGATAGAGAAAAACATTAACAGCAACATAGAATCTCTAAGGGCAGAAATGAGAACCAGTATAGCTGACATAAGAAGCACTATCAGTGAGATCCAATCCAATCTAAATAGTCTAACAGCTAGAGTTATGGAGACAGAGCATAGAATTAGTGATTGAGAGGATAAAATGGTAGAGAAGAAAGGTGAGGAGGAGAGCTGGAGCAAACTGCTCAGGAATCATGAGAAGAGACATTAGGAAATAAAATAAATGGCACCATGAAACGTCAAAATTCCAACGTCAAAATGATTGGAATCCCAGAGGGGGTAGAGAAAGAAGACTAGAAGATATAGCTGACAAATTCTAAATGAAAATTTCCCCAATCTGGGGAATGGAACAAGGATTCGTGTCCTAGAGGCAGAAAGGACACCTGCCAAGATCAACGAGTCCAGAAAATCAGTGAGACACATCATAGTGAAATTTGAAAACTATAATTTTAGACAAGAGGCCCTGAGGGAAGCTAGGGGGAAGAGATCCCTTACATACAGAGGAAGACCATCAGAATGACATCAGACCTGTCCACAGAAACCTGGCAGGCCAGAAAGGGCTGGCATGATGTATTCAGGGCACTAAACAGAAGAACATGTAGCCAAGAATACTTTCTCCAGCAAGGCTGACATTCAAAATGGATGGAAAGATAAAGAGCTGCCAAGACCGGCAAGGATTAAAAGAGTGTGTGAGCACCAAGCCGGCACTCCAGGAAATATTACAGGGGGTTCTGTGAAAGTAGAAAGATCTCATGATCTGTGACTTAGATGAGTGACTTAGAACAGAAATTTACAATCTACAGAAACAAGGACTACACAGGTAACAGGATGTCAATAAACATCTATGAGTGACTTAGAACAGAAATTTACAATCTATAGAAACAAGGACTACACAGGCAACAGGATGTCAATAAACATTTATCTTTCAATAATAATTACTCTCAATCTTAAGAGAGTTATGGGGGCTAAACGCCCCCATAAAACGGCACAAGGTTGCAGAATGGATAAAGCAGCAGGATCCGTCCATATGCTGTCTACAAGAGACACAATTCGAACCAAATCCAGACTGAAAGTGAAAGGATGGAGAACCATCTTATATGCCAACGGGCCTCAAAAGAAAGATGGGGTAGCAATTCTCATATCAGATAAATTAGATTCTAAGCTAAAGACTGTAGTCAGAGATACAGAAAGACACTACATCATTCTGAAAGGGTCTATCCTTCAGGAAGATCTAACAATTGTAAACATTTATGCCCCCAATATAGGAGCAGCCAACTACATAAGCCAACTGTTAATCAAAATAAAGAGTCCTATTGATATAAATACACTAATAGTAGGAGATCTTAACAGCCACTCTCAGTAACAGATCATCTAAACAGAAAATCAATACAGAAACAAGAGCTTTGAATGACACATTGGACCAGATGGACCTCATAGATATATACAGAACATTCCAC
>CM053618.1:45026754-45061959 GCA_028646535.1 Procyon lotor
AAATTGAAAAAAATCTCAAATACACCAGCTCTCTTTACACCTTAAAGAAATGGAAAATCAACAACAAATTAAGCCAACCCCATGCACAAGAAGGGAAATAATCAAGATCAGAGCAGAGATCAACGAGTTAGAAACTAGAGAAACCATAGAACGCATCAATGAATCCAGAAGTTGGTTTTTTTGAAAGAATCAATAGGATTGATAAGCCACTGGCCAAACTCATCCAAAAGAAAGGGGACCCAAATTAAGAAAATTATGAATGAAAGGGGAGAGATCACGACTAATCCAAAGGAAATAGAAATAATCATCAGAAATTATTATCAACAGCTATATGCCAATAAGTTAAACAACCTAGAAGAAATGGATGCATTCCTGGAAACCCATAATCTTCCAAGACTGAGACAGGAAGAAATTGACAATCTGAATAGACCAGTATCTCGTAATGAGATTGAAGCAGTGATCAAAAACCTCCCAAAAAACAAGAGTCCAGGACCTGACGGATTCCCTGGGGAATCCCACCAAACATTCAAGGAAGAAATAATACCTATTCTCCTAAAAATGTTTCAAAAAAATAGAAGGAGAAGGAAAACTTCCAGACTCTATGATGCCAGCATTACCCTGATCCCCAAACCAGGCAAAGACCTTATCAAAAAGGAGAATTTCAGACCAATATCCCTAAGGAATATGAATGTCAAGATTCTCAACAAGATCCTAGCTAATAGAATCCAACAGCACATTAAAAAGATCATTCATCATGACCAGGTGAGATTTATCCCTGGGATGCAATATTCTCAAATCAATCAATGTGACAGAACAAATAAATAAGAGAAGAATGAAGAACGACATGGTCCTCTCAATTGATGCAGAAAAAGCACTGGACAAAATGCAGCATCTGTTCCTCATTAAAACTCTTCAAAGTATAGGGATAGAAGGAACATTCCTCAACATCATAAAGTCTATCTATGAAAAGCCCCCAGCAAATATCATTCTCAATGGGGAAAAGCTGACAGCCTTCCCTTTGAGATCAGGAACAGGACAAGGATGCTTGTCGACAAGGATGCCCATTCTCACCGCTCTTGTTCAACACAGTGCTAGAAGTCCTAGCGACAGAAATCAGACAACAAAAAGAAATAAAAGGTATTCAAATTGACAAAGAAGAAGTCAAACTCTCTATTCGCAGAGGACATGATACTTTATATGGAAAACTCAAAAGACTCCACCCCCAAACTAATAGAACTCATACAGCAATTCAGTAATATGTCAGGATACAAAAATGAATGCACAGAAATCAGTTGCTTTCCTATACACTAACAATGAAAATATGGAAAGGGAAATTAAAGAATCAGTTCCATTTACTGTAGCACCAAGAACCATGAGATACCTGGGAATAAACCTAACCAAAGAGGTAAAGGATCTGTACTCAAGGAACTACAGAACACTCATGAAAGAAACTGAAGAAGACAGAAAAAGGTGGAAAAGCATTCCACGTTCCTGGATCGGAAGAATCCAGGATAAAAATATATTATTTAAAAAATACAAATTCAGAAGAATAGAGCAAAATGAAGGAGGGAAAGGATAAAGAATAGGTAGAGAGTTTTAAAAGAGAAGAAAGACATATTTCTTTCAGACTAGAATGAGGAGATGAGCATGAGTTCAGAAATAAATAGTATGAAGGCAGAAATTTAAGAGATCATAATTGAAAACCATACTTTTCTCTATGAAATAGAAGATAATGCTATCTTCTTATGGAGAGGAGGATAAATTGTAAAAGGGCTGAGGAAAATAATGGAGGTCTAAAATCGCTAGTATGAGAATTAGCAGAAAGGGAAGATTGAGACAAGATTTCTGGGGGAGAGGCAGTAATCAATCCAGCTTTGTTTAAAGATCATCACTTTCATCAATGTGAATCTATACAACAGTATAACATTTCTCTACTAGAACCTTTCAATGTGTATATGAGCATGAGGTAGACACATGGTTGAGTTGACGTAAATTTGGAGTTTCAGAATGTAGACAAAGGACAAGAGAGTAAAGACACTGAGAATGGTATCAAAAAGGCAAAGATATGAACAATGGCATCTAGGCTGACCAAAGAAAGAACTCACAAAGTGGCATTATAGTGTCAGAAAATGGAAAGGTCCAAAGCCTAGAGTTTCAGTCAGGCCAGAGATGCTCTGTGAAGAGGGTTGAGAGACCCAGGGGACCAGAAAGCTATGGCAGACATTACTATATTAGAGATTAAATTTACAGAGGTGTCTCTGCTCCAGATGGCAACAAAGAGAGGAAGGCTGTGGAAGAAAACTGGGAAGCAGACTGACTAAAGATAAATGACAGAAATGGTCTGCTCTGCCCTGAGGCCAAGTGCTGGGTGAATCTTTCACATGGAAGTTATTCTGCCCAAGTTGATGATAAGAACTGGGATGAAGAGTAAGACTATAATCAGGGGTTTGCAGCCTTCAGGGAATAAAGAAATGTAACCAGGAAGTCAAGAGATGACAGAAGCAAACAGACATCAGCTCCCAGGCACTTCTCTTCCAAGTTTACCACAACTCCCTGCACATTCATGAAAAAAGAGCAGCATTTCAAAATATTATGGTACTTCCACTTTAATCCTAAAATCACTAAAGGCTACTCAATAACAGGTGAAATACCATTCTGATAATGAAATGAATGGGAAACCATTAAAACTTAAAGAGCCACATTTTGTGTATGAAAATATTTGACTCTTGCTGCAATCTGGCCATGGGGTAAAGGTTATCAAAGTATAAGAGCACATAAGGAGAGGTAATCACCTGACCAAAACTTCAGATTCCCTTAAATAAGATCCTTCACGTGAAATATTTTATGAACCTATTTTTCATAAAATCAAGCATACAGATGTGAGGTTATTTGGTTTGTCATACCCACCAGTCCAAGAACAAATATATTCTGCACAATTTTTCCAGATAATTTACCACTTCTTTGGTGACTTTCAGTTTCCTAAAGGCTCAGCAGGAAAATTACCAAGTTACTCAGCAGTATAATTCTTGAGTAGGTGCAATCAAAACCTCTTCCAGAGGCAAATCAGGTTTTCTGCCTAAGCAGATGTATTTTCTACAGGTGATGGTGTGGTGAGTGAATGTCTCTCTAATTGTAAAGAAACCTGTTGTGATATTTTTTTCCCTTTTATGCAGTAGACTCCGACATTTTTCAAACACCTTTGTCGGAAAATATATAAATACATCAAAACATGTATATATTTTAATAGGTTGTATAAATGTACTCTTATTATTCTATACATTAAATTTTATTAAAACTTCATTTCTTTCTTATTTTTTATATAGTAAATAAATAAAAGTGGAACGTGTAACATATCCTTCCCCACCAGTGACCTGTGCTGTGAACCACTCCTTCTTGTGGACCATTTCTAGAGAGACTGGAATAAGTTCCGTTCATACACAACATGTGCTTCCTTCCAGATAAAAGAGAATGAATCTGCCAATAGTGCAGACATCAATGAAGAAAGTGATGGCAATCCACAACATACATAGTTACCAAGTGGTCTAACAGTCTCAGAAAGGCTGAACCTTCTTTTGAATCAACTTAAAAATTAGTTCTACCTCTTAGAAAGGAAGAAAAAAAGAACTCACTTTGGTAGATGAAATATTTTTAAATAATGAGTTAATACCATATTTTAGGTATATATGAAAATATAATCAATTTATTAATTTATCAAAAATTGTATGGCCATGACATACCTTGCATTTCCCCCACACACACTAATATTTACATGTTTTATAACCCACAGTCTCTCTTCAGATATGGAAATGACCATAGAGTGATGAAATGAATTTAAATTGTTTTAATACATGAATAGAATAGACACTGGCAGTTTAGAGTAAGACTACCATTTATCAATTCCACCTCCTAAAACTAGACCATAAGTTCCTCAAAGATAAGGGCTGTATTTATTTGATCATTACTATAAACCTAGTAGCACCTAGCACAGTGATAGCACTCAGTAAGCACTCAATGCTTGCAATTTTGCCGGAGGGGTGGAAGAAAAGGGACAAAGAAAGGGAGTGGATGAAGAATTAAATAAATCAAAGTCTGAGAACAAACTGTAAGAATCAGTTTAGTGTCCCTAATGTATAACTTGACTATTACTACTACTGATATTTCTTCTGATAATACATACATATGTGTATGTATATATAGACATATTTACCTATATATACCCATATATATACCCAGAATATACATATATATACACATATTAGATGGGTATGTCTATAGAGTGACATATATACCCATCTATATATAGCCATCAAAGGCACATGATCCTGCCTAACATCCTGCACCTGCACTTAGTATATAATTCAAGACTCTGAGACTGAAGAGGAGAATCCATCCCAAATCAGGACCAAGTCCTCAATTAAAGTTCATTCACTTCCAAGTTTTATGATAAAATAAAAGGGTCTGTTCTTTTGTTTTGTTTTTTCAGATTTTATTTGTCAGAGAGATGGAGAGAGAGAGCGCACCAGCAGGGGGAGTGGCAGGCTGAGGGAGAAGTATGCTCCCGGCTGAGCAGGGAGCCTGATGTGGGACAGGATCCCAGGACCCTGGGATCATGAACTGTGCCAAAGACAGGTGCTTAACTGACTGAGCCACCCAGGCATCCCTAGAAGGCATTATTCTTATTGTAAAAGTAATAGAAGTACCTTAAGGAAAGTCAGTAAAATAAAGTAGAATATTATGATATTTCTACCATCCTAAGACAACCACTATTAACATTTTATATGTTAAATTCATACCAAATTTTAGTATCTCTATTAGAAGAACTTTCTGTAATGCTGTAAGGGGCTGATGGACAACTAAAATGAAAAAAAAAAAAAATGGTCAAGTAATTTCAACTATGCTTAATGAGGGAAGTCTTAGGATCTTGGAAGAGTTTCCAAACTACACTCTCATGAGATTGTGAGCTCTTTAAGGAAAGATACCTTGTTCTAGCCTTCTTTCTTATGGCCCCGCCATGGGATCAAGCCCTGTATATACTATTCACTCTGTAAATGCTCACTGAATACACGTCTAGAAAGAGAGGTAATCAGCAAAATTTTTAGGACTCTTCCTTCTATGATTATTCAACTGCTCACTCCCCAACTCTTTCCTGATGACCTTATTCTCTGTCATTCACTGCTGAGGACTTCAACTACAGTAATGATAAAGATCTTGCTGTAGCCTAAAAGCAAATCTGTTTTATTCTTCCCTAAGTTTCATCATATCATTTCCTTCTTCACTTAGCTAAGTTCTACACATTCCTTGCAATTCAGCTCAGAAGTCATGTTCTTCAAGAGGTCTCCCCTGATGCTATTTTGTCCCTCCCAGGCTTAGCTAAGTGCTAATATTCTGGGCTCCCAGCATACCCAGTGCAAGCATCGAACACTGCAATTGCCATGGAACATGAAAATCAGCCATTTATATATACTGCTTACTCAGAGATCGTAAGCTCTTTGAGACTTTGTCAGAGAGAGAGAGACTTCTATCTTCATATTCACAAATACTAACAGAGGTTCAGTAAATAGTTATGGAATGAAAGAATGAACATACTCATCCTAATTTTGTTCTAGTTTTTATCTCTTTAATTTGCCTTTTTCAGTCAGCTGTTCACTCACAATTTTAGTTATCTTAAAAATCCAATAAACAAAAAGCCCTATCCTGGCCAACAGATATCAGATATAAAAATGGCAAACATCAAGATCTGTTTATTCATCTAACCAAAAAGTATCCCTTTCTAATTCTTATGACTAATAATCAATAAACACTCAATAATCACCATTTTCTCTTAAGGTCCTCTACATCAGAGTCAGGTCTTAATAATCACTCCTTCACAACCACATTTAATACTAATTTCTGTGCTTCTTTCTCCCATATGGCTTCACTTATTTGTGGAACATAAGGAATAGGATGGAGGACACTAGGAGACAGAAGGGAAAAATGAAGTAGGGGGGACCTGAGTGGGAGATAGGAGACGAACCATGAGAGACTATGGACTCTAAGAAACAATCTGAGGGTTTCAGAGGGGAGGGGTGTGTGGGGATGGGTTAGCACAGTGATGGGTATTAAGGAGGGCACGTATTGCATGGGGCACTGGGTGTTATATGCAAACAATGACTCATGGAATGCTACATCAAAAACTAATGGTATACTGTATGGTGACTAACAAAATAATAATTAAAAATGATAATAATGGTATGATCAGATCTGCTCTTGTTTTTAGAGCTCCTACCTTCAATCTCTTCCAATTTAGTTTGCTCTTGTTGCATCAAGAGAATGACTCCATATGCTCAAAATTAAGCTAAATATGAGGAATTGCTATTTCCTACCACAAAGAATTCCACTCATACAGAATCCACAATTTTAGCCTGGCTTTTAAGGCTATCCATCCCACACTCATCTCTACCAGCATTTGCTGCCTTATTTCCTCTATCTAAAAAAAGGTGTACTTCCTATTGCTTTCAAATACGCTTTTCCTATTGAAGCCAAGCAAATATTCTTGCTGTAAAACATAGTAAATTTGTAAATTCCTTTACTGTTGGCTTTGTACATGCTTTAGAGCTTTTCCCATTCTCTTTATACCTTGATTCGTCTTTAAAATCCCTATTCACAACTCTCTTCCTCTAAGTAAGTTTTCTCAATTATCTCCAGGTCACATCATTTGCTCCTTTTACTAAACAATCCTTCAACATTTGCATTTTGCTTGAACTAATGATATTTTAGTCCTTATTGTATGTTTCTTTGTAAGTGTTCTAAAAGATCTTTACATGCACACTCTTCAATCTTTGAGAACAGGTGTTCTCCCCTACAGAGCTTAATCTAGCAGCAAGCACTCTCACACAAGTTGATTTTTTTTTTCACAAGTTGATTTCTTAATAGGTGTTGTTAACTTACTATCCAACATCTAAGGGAACTCAATAAATGCTGTCTGGATTAAAGTAAATTGGATGTTCATGTCCAATAAACTATTTACAAGTGATAGTAAAATAAAGAAAAGAGAATAATTTAAATTATAGTTAGGGACACCTGGGTGGCTCAGTAAATTAAACATCTGACTCTTGGTTTCAGCTCAGGTCATGATCTCAGGGTCATGAGATTGAGCCCTAAGTCAGCTCCACGCTCAGTGTGGAGTATGCTTGTCCCTCTCTCTCCCCTTCTGCCCCTCCCCTGACTCATGAGCTCTCTTTCTCTCTAATGAATCAATAAAATCTTTTTAAAAATTACAGTGTTTAAAATCAGTAATGCTTCCCATAATCCTATTCAGCTTTTAACATTTGTAGGAAGATTGCTCAAATGTATTCTAATGCTACTTTTGCTTTTTAGGTTCGTCCCCTTTCTCTTTACCCCTTTTTCTACACAACGTCTCTATGAAGAAAACCCAAAGCAAAATTAAAATACTAGAGAATATCAAATTTCACATAAGTGCAATTGCTCATATTTATGGTATGAAGCCATCATAACAATATTCTTCACACTGAGCACTTTATTTAGAGTCTCCCTATGTCCAAGGAAAATTAGTATCTTAGATCATTTCTACCAGAGAGCTTGATAAATTTATCTAGACAATATAGCAAGAAGAAACAATAAAAGAAAATACCACGGTAAAGCTTTCTGCCCATTCTATACTATCATAGGCTAATAAAAAATTTACTTTTTCTTGGATTATATAAAAAATTATTCAAAATGCTATTTTGAAAAAATTTATCTGATTTAGACATTTTTGTATTAGTTCTTTTAAAGAACTAAAACTATCAAACCTGTTAAGATACTTAGCTAGTGAATAAAACAAGCTTGATTAATATTTTAAACACTAACTCACAGGATCAGCAGGTCCACAGAATTCTCGAAATGTCTTTGTAGGATTATTCTGTTGAATCTCCATTGCTACACAAGGGCCGGAATACATTTCTGTCACCATCTCCTATGATATGCAGTATAAAAGAACATTTAAAAATTAGTAAAAATTAATAATCTTTTACTCATCCTCTTTTAATTGTATCACTATTCCAAATCTTAAAATCTTAGTTATCTTTGAATCCCCATGTACTCCACATGCCAAGGAGCTCCCCAATTCTGTCCATTTCTCCTGCAAAAATGCATTTTAGAAATTCCCTCATATCAATTATTACCACTAGCATCATTTTAATGTAATGCTTTACCACTTGATACTTCCATTAACTGAAATGATCATTTTATACATCTTCCTTTTGAAGTCCTCTCCTCTTAAATATAGTCCTTATCAAATGAACATTTCTAAAACATAAATTTCAAAGTGTTTCTTCCAAAGACACTTAAAAATCATAATCATTTTCAGAAATGAAGAAAACAGGGACCAGATTCTCTCATATTAAACATCTAGAAATGAGGGGTGCCTGGATGGCTCTGTGGGTCAAAGCCTCTGCCATTGTCTCAGGTCATGATCCAAGGGTCCTGGGATCGAGCCCCACATTGGGCTCTCTGCTCGGTGGGGAGCCTGCTTCCCCCTCTCTCTCTGCCTACTTGTGATCTCTGTCAAATAAAATCTTTTTAAAAAATTACTAAGCATGCAAAGAAATAAGAAAATATGAACCATCACTAGAAGACAACTCAATAAATTGATACACATATAGCAATGGCAGAAATGACATTGGCTACATAGAATATTAAAACAGCTAGTGTAAATAGGCTGTATGTGCAAATTAGAGGAAGAAAACATGGACATGATGCAGAGAAAATCAATGATATTAAAGAGACTCAAAGACTACACTCATGGTAAACACAGCATAACATATAGGGTTATTGAATCACTATGCCAAACACATGAAACTAATGTAACACTGTGCCAACTATACTAAAAAAAAAAAAGAACCATATGGAACTTCTAGTGATGAAAATTACACCTGAATTAAATACACTGGATGGGATGAACAAAACACTGCAGAAGGACAATAAATTTGAAGACATAAAATACCAATTACTCAAAAACAGCACAGAAAGAATAATAAAAATGTGCCAGGGTAATTTTTTTCCCAATGACAAGTTGTCTAATATGTATATAACTGGGATTCCCAGAAAAAGAAAAGGGGTGATGAGCAGATAAAGATTCCAAGAATTGCTACAATATTTTCAAATTTGATAAAACTCATAAGCCAAAGGATCCAACAGAGTCCAAGGAGAATAAACACAAAGTACAGTGAGCCAATAATTAACTGGGCTAAAAACAAAAAACCCTAATAGCAAAAAACCCTTAAAAACAACCCTCCCCAAAAAATACTTTTAACAGTAGAACAAAGATGTAAATGACAACAAAAAAAAATTGTCAATCTATAATTCTATACCCAGGTAGAAAGTTTTTTTTGTTTCGTTTTGTTTTTTAAGAGAGAGAGGAAAAAGGGAGGGAGGGAAAGAGAGAGAGGATGAGGGAGAGAAATTTAAGCAGCCTCCGCACCCAGGGCAGAGCCTGATGCAGGGCTCAATCTCACAACCCTGAGATCATGACCAAAGCTGAAACAAGAGTTGGACACTTAACCAACTGAGCCCCCCAGGCTTTCTGGAAGATATTTTTCACAAATGAAGGAAAAATAACTTTTTCAGACAGACAAAATGTGAGAGAATTCACTACCAGCAGCAAAACGTTAAAGGAAGTTCTTCAGACAAAAGGAAAAAAAGTACCAAAAATAGGGATCCATACAAAACAATAGTAAACATGTGGGTAAAATATAATTTTTTTAGTTGGTGTGAAAGATAACTGATTATTTAAAGCAAAAGTATTAAAAATGCATTATGGTTTATAATAGAAGTAGAAATGAAAACTTACGACAACCATGGCACAGACAGTGGGGGAGATCGAAGTAAACTCTTTTAAGGTTCTTAACTTTATGTGAAGTGGTATAATTAAAAACAGGATCAAAGA
This sequence comes from Procyon lotor, assembly GCA_028646535.1. Classification (NCBI taxonomy): domain Eukaryota; kingdom Metazoa; phylum Chordata; class Mammalia; order Carnivora; family Procyonidae; genus Procyon; species Procyon lotor. The sequence goes on from CM053618.1 coordinate 45,036,680, forward strand.
AAAGTACCTCTCACAGTGTCTGGGACACTCAGTGAATGTTCTGTTCTTCTCTACATAGGGAAAAAGTACTTCAGGAAGAAGTGAAAATAAATATAAAGACTGAGGCAGAAGTACAGTTGGTGTGTATGAAGATCAGTAAAGGAGGAGGATCTCAGGAGGAAAGCAGTAAGGGATGAGTTCAGATCCCATTTCAATGACTGTGTAAGCCATTTCAATGACTGTGGAAAGTTTATGATACACAATGACAAAGTAAAATAAAGGTAATTTATTACAGAACAATACTTAAATATTAATTAGAACTCAGTCATCACACCTAATAGAAATGCCAGAAGTTAAAATAGGAGGGAAAGAGCTTCACAATTAATATAGTACACAGAACCCTACTCGTTAGAATCCCTAAAGGTATCCCCCTAAAGTCACTTTGCTATTTTGCAAAGGTCATACGTAATTGATTTTTTATAGATAATTATGTTGAGTCTGATTTTCTGTCTCATAATATTGAAGTACCACCTACACATAAATGTCAAGAGCCAAGTTCTCAGTAGGAGCAGAAGGCAGCAGGAACATGCCATCCAAAAAGAGAGGAGTGAATTTTGCCTTTCTTTCATTTGCTTCTCTCCTTGTCTTTCAGGGTTAATAAAAAATACCATTAAAAATACAGACATAAAGGGCAATGCAAATGTACAAAATGGAAAGAAAAAAACATGTTTGAAAAAGGACTCCATCAAAAGCATAACGTGCTCCTTAAAAACAAAACAAAAAACAAAACAAAACAAAACGGACTCAACAAAATTCTCAAGTCCCCTAGGCTTTCAATTAAGTAAAAATTACCCAAACCAAAAAGACCTGTTTGTTTCCTTCACAGCCCTTTGACTCCTGTCTTTTATGATGGGATCATTTGATTTAATGTGTACCCTCACCAGACCATAACCTCCATGAATGCAGGCAGTGAGCTTTTTTTTGTTCATCTGTCTACTTGATATCTAACACACTGCTTGGCACACAGTAGATACTCAGTATATATATATATATATATATATATATATATATATATATGTGTGTGTGTGTGTGTGTGTATGTATATGTAATAAATAAGTTGATCGTGATAACACAATGCGATAGGAATTAACACCTTTTTATGATTGCAAATGCTGAAGCAGCAAACGTAAGTATAAATGATCAACACAGAATCTACTACAGAGAGTTATGTCAGATATAATAATGTCAGTGATGTTGTCCCTATTTCACACTATACATCCTACATTTAAGAGGATCGTTTCACCAATATATCTTTACATTTAGATAATAAAAGAGTGGAACCACTATTATGACCTTATATATCTTATCATTTATTTTATAAAAATCTGGAAACAAGGAAGATAAAGTGTTGTATGAAAAGTCAGAGTAAGAATCAAATCACCTGGTTTTTTCCCTTTAGGCTATGTTGCCTCTTAAGATGATCTTACAGATCTTACAGTCTTCTTTTTGAATTAGACAGACTTAAGAGATACTCAATAGTGTGCAGTGTTTAAAAATTTACCTCTTCCTTGATCTTAAACTTCAGTCCTGAATATTAACTGTCATGAGAAATAGGAGGCCTCATGGGAAATACAATGGTGACAATAGCAAGTGAGACTAAGTATTTGCTGACTTTGGGTGTCCCAAATTAACTAATGAAAGATCCTTCAATCACATGTATCTGCAGTGAATGGATACAGGTGGATACAGATCCTCACACAACTTCCTTTGAACAAAACTGAATTCTAAGTGGGAAAAGCACTTTTAAAAGCATTAGAATAAGAATATTCATAAGAATATTAGTTACGGGGCGCCTGGGTGGCTCAGTGGGTTAAAGCCTCTGCCTTCGGCTCAGGTCATGATCTCAGGGTCCTGGGATCGAGCCCCACATCGGGCTCTCTGCTCAGCAGGGAGCCTGCTTCCTCCTCTCTCTGCCTGCCCCTCTGCCTGCTTGTGATCTCTCTCTCTCTCTCTGTCAAATAAATAAATAAAATCTAAAAAAAAAAAAAAAAAAAAAAAGAATATTAGTTACTTCAACAAAATATTACTGGGCTAAAAACACTCTTATTTCCCTCTAGAGAAAATTTTCAAAGAAACTTTCCTTAGTTCCAATAGAATTTTTATATCATGTAAATATAGAACATCTCACAAAGGTACCTAGGTAATGCTCTGGTTCATGTATTTGCTCCGTTTTCCCATTAACAGAATACTCTAAACCAATCATGATTTGAAATATTTGTTTCACACTGAAAAAACCATTTCAGGCTAAATAAAAAATAAGCATTCCTAAATATGGCTCACAAGGCTAACACTGAAATAATGTAGTTGCTTGCTTCCCAAACAGACCATATGCTCTTTATCTTAAGTAGATTCTGTTATTAATATCACAAGATTTAAATAGTAGTTACAGAGACTATCTTACTGAGATTATCAGAAGAAGCACATCAACACCATTTATTCTGGGATATCCTGACATTACAGTATGATACTGCTACTGTCATTCAAATTCCTGATTTCGTAGGGAAAATGACACATCTACCCAGTGATGTTTTTACTTTTACTCTAGAATCCCCCAAATCAAAAGAAAAAAAATCCTAAGAGTAAATATATACTACATAAAAATAAATTACATGTATTGTACTTTAAAGCACGATATAGGAGATACTAAGTCAGAGATGAGGGGGTTTTTTCAAGTTATTTTCCAAAGGGAAATATGGCCCACCTCAGATATGCACACAGCACTAGGGCCCTCGGCTATTACCAAATTCAATACTACATGATACTGCATGAAAATATAACTGGATGATCAAAAGATATGTGTCCATGAGTTTATCTTATGTACAGCAGAGCTATAACATAACATGAATGGAGGAAGGTAGCAGTTTTCAACCGTATTTTTTAAAGTAAAATTGAATAAAAGAAGGAAAATATATAAAAGAGATTTAAGAAATGGACAACAGCTGTTACTGACTGAATTAAGTGAGAACACATTTTAAAATTCTTCCAATTTAAGAAAAGGCATAACCCTAAAATGAAGAAGCTCCTAAGATTAAGGTTCAGGAAGCTCTAACAGAAGGAAAGCCACCCTGGTTCCTCTAAATAAGGGTGGAAACCTATGCTGAACATGAAATAGATTTCACAGTCTTGACTTTGTAGGACTAAAGAAGACAAAGGCTCAGGCCAGTTCTCAGACCAGTGCATTTGGCCTTTTCAAGGAAGGCTGAAAGGAAAAGTCATAGAGCAGTGAGAAGGAGAATCTAGTCTCATTGTCAAGAACAGTAAACTTTATGGGGGGGAAAAAAGTCAAACTCTGTCAAAAATGTAGGTGAGGAGGCAGTCCACCAGCACAAACGTATCTAATTTTATAAAGAGGGGAAGGAAACTAATTTTGATCAAATTCTTATGTTTTACTTTAAGGATCAATATTTGACTTATTTGAATGTAGTCATTTGTTTTCAAGAACGTATTTCATTGCTCTCTAACCAACCCCTTTTAAATCTTATTTCTTCAGTGTCAGTCACATTTTCAGATGATTCTACCTGCATTGATATCATTACAGTAGATGTTAAATGTTGCTATGGTGTTACAGTGTGACTATTTGCTTTTAACTTTCTAAAGCATCTGGAAGTCTTCCACCCTGAGAATATCATAAACTTCATAGAGAATGTCCAAATGTGTCAATATTCCAGCAATTTCTTTTGCATTGTGGTATATTATTGTTTCACAAATGCAACAGTAAGATTTTAAAAAACTGATCCAGTGGCCCTCAGAGATAAGAATGCCTCAGTCACTACGTATGATCAGCTGGCAACTGACAGACTCATAAATACTTTCATGATTATAAATTATACTAAGATCCCCCAAATTTAAGATACACAAACTATTTTCGGTGCCAAACTGTTTTCGGTACCAAATCTACCAGTAGATTTACTTTGATACTTACATTATATTCAGACACTACTCCTTTATAAACTTCATAAAACTCTTCAACATTAACTCGATCCATGTTGAACTGGATTGAAACAGAACAAAACTTATTAATCCAATCACCAAAAGAGCATAAAATGAACCACACTCAGCACTTATGATCTCCTGGATATATTTTCTTTACTTTAAAATACAAACCTTGCACAAATTAAGTACTCTGAAGGAGAGTTGTTAAAGATCAGCTTGTTACTACTAAAAATGGGTAATATTTATTGAGTACTTAATGTATCAAGCACTGTTCTAAGAACTGTACATGCCTCATCTCATTTAATCCTGACAATGACCCATGACCTAAGTTATGTAACATACAGGTTATGTAACGTTCAGATCTGTGTTCCATCTCAATCGATCTGACTCCACTGGTCATGGTCTTACCCACTATGCTATACCTCTCTTTGAATAAAACTTCATTCTTCACACACACACACACACACACACACACACACACACACACACACAACGTATATGCAATGTCATGTTGCTTACTGATAGATTAGTGGCCCAAGAAATATTACTAATGAAAAGTACTTCAGATTTTGTAGTGGCCGGAAATAATACCCTTTTTCTGCCAAGCATTCAGAAAAATCCTTAGTCTGGTTCATAGTAAAGCATTTACATAAATCATCTGGAAATCTAAATTCAAAAAGAATTACAAGAGTATGCTTGTAAGATAAACCTTTAAAGACTCTTATCCAGGCTAGATTCAAATTTAGTTAAAAATAAAATTGCATCAAGTTCTAGAGTCTCAAGAACTAAGACCTTAAGTTTTTAAAAATAGCCTCAGAATTTACAATTTTACTTTATTTGTTTCTTTATTGTCACCCGATATGAAGATCACTGAGAAATTTCTGTCTGCCTGGGCAATAATTCAGACTGGGAGGATTTAGTTCATAGGCAACATAACTATCACAGCAGTGAATTTTGTTTGATTTCAGTATTTTATCCTATAGTCCCACAACTTGTTGTATTTTTAATATAAAATATATAACTTATTAAACACTTATAATTTGCTCTGAAATTTCTACAAGGCATTGCCTAAGGTTATTTCATTTAATTCCTAAAATATTCCACTGAGGTAAGTAACAACATTCTCACTGGCCAGCAGACTCGTAAGTGCAAGAGGGCTGCTGACCCAGAATTCAGAAATAGAGCTTCCTGACTCCAAAACTCAATGACTGTGATAGGCACTAAACTATCATGCCTTCCCCATAGGTTCAATCAATCCTTTTCTTTATTATTATTCTTGTTTTCACCAAGCACGTACCCTGGCCAACTAAGCTAGGTTGCAGGCCCAGAGTTAGATCACTGTTTAAATCTAAAATTTCTACACAACATACATTTTTAAAGCAATCTTAGGTCCTACAATCCTCTGAATACATCACCAGGCTAATACTTTCAGAACGTTTTAGCTAACAATTTCTTTTAATCCTAGGTAAGATTCTTCAAATACCAACTTTCTCATTAGTCTCCAAGTTTTGCCTGATGACTCTGTAAACTAGTTGATATTTCTGACCCTATTTTGAATTACAGGCATTCCTACAAATTAGGGACACAAAACTGTCAGAATCCCAGTTACTGCCCTGACCCCTGGTTTTGGATAATGATAATCCTAAGACTTAGCAGAAATCAAAAGCAGCTCCTTTTCATGAAAAGAACACATAAATTACATTGGTAAGAAAAATCTCAGCTCCAAAGTAAGTATTTCATTATCAAAATAGCATAAACTTGCCGGTCTTCACACATTGTAAAACCCAAATTGTTTATCTGATTCCTGTAAGAACTTGTACCCAATTTTTTGTCAAGTGCATCGGTAAGTACAGTACAAAGGAATGAGCTCTACGGAAGTGAGTGTTGCTTCCTCAGTGAGGAGTTTCTATAAATGCAACCACTAGGCAATTTTCAGCAGTCATGGGCTTTGGAGGTTAAGTGGTATAACCGCCAACAGAGTCTGAAATGTGCTAACTCCAAAGAAGGTTTTAAGGGTAAGTCCAGAAACCACCAAAAGGCCCTGGTTAAGGGGAGAAGAAAATATCAGCTGATTCTTTTTCTCCATTCTCTTCTTAGTTACTAAAAAACAGAAAACTCAGTACTAACTACTCAACCTTGTTCTATTGTTTGTAGGAACTAAATACACTGTTTCTATCTATATTTAAATTGCAATCAAAGTCGCTGGAACTGTATAAACCTGTATTATAACCTTAAACTAGGTGTACCATTCAAATTTTAGTTCCCTCAATGAAAGATATGGGTAAAATAATTTCAAAAACATTTTTTTAAATACATTATATGTTAATAAAAATTAAAAAAAAAACATTTTTTTAATTATAAGTTAAAGTTCAGTAACTATATCTTTTTATTTTTAATGTGTTGAGTTCACAAGTACACAGAAAATTCAATATAAAATATTTTTTAAAATCTGTCAAGAAATTATGAGTTATTGCAAACTACCTACCATCTGCATAGCTGAGATTTCAAAACCTGCATCCCGGATAGCCATGAGGATCTTTCCCAGAAGTCCTGAAAGTAAAGAACAAATGGATGCAAAAATAAAAAATTTCTAAGGCATTTTAGTTTCTTAAAAATGCAAATTTTCTCCCTCAAAGTTATTTGCTTACACTCTATATGGAGAAATCACATATTTCTCCAAGGAAAACTAAATCCCTAAAACCAAGCATCACCAATAATCATTTGATTCACTTAGTAAGTGCTTTAGGAATATCAACAGTGATCCTGAAGATTATGCAAAAAACCTTTAAGATATTATTTTGCCCTTAAGCTCCTGAAGTCTAGTGATGTAGAAAATATGCAAATTACATTACAAAAAAACAGAATGCCAAAATACTGGATATGGGAGTTCAAGGATGAGTTCAAAGGAGAAAAATCAAGTAATAACTGAAAGGGTGGTAGAAGTTTAAGGGGAAATGAGAGCATGACTTGGTACTCAAAGACTATAGATGGGTGGGGTTATATGGGCACACACGTATAAAAGGACAGAAGGCACAGGTCTGGGAAAATGTGAGCATCTTAACATAACACTAAGAAGGCAGAAAAGTAAAAACAAAAACTAACAAGCAAAAAAACAGCTGAAAAGGAAGAGACTTGATCCAAATTAACAAAGGCCTTGGATATCAACATGAGGAATTTGGTCCTTATCTCACAGATCAGAGCTTTTTATAATAGGGCCTGCAGATTCTGGGAATCTGAGATTGATTTTGAGATCCCATTAGTTTAGTATAAAAATATGCTAAGCCTTTTTTTTTTTTAAGTCAACTAAAATTCTCTCTCTCTCTCTCTCTCTCTTACACACACACACACACACACACACCCTTCATATATTTTGGATGATCTGGATGCTTGTTTGGTACCCCAAATCCCAAAGAGGTGTGTTTTGTTTTTGTTTTTGTTTTTTTTTACTATTTTACTGCAGCCAGGCAGTGCTATCATAATTGTGGCAGGTTGAGGGATGGGGAAAAATAATGATAGACCTATTTAGACAATGATAGACAATGACAGACCTATTTCTGAAGTAATATAGTCGTACCAAGTGAAGGCCAAATGATACCAGAGCACACTGTGGGAATAAAGGTTCCTCAGAAGTCTGAAGAGTAGGTCCATACCAACTCACAGCCCTCTGTACCATATCCGTGACTTGGTGAATGACTTTTGTCAAACATCCTTTACCTTATCAATGTTAAGTTAAATTTTATTCATTTTGTAGTCTTGTTTGTAATGAATTTGTAAACTGCTTTGGGTATACAGTTGCATGTGCAAAGGTTTATATTTAGTTTTACATTTGGACATATTTAAGTTGCATTATAATTACAATAATTCATGTCAACACTGGGGGTCCATTAGAATATTTTTCCTCCAAAGGAATCACTGTCAGAAGAAATGGAGAGCCACTGAAGCCACTAAAATAGTGTTTTAGGAAGATTACTGATATAATAATGACAGGCAAGCTGGTCTGCAAAAAAGGAATAAAAGGCAGAATGACAAAGGCTTTTGAAACCATCCAGCAGGCTCACGGGACTTAGATGGCAGCACTAGAGAAAGAAGTAATGAATGTAAGACCTTTCCAAACAAGAACAGGACTAAACTGGACACAGAGTGTGAAGATGAAGGAGTACAGTTCTGAGTCCAAGTGACTGAAAGATGGATAGCATCTTTAAGAAGAAAATAACTAATAAAAGCAAATTGATTAATCTCTTGGGGAAGGTCATCAAGATGGCACAACTGCTGGTTGACCAGTGAGCTGGACCCAGGCACTGGAAGGCTCCCCACCCTCTTCCATGCCCTTGGAATATGGGTTCTACTTGCCTTTCCCACTCCTAGAGGCTGCTCCAAGGACACAACCTTGAGATGATGATGATGAATAGTACTGCACAGGACATGTGACTGAACCCAGTTAAGACTTCTAAAGAAACTTTTAAGATTTGGCAGGTGGGTGCAGGAACCCACTTACCTTGCTGCTGCCCAAGACAAGCCTTGTATGTAAGTTTCCTTGCTTATTAGAACAGCCACCTACCAACGTATAGTGAGTGACCTTCCTGTTACTTCAGTCTCTTCCTGCCCTCTGAGTTCAGGGCCCAGTTTCAAATTATATTCAGAAAGCTTCCAAAGAGGTTATGAACCAACAATTAAGGAAAATGACAGTGAATTATTTTTGAACATAGAAAAAGAATTTTAGAACAGAACACTGATCAGTATTTAAGAGAGCATATCCCATGGCTAAAAAATGATCAATAAATGAATGAATAAACTCCCTACATAAAATAGGTGATAAGGGATTGGATTACAATAGCTAGACAGGTAGAGAGCTAGAATGAGACATGCAGACAGGTTAGGGCTGAAATGTGAGAACAGAGGTCTGCTTGTTTGACAAAAAGAAGAGGGAAAGCAAAAAAAAAAAAAAAAACAAAAAACAAAAAACAAAACCAAAAACTGGCAGGAATGAGTTTTGAGAAAATATCTAAAGTTTGGAAATTAAGAACGAAAATGAATAAAGAAAGATATATAAAGAGAGATGTACAGGAAAATGAAGAAAAATATTACAGTAGTATCGCCATATCAAAGGGGAAAAATTCTTAGAACACAGGGATATTCAAGAATTAAAGAAGATTAAGGACCCCTGGAGTGCAGATAAAGCCTTCAGCATAAGCAGGATGGTAAATTGACATTAAAGACATTTGAGAAAGTTGTAGCAACAGAGTGTTAGGCAAATAAGTTAGATAACCCACTAAAAATCTGTACTGAAGACTCAGATGATAATAGATATAAGAAGTTTAACCAATGAGATGATCATAGATATAAGAAGTTTAACCAAAATTCTAAGTCTTTAATCAACAGGAAAAATGTTAGTTAGGAAAGAAAGAAGTAAATTAACAACTACTGAGGACAGGACTCTAATATGAATTTATACCATATATCCTTAAAGCAACACTCTTAAACAGAAGCTACTATTCCACTATAAAGATGAGACTATATCAGGTTCTGGAGAATAAATAACTTGCCTGAAATCATAAAGTAGTGTATCTCCAAATCTCACCGTCTTTCTACAAGTTTAATAAGAAAAAAGAAATGCATACATGGAAGCCAGATACATAAAATTCACTGGACAATATAACTCCCTACACAAGGGCCATGATCATTTTAGTTCTCATTGTATCTCCAGTGCCTAGCATGGTTCTGGCATGTAGTGATGAAGAAATACTGTTCATGGAATTAAGAAATAACCAAAGAGACACACAATCATAGCTCTGCTTGATGTGAGCCCAAGGAACTCTAAGGCTCTACAGAGCACAATTTGAAAATACTAGCAAATTACAGAGGGGTAATTAAAGTTAGAGAGAGGGAAAAGGATTATTGAAAAATGTTGGCTTAGTGATCTGAGGGAAAAAAGTTCATACTTACTTCATGCCATATATAAACAGTAATCCAAAATGAAGGTAAATATAAAACAAAAAAAATTGTTTACAGATATATATTTATGGATATTTTCTTCTCATGATAAAGGTAGCCTTTTTAAATATGAAAGGCAAAAAAAAAAAAAAGAGAGAAAGAGTTCTGTTTCTGTTGTAGCTTAGTAGCTCCAATTGCAATAACCATCCCTCAGATAATAACCATACACTCCAGAAAAAAATATAAAAATAAACTACCTGGAAGCACTTAGTGGATTCCCTGTTTTTGCAGTGGTCAGCCTGAGGAGAAGCCATAGTCTGCACAAACTCCGACTGAAAGCCCATAGAATTAGCAAACTTAAAGAACTAGAAGACAAGGTTTAGGCAATCATGGACACTGGAAAGTGAGTAGACAGATAATAGAAAAAAAGAAAATCCAGAGAGGAAAGTCTGACCTCTGTGTATAAACATTGCTCAAATCTTGGGGAAACAAGCATTCATACATGGAGCAGACTCACAGAAGCCCAGCTAAGATGAGAACTGAATGGAGCTTTGATTTACTACCCACCAAAGTGGAAACAGAGATTGCCTGATCAATTCAGCAAGTTTACTGGTTGCATTTAAAATATCAATATATCTTTGAAGAAGAGGACATCTAGAATTTTGTTATACCTCATTTACAATGCTCAGGATGTGATCCAAAATTATTTGACATATGAGGACAGAGAAAAACACAACCTATCCCCAAGACGAAAGAAAACCACCTTGGATGACCCCAATGTTACAATTAAAAAACAGATTTTAAAGTAACTGTTATAACTGCTTAATGAATAAAAGAAAAATATACTCAAAATACATGGATAGGAAATCTCAATAGGGATTAAGAACTGCGAAAAGAATCAAATTAAACATCTAGCATCTGAACTACAAAATTCAGAGTAGAGACTTAATAAATTTCAACATAGAATGAGTCAAACAATCTGAAGTGAGATCAACAGAAATTATCTCATTTGAAGAATAGACAATTTTTGAAAAACAATGAACAGAGTAGCAGGATGAAACAATACCAAAAAGTCTAGTATACATGTAATTGGAGCCTAAAATAAGTCAGAAAATATTTAGAGAGCTAATGGCTGAATTTTTTTCCAAATTTGTTGACCTACTGAACCTAAATTTATGCTATTTACCAATCACAAGCAAATTTTTTAAATAAAGAAAACAACAAGGCACATCACCATCCAGCTGCTAATAATCAAAAATAAAGAAACTCTTGAGAGCAGCCAGAGAAAATGACTCATTGTATATAGGGAATAACAATTTCAATGACTGCTGACTTCTCATAAGAAAAGAGGAGGCCAGTAGACAGCTGAACATTTTTAATGTGCTAAAAGAAAAACAAACTGTCAACTTGAAATTCTAGCTCACCACTTCAAGAATCATGGTAAAATAAAGACACTGAGATAAAAGAACACTAAAGGAATTTATTTTCACCAAACTCTTACTTCAAGAAATGTTAATAGACGTTATTTAAGTTGAAGGAAAATGAAACAAAATTTAAAAACAGGATTTTTCAGGAGAAACGATGAGCATAACTAAGGGTAAATATGTGGGGAAATACAAAAGACTATTTTTCCTCTTAATTTCTTTAAAATACATATGCGTGATTAAAGCAAAAAATTTAACATTGTATCGTGGGTTTTAAAATGTATGTGAATATAATACATATCAGAAATATAAACCAAGTTGAGGAAGAAAATGGACCTTTACAACTGAAAAATTTCCACATTTTATGTGAAGTAGTATAATATCAATACATTTTAAATAGACTGAAAATTCAAGATGTATACTTTAATCCTTAGAAGAGTGATTCCAAAAAAGTCTTCACATAAGCCACATCGCCATTACCCGGGGAACTTGTTAGAAGTGCAAATTTTCAGGACCAACACTAGACCCAATGAATGAGAATCTGAGTGGAGACCAGAAATCATTACTTTAATAGACCCTCCATGAGATTCTGTTATATGCTGAAATTTGAGACCCAAAGTCCTTGCGTAACCACAAAAAAAAAAAAAAACAAGAAAGGAAGGAAGAAAAGATTTATACCTAAAAGGCCAATAAATAAATTAAAATGGGATCTGTGGAAATATCAATTAATCCAAAAGAAGAAAGGATAAAGATCAAAAAGGGAGGAGGGGAGAATAGAAAATAAAATCATAAACCTAAAACCAATCATATCAATAATTACATTAAATGTTAGTGAACTAAAAATTCCCATTTAAGGCAGAGATTTTAGATAAATTAACAAAATAAGATCCAATTATATGCTATCAACAGAAAACCAATTTTAAATATAAAGACACAGGGAGGTTGAAAATAAATGATGGAAAAAGATACCATGCAAACAACAGGTGTAAGAGAGCTGAGGTGGTTATATTAATTTCAGATAAAGGAGAATTTATAATGTCCTAAGAGGGAATTGGGAGATCGTACCTTAGACAGAGCGCTGGAGGAAGATGGATGTTCATGACAAACAGAGCAGTGAGCAAAGGTATGGGGATATAAAGCAGGCACAGTTCTTCTGGTGGAGGGGAAGTCAGACAGGAGGGAAGACAGGGCAGGTGGCAGAAACTGTATGACAGGAGGACTTATAGACCATATTTAGAGGTTTGGGTTTTATCCAATAGGCCAGAAGTTCTCACACCTCTTGGTCTCATGGACACTTTAAAAAGTTTGTATTTATATAGATTATATATCAATATTTATTATAAGTGAACAAATTTAAGAAAAAATTCTTAAATCTTAATTTAAACATAACAAAAATTTGGGGCGCCTGGGTGGCTCAGTGGGTTAAAGCCTCTGCCTTCGGCTCAGGTCGTGATCTCAGGGTCCTGGGATCAAGCCCCGCATTGGGCTCTCTGCTCAGCAGGGAACCTGCTTCCTCCTCTCTCTCTGCCTGCCTCTCTGCCTACCTGTGATCTGCCTCTCTGTGAAATAAATAAATAAAATCTTTAAAAAAAAAAAAAAAAAAGGAAACGAAACATAACAAAAATTCTTTACATGGTGACATAAATAACATTTTGTGAGAAAAATGACATTTTCCAAAAAAAAAATTAATGAGAAGAATGGCATTGTTTTATATTTTCAAAAATCTCCTTAATATCCTGCTTAATAGAAAGCAGCTGCATTCTTACATCTGTTTCAGCTTTCAATCTGCTGCTATGTGTTGTTCTGGTTAAAGTATATTTAGTTAGAAAATAGTGAAGTATTTTAATAGCCCTTAATATAAATGTATACATTCTTTACTTGACAAATAGTATTTTCTTCAAAGCTCACTGCAACATGTAATTTCAAACTTCTACCAATGAGCTTTTTTTTTTTTTTTTTTTTTTTACTCTGTTACATTAAAATCCACTGGTCTATTGTATAATTTGAAAGAATCTTTTACCCATGCATGATTTTCTAATATCACACATTGATCATTTAGAAACTATTAGTTTACTGAATTATACAGATCTTCCTAATGCTATTACAGTATATCAGGAAAAAAAAATCACATTTGTTAACATCACCACCAATTTCATCAGAATAGTCTGTAAGTTATTAGGAAACTGTCAAGCTTAAGGTGGTAAATACAGTGTTGCAAATTATGATCTTCATCTGCCATTTTACCTTCCTTGGGATTTTTATCTTTGGTAACAACTTTTGTCAGTCATCATTTCTTCAAAATAACAGGCCTACTTACTTCAAGAAAAATTCATATCAAATACCCAAGTTTGAATAACCATACTTTTCTGTCATTCTTTCAAATAAAGATGACAGCCCATGGAAAAGCCATCTAGTTGAGCTCACAACTCAAACAACTAGACAAGTACTTTTCCTAAAGATCGCTTATATTTCAGTATGAAGCAAAAAATATATACTTCCTATTTCTTCACACACAATATTAAAAAGGCATATACTTGAAGGCCAGGAATTTAATAAGATTAATAATTTTCACTGCTTCGTCAAGGACATTCTTAAGTGAAAGTGGCTTTTATTTTCTTGCAAGCACATGATAGCTAAAAGTACAGTGACTACTAGTACCTAGTACAGTTTGCTACCACTATCTTCATTTTGCTAAGGCACCAGCAGTTCTATCTACCATTGGTTTTGCACCATTAGTGCAAATGTCACATTTTAAAAGGCAAATAAACTTATTGTTTTTATGAAATTGGTTTGATTTTCCAGGTACCTCAAAGGGTCTTATCTGTTATAACAAAGAAAATGCTTTACATGATTACATAAGAATCTTGATCTAAATATGGAAGCAGAATTAAGCCCCATGCATTAATCAATATGAAGAGAAACCAACAATGGACATCTATTATAAATCTATAATCACATTAAACCATGCCCAGTGAAATGTACCACTTGAACAGAATAATTCTATTCACAGATAAATCAATAAAAAAGATAGTTCAAGTAACATTGCCATTCTGCCAAGAACAGTCAGATGTGAGTCAAGGATATTGCTTTTTTTATATTCAGTTGGTTGTGTGTGGAGGCAGGATAGAGAGGCATTTAAGAAACCTGCTCTGTGTTTAACAGCTTGAAACAACAAACTGTCAATAACCATATGTCCTTTACTTTGTTCTAGATAGAAAATGTTCAGATGACTGAACAAATAACAATAACTATGTAAATGAAATAGCAAAAAGAAAAAAAGTAAAATTGTATGCCATGAAGCAAACAAGTTCAAAAGGGTCAAACAAAGCAGACTGCTTTTTTACTTGGCTGGTGTTTGCATAGCTATTTTGTTTTTTTAATGGTTTGCTTTTAACTCCATGAGTGCTCTTAAATTTTTTGAATGTCAAATCATGTCTCCATCCCCACTCCCAGTGCCTTAGTTCCGCATCCCTATACCTTGCACTTGGACAGTTCAAAAGCCTCTTATTTAAGTGGCCACACTATATCCAATCATCAATATTAGAAATCTATTGCTTTGCTTTTCTAAAAACTCTTGCTTCTCCCAGAATTAGAAGCCCTCATCCTCTTTTTGAAAAAACGGATCTCATTTGCTTAGAAAGGGAGCTGCTTGCCATCTTCCTATACTACTCTATGACCACGGTCTCAGTACGTAGTCAAGAGGTGGCAGCAGACCTATTAGCGCTTGGCTAGATAGAGCCAGAGTAATGCACATAAAGATGGGCCTATCATTGGCAAAAGCCAATCAGAGTCCTTCCCTGGGATTTTTTTTTTTTCAGATTTTATTTATTTATTTGACAGATCACAAGTTGGCAGAGAGGCAGACAGAGAGAAGAGGGAGCAGGCTCCCCACTGAGCAGAGAGCCCGATGTGGGGCTAAATCCCAGGACGCTGAGATAAGGACCTGAGCCAAAGGCAGAGGTCTAACCCACTGAGCCACCCAGGCCCCCCCCATCCCCTTTTTTAAGAACCAGGGGAAAAAGCACTCTCCACTACATTCATAAGTATGTGAGCCCTATAGTGCTGGCCACTGTCCCTCTCCCCCAAGATGCTGGGCAAAGTTTAACTAAGAGCATGAAGCTGACAATCAAGAGAAGCAAATATAAAACCCAGAGAGAAGAGAGATATTGACCAAATCTGTTTAGAGTCCTCCCTAGTCTAGTACAGTCTCTCCCCTTCTCCTAGCAGAACAGTTAAATGAGAATTAGGGGATTCGAGCTAGGATTCTATCAGCTGCACTAACAGTGTCCTCATTAGACCATCTTACTTACATAAGAAAGGATATACTGCAGCCTGCAAAAGAAAGGTAGTAGGAAGGGTGGAAAAAGAAGAAACAGTCAAAAAAAAAAAAAAAAAAAAAAAAAGATGTGGTATTCTAATGTGTGATAGAGAAGGATTTATAGACAACAACAAATAACCTGAAAAAAATCCTAGGCATAGCCAAATGATCAATAAGTGGGATTAGAAGATGATCCCTCCCTTTGTCCACAAAGTTCAAAAATGATCATGGCTGGAGAGTATATAAGAGAAGGAACTGATAATATAATATTCAGGTACATTGAAGTTCAAATGGTTTTTTGTTTTTTGTGTTTTTTTTTTTTAAGAAACAGTAGACTTAACCACTTAATTTAAAACTGGCTTTTACCAAATACGGAAACAAAAATGCAAGGCAACAGAACAAAGCAGGCACTTTAACACCAATTGGTATCAACAACCAAAAAGGAAGAGCATAACTTTTCCCACTAAATTTTCACATTAAATCATATGACATGGGGTGTACCACTTGGAAGAAAACAAACGGGCACCAGGCTTACATGAGATGGATGACCAGGTGCAGGAGCAGGTATCCTGGGTCACCAAAGCAGGTACAGTGAGATCCAGATACAATGAGGTCCTAATATAATGTCCAAGACTTACTTGGGTAGGGAAGCAGCAACATGATGAGAGTCTTGGGAATTGGGACAAGCTTCTCCCAAGAATTACTGTGAAAATCGAGCTTGAATATAAAGTAGAAACGAATAAAGACAGGATTTTTTTTCGGTTTTAAATAAACGCGTAAGTTGTATATATTTTTCAGAATATTTTTTCTCCCTCTGATCTGGTATCTGAGGAGGGTCAACAAATCGGTGTTAGCAGATTTGCCTTGATTTGGTTCTGTTACCAATCTTCATCACCCCTACAAGGAAGTAGGCTGTCTCAAAACAGCCCAGAGTTAAAAATGAGTTATTCTCTCTCCCCTTCCAGCTGCCAAGAAAGGGTAAAACCTCCCACAGTATGGCACAGAAGAGGAAGATTATCAACACTTAGACATGAGATATTTGGCCAGGGGCTAAGTAGCAACTTGCTCTCCAGGCCACGGATGTTTACATCTTGGCAAAAAACCCAATTTGAAAAGCTCTCTCCTTGGCCTGTGTCAATTTAACCTCTATGTGGTCTCAGTTTCTTCCTGATTTGTAAAAAGTGTAGTTCCTCCCTCCTAGGGATGTTATGAGGATTAGATGTGTCTTTTTATGTAAAATTCCTAGACCGGCCAGTGGCACACAATAGCACTATGAGTGAACGTTAGCAGTCGTAGATAATAACAGTCACAAGTGAATTAGTATAAATTCACCTGAATACATAGCTTTGCTTATAGAGTTAGCATGAATCCATTTTTAGCAGTTCCGTTCAAATGTAAGCATGTCACACTTCCCATTTCACAAGAGCACCCTGTGCCGTGAAGACACCTCAAGGAGGCTGATGCTGGTGTCCAGGTCATCTGGCCGCTGATTGATGCGAAATAAGGAGCCAGGGTCACAGCAACACCAGCCACACACAAAACAGAGCCCAACAGACACACTGAGTCTCGCGAGAAGAAAACCACTGTTGCAGAAGCCAGCAGTACCTGGCAAACACAGTGATTCACGCTAGGAGTAAGTAGATCAAAGCAAGAAAAGAAGGGAGGAGGAGATCCTCACATGGCCGCTGACATTGCTCTCTCTTCCACTGTTTCTTTTTCCACCCTTCGTACTACAACCTTTCTTTCTCAGGCTGCAGTATACCCTCTTTTATGTAAATAAGGTGATCTAATGAGGACACTATTAGCGCAGCTGATAGAAACCAGCTTGAATCCCCTAATTCTAATACAGCGAACAAAATCAACATTGCCAAAGGGGTAGCAATATTGACAATGAACAAAACAGAAGTCAGGGGAAAATATCTTAGGATATTTAAAAAAGTAAGACTAGAATATCACAAATCTATACGCACAGGATGACACATCATTTATAAAGAAAAATAATATCAGAAGTAAAGCAGAGAGAAAGAAACATAGCATTCTCAAATTTTTGCAGACTCAATAAAAAATAATAGATTTTTATAAAAATTAACCATATTCTAAACATCCCACCAAAATAACTATAATAAAAATTATATGAGTTATTTTATTTGACTAACATATAATAAAATGAAATAATTTCCAAAAAAGTTAGTAACAACAAAATCCAAAATCTTGGGAATGTATAAGTAGTCTCCCAAAGAACGAGTGGTGGCTGACACAAGAATAAATATCTGAGTAACAAATCAGAAGAAACCATACCAAGTCAAATAACATTTAGGAGGTAGAATATAATGAAGCAGGTAATATCAAATACACAACACTATGGAAGTACTATATACCCTCTCTCTGGAAGATAAATTAGGGTTCATCAAAAACTTTAAAATTTTATTATTTGGTATACGAATTGCATCTCTTGAAATTATTCTAAGGATAAATAAGACCACAAGGATTTACAAAGGAAAAAACTAATCACAGAAGTATTAATAACATTTTTAAAATTTCTAAGTAAAAGGTAAAGAGGATTACATCTCAACAACTATTATTCAGACTTTAAAATTATGTTTTCAAAGATTATTTAGTTGCACAGAAAAAAATTCAAAATACAATGTTAGGTTAAAAAAGGTGCAATATAAACTTACATAGATAGGATAATTTTTTATTCATTTTATGAAAATAGTATTGCCTCAATACCAAAAACAAAGTACAAAAAATATATAATCATGTATCAATAACCCAATATATATTTATACAACATATAGTTGTAAAAATTCTTAACAAAATATATTAGCAAATTGAATTCAGCAATATGTAAAAAGAACTATATATATCATGACCAAGTGAGGTTTATTTCAGGAATGCAAGCCTGGTTCATTGTTCAAAAAAAAAATTAATCAATGTAATCTGCTATATTAACAGGATTAAGGAAGGAAAAAAATTACATGATCATATCAACTGATGCAGAAAAAAAATCTGAAAAAACTCATCACCTATTCATGATCAAAACTCTGAGAAAAATTAGGAAAAGAAGGGAACTTCCTGAACTTCATAAAAAGCATCTACAAAAGAACTAAAGCTAAGCTTATGCCTAATAGCAAAAGGCAAGATTGCCCATTCTCATTGTTCTTATTCATTGTTCTTATTCAATATAGTGTCAGAAGCTGAAGCCAGAATTGACCATAATAAAAAAATAAAAGTTATCTGAATATCAAAAAAAAGTTCAAGCCAGTAAATAAAGAAAAGGCATTCAGATCAGAAAGAGACGTAACTGTCCCTACTGTTTATGACAGATTGTCTATACAGATAATTCGAAAAGCTACAAAAAAATTCTAGAATACTGATATCACCAAGATTGCAGGATACAAGAGAAGCATACAACACTCAACTGTATATCTACACATTAGCAATAAATATGTGGACATTGAAATTGAAACTACAATATTATTATCACTCAAAGAAAAAAATTACCAGGCATAAGTCTAACAAAATATGCACAGGACTTGTTATGAAAACTACATGATGCTGGATTGAAAATCTAAATAAACAGATGAATGGATAAAGATATGGTCCATATCATCAAGGAATATTATGCCTCCATCAGAAAGGATGAATAACGGATGAATACCCAACTTTTGTATCAACATAGATGGGACTGGAGAAGATTATGCCGAATGAAATAATCAAGCGGAGAGAGTCAATTATCATATGGTTTCACTTACATGTGGAGCACAAGGAAAGACATGGAGAACATTGGGAGAAGGAAAGGAAGAGTGAATTGGGGGAAATCAGAGGGGGATATGAACCATGAGAGACTGTGGACTCTGAGCAACAAACTGAGGGTTTTGGAGGAGAGGGGTTGGGTGTGTGGGTGAGCCTGGTGGTGGGTATTGAGGAGGGCACGTACTGCATGGAGCACTGGGTGTGGTGCATGAATAATGAATCTTGTAACACTGAAAAAATAAAATAATTTTAAAAAAGGAAAAGAAAACCTAAATAAATGGAGTCATAGTATTCATGATTCAGAAGATTTAACACAGTAACGATGTCAATTCTCCTCAAACTGCCAGATTTAGTGCAATTCCTACCAAACTCCCAACAAGATATTTTGTAGATACAGACAAGCATATTCTAAGATTATATGAAAAAGTAAAGGAACTAGAATAGCCAAAACAATTTTAAGAAAGAGTCAAAGAAATCCATCTACTCAATTTCCTAGCCATTGTATTGCTACAGTAATCAAGACTGTGCAGGACTGGCACAGCAACAGACATATCGACCAATGGAACAGAATTGAAAGCCCAGAAGTGGATCCACACAAATATGATTTTTGACAGAGACATAAAAGCAGTTCAGAGGAGAAGAGATAGCCTTTTCAACAAACCCAGTGACATGACTGTACAAGGAAAGTTGGAAAACATAGTCTCTTGACAGGATAGTCACTTATCAGAATTCTACACTGTGGAAAGACAACACAAATTTCAGAGAGGACACTTAGTCTTTCTTGTATGTATTGTATGTGCTATTCATGTCATTTCATGCAATCCTCACAAAAGCCCTCTGAGGCACATACTAGTATCTTCATTTTACAGATTTTTTTTTTTTAAAAAGATTTTATTTATTTGACAGAGAGAAACATAGTGAGAGAGGGAACACAAGCAGAGGGAATGGTAGCGGGAGAAGCAGGCTTCCCGCCGAGCAGGGAGCCCGATGCGGGGCTCGATCCCAGGACCCTGGGATCACGACCTGAGCC
This sequence comes from Procyon lotor, assembly GCA_028646535.1. Classification (NCBI taxonomy): domain Eukaryota; kingdom Metazoa; phylum Chordata; class Mammalia; order Carnivora; family Procyonidae; genus Procyon; species Procyon lotor. Next base: position 45,057,111 of record CM053618.1, read on the forward strand.
GAAGGCAGACACTTAACGACTGAGCCACCCAGGCGCCCCCATTTTACAGATTTTTATCATCTACAGTCATGGGAACAACAACATGCTTGAATAATAGCTGGTAAGAGAGAGAACTGAATTTAAACCCAGTTCTGCTAGCCCTAGAATCTGATTCTAACATACTACAGTAAAATAATTGAAATATTTAATTGGCTTGTACACATCATTTAATTCACTAGTTGATGTATATTGGAGGAGCTCAGAACATGCCATCCCAAAATACAATGCTCTGGTATATTGACTATTTTGGGTTAAAAACATTCAAGTGTCTCAGCAAATACTAGAAAAAACACTCTGACCTTCCTTTTCTTAAAAGCAGGGGATGAAATTCCCATAGGAAAAATATCCTCCCTATACCAATAAGAAAGCAACATTTTTATCATGAAGGATAAGAAGCTGAAGCTGAGAATTCTACACAAACAGACCTTGTGAAAATCATTCTTCTCTTCCTTCTGCCATCAGTCACATCCACAATTGGCATAACTGCCTCTCTTTGTTCAACCTAATATAAAAGCAGGTAGGTTTTCTCTATTTCTTTGGGTCATCATTCCTCTATTTCTATGGGTCGTCATTCCTTATGAAGGTTCCCATGTCATGCAAAACTTGTATTAAATAAATCTGTATGCCTGTCTCCTGTTGATGTATCTTATGCCAACTTAATTCTCAGGCTCACTCCCAAAAAAACTAAAAGGGTAAAGGTAAAAGTTTACATCCCCTACAATATGCAAAAATATATATTTATATGTGCACGACTTATCATTTTTGATCTTCTGAATATATACTACAAAATCAACAAAAGAATATAAAATGTGTATCTAGTAAATTCTGAAATGTTTCCAGGATCATCACCCAGTTTATTGATCATTCAGAATTTAAGGTTTCCTTTCTTCTAACCAAGCATTACTCAATTCAACCGAAGGATCTTAATACTAATCCCAGCAGACATGCATAGCAAATATCCTGGGGCACGAAGACCAGGTGGAAAAGCTTTCTGTTTCCTAGACTGCAATATGTTTCTGGGCAATACCGCCTCACTAATAATCTTCCAATAATTTTTAATCAGAAGAGAAGATACACCTGCAAATTAGTTTGACTGCACATGTGTTATGATTTTCTGCCTTCTAGTAAGGAAAAATATTATAGAATCTCTTTAAATCAACTGCAGATGAGAGTGTGTTTAGCAGAACTGTTAAAGCAAGAACTAGTGAGGCTTTTCGATCTTTAAGGATCTCAAATTATTCCATTAGCTGATCAGAAAATCTATTCTAGGAACAAGTAGGCTTAATAAAACACAGACCCAGTTCGTCCAATAGCATTTCTGATTCTCCACTTATACCACACACCCAGATCCAAAATGCACGTTTATCCTTACCCATGTCCCAAGAACTGTAATCTGTAAATTCCTTAAAAGGCAATAAAAAGAATAACCAATGTAACTTTACAGATGTACCCGCAATATGGTAACTCAGTGTATTTAAAATTCATAATGTAATTAAGTGAGTAGAAAATAGTACAAGCAATCTTATACCAACTTAGAAATAACAGAGAAGCAGCACAGGATCTAAGATCTCCAGGAAAAGACCGTCAAGAAGCCCCCCTTGCTGGGAAGACAAGGATAGGCTCAGCACAGCAAAAGCAGCCAAGAACAGCTATCGTGGCCGAAACGAGGTCACAGTTTCAAAACAAGGACAGTTCAAGAAAAACAAAAAGAGTACCAGGCAAATCAGAAACTGAAAAATTTTGTAGTATTAGGCAAACAGGTCATGAGAAGTCCAAGTCAATGCCAAGTTACTACAGAAAACAAGTCAATCACGCAGCCACAAAGCAATACTAAGTTTCTACGCCACAGGATACTGCCCACTTCAATACAGGGTGAGAGCCTAATTTTGAAAGGGCAGTCGCTCCTGTGGACGATGGAATAAGCACAATACCATTAGAAGTAGATTTAGGAAATTCTCGTGAATTATACAAGTGCTATACATGTTCTAACTCATTGATGGAAATCTGTTAATCTTCTAGGTAAACATAATGAAAAAGAGTGAAAAAGGCAACTCAAACCATGGTTGCATTAGCTCCAACATGAATAAAAGTAAATAAATCTTTTCCCTTTTATTTTTTTAAAGATTGTACTTATTTGAGAGAGAGAGAGACAGGTAGTGAGAGAGAGCATGAGTGGGGGGGGGTGGCAAGCAGAGTCCCCGCTGAGGGCTCTGGACCTCGATCCCAGGATCCAGAGATCATGACCCGAGCCCAAGGCAAACCCGTAACCAACTGAGCCACTCAGGAGCCCCCAGTTTTTGTCTTTTTAAAAGACATAAAAGAGAAAGATTCTTGGGGTACCTGGGTGGTTCAATTGGTTAAACATCCAACTCTGGATCTCAGCGCAGATCTTGATCTCAGGGTCATGACTTAAAGCCCCACCCTGGGCTCCACATTGGGCCTGGAGCCTACTTAAAAAAAAAAAAAAAATTCCCAAAGCTAGTCTTTTGTATGGTTTTTTCCAATGAGTACATTGATCTTTGTTTATTCCAGCTACCCAAAGTCCCAGTTAAGGAAATCCACAAATTTAGACATCTACTTCAAGAACATCATTTCTTCTGATGATTTTAAGTGGCTCTGATTTCCCCAGCTGACAAGACCTATATTGTCATTCATAAATAGGCTTAAAAATCGATATAACGCCAACAATATGGGCCACAAATTATTTAACCCCTGCTCCCTGTCTGCTAGAAGCACATTACTGTCTTGTCCTGGGTATTTCTCCATATAGTCCTTACGTAGGGGGCAACTCTCCTGTCCAGTGGTTCTCAAAATGTGGTCCCTGCACAAGCAGTAATAGCACGACCATGACTTTGAGACTTGACAGAAATGAAGACCTACTTAATTGGACACTCAGGAGGTAGAGCCCAGGAATCTTTAACTAGTCCCCCCAGGTGACCTGGATGCACACAACATCTGAAAACCAGGACTGTGAGCCAGATCTCTGAGGACAGCAGGGCATCACAAAAACCATTCTCCTGACCACGAAAATGGTAATGAGACCCGAAAAGCCTATGATTTTAACTCTGTCATATTTTTACTTAACCGCACTACTCCAAACCTATATGGTCTTAACAAGGAAGTCAGAAAATATTGATTCTTAAATGTTGTACTTTTTGTCCTAGTTTTCTTTACTCTCTATCACTCAATTTTTAAGAACATTCTTCCTCAGGAAACATGCAAAATGGAAATAAAAGGGTGTATGGTGGAAGAGTTTCCCTCCATCGCAGCATCTCAGTACTTCTCAAATGCAATCAGTGTTAGGAACTTCTTATATATTCTTCTAGAAATATTCAATATATATACCCAAATATACAGACACGATCTTTGTTTTGCTGAAATACATACTATTGCCATCTATTTTTTTTTTAAAGATTTTTTATTTATTTATTTATCAGAGAGAGAGAGAGCACAAGCAGGGGGAGCGGCAGACAGAGAGAGAGGGGGAAGCAGGCTCCCCGCCGAGCAAGGAGCCCGATGCGGGACTCGATCCCAGGACCCTGGGATCATGACCTGAGCCGAACACAGCCGCTTAACCAACTGAGCCACCCAGGCGTCCTTGACATCTTATTCTATGCCTCGCTCAATTTCTATGTATTTACTGTAAGATATAAAATTTATGTATTTTGTAGTAAAATATATAACAGATAAGCTCAGCTTCATAAACAATTTTAGGATTTTTTTTTTTTTTGACAGAGAAAGAGTACAAGTAGGCAGAGCAGCAGGCAGAGGGAGAGGGGGAAGCAGGCTCTCCACTGAGCAGAGATCCTGTTGCAGAGCTCAATCCCAGGAGCCTACGATCGTGACCTAAGCCGAAGGCAGCTGCTTAACCAACTGAGCCATCCACACACCCCTCAAACAATTTTAGAGTATCTATGGTAACCACCACCAAGATAAGAAAACCAGAATACTTCCAGCACCACAGAAGCCCTCCCCAATCACTGGCCTTTCTCCTCTCAGCAAATACCTGACTGCAATAACCTTTCCCATGCACTTCTTTATTCTTCACTACATACATATGCATTCTTGGAAAATATAATTGACTTCTGCCTGTAGCTGAACTTTTTAGGAACAGACTAATACGGCATATATCCTTAAGTCTTGATTATGTTGCTCAACTTCATGATTATGAAATGCATACAGGTTGTTGTGCTTGCCTCTGTTTGACAGAGGAGGAGGAACACGTCACATTGCAAATAGAACCTCTAAATGGTGGGAGTAAGTGATTTTTAAGACAAACAATCGTATTTCTAAGTTTTCTATAATGTAGATTATTAATTATTAATAAAAGAAAAATTTCAATAAAAGCTATTAAGATAAGTCTCCAGCTAAAACTTAGCATTACCCACCTCTCTCTCTCTTTGGTGTCTGTTCTTTAAAAGGAACATTCTGGTAGTTCAACACTAAAGAACACAGTTCCCAAACAAAACATTCAACATTATTTAATTATGACTCGATGTAAGATGATTTTCTTAGAGTGATGAATTTTTGTTAAGAACTCAAACTGGAGATGTAGATATAGATATAGACGTATATCTATAGCTATATAGGGCGTAATTTATCCTCACACCATACTTGTGAAGAATTTGAGGTATGGGCATTGAATTACATTAACAGTGATCAGATTAAGTGAAAACTATCATTAATATAAAGCCAAACACTGTACAACTCACATTGAAAATTTTATCTTCTGACACAGCCTAATGCCTATTAAGTAAGATTTGGCTTCTGCTGCAACTTCTTCCTACATATGTCTCCTGGGACAAGGGAA
>CM053618.1:45062459-45111107 GCA_028646535.1 Procyon lotor
TGTATGTATGTATGTGGGTATAAATGAGTATGTATTCATCCCAAGGTAATCTTAATATTGCTCTCCACAGCTTATCAACACCAAATATTATGACTTCCTGTGGAAGTGTTGATAACCATGTTATTGTCACCATCTTGCATCTTGTCACCATCTTCCATCTTGCTATGGAGCCATACATGTCAAGGAAAAAACATGGAGGTTAAGAGAGACCAGGTCTGCATCTTGGATTCCCTAAAGTAGCAGAAATAACTTATTATTAATCAGCCTCAGCTCACTTATCTGGAAAAGAATGATATATCCACCTACTTGGCATTATTTCTGTGAATATTAAAGGAGATAATGTATAAGGTATTCAGTTTACAACCCAGCATAAGGTGGTAAGGTCTCTGTAAATGTTTGGTAACCATCATGCATGTTAGTTTCCTGTAATTGTGGTCCTAAGGATCTACGAGATATTAAAGTACTTCCTCAACAATTAAAGAAGTACCCATTGTATGTTAATAAAAAAAAATAAAAAGAAGTACCCATTATGCAACAAGATCTTTAAGGTTCAGAGCCTTTCAACCAATAATTTTATTTCTAGGAAACTAGCCAGAGGAAATGATTAGAGATATTGCCAAATATTAATGTACAAAAATATTATCAAAAACCTAGAAACAACCTAAGTTACTCAATATTATACATCTATATGATTGTATAGTGCACAACTATTCAAATACTTAAGAATTAAGAGCATCCAAAAATGCTCCTTAAAATTAAATTAAAATAGCCTACGGATACACATCTCAACCATGTTAACAATTACATATCAGTGTACACACACACACGCACACACACACATTCAGAAGAAAAGGATTTAAATATAAAAATATTAACAATGATGATCAAGATAATGAGAAAACAGGTAATTCTTACTGTTTCTTTTCTTACTTTATTATTCCAAATTTTCTACTGCATACCTGAATACCTCAATTTCTGAATTGATATTTAGAAAAAAATGAAACTAAATACCCCATTCAATTATGTTTATTATTGAGAATATTCTAGCTTTTTTAAGGATAATCTTAAATTATACCCATCTTATTTTCAAAAGGATTTGGAATAGTTGACAAAACTACATACGACAGACTAAAATAAATAGAAGACAAAGATAAAAACACCTGCAAACTCTCAGTACACAGTCACAAATACAACCTACCTATCTATGCATGCGTGCGCGCGCGCGTGTGTGTGTGTGTGTGTGTATTTACACATTCAAAGAACATTGTTTCAGATACTAAGAACTAAAGGAAGTTTCCCCAGCTGTGTGTGTGTGTGTGTGTGTGTGTGTGTGTGTGTGTGTGTGTGTGTGTGTGTGTGTGTATTTACACATTCAAAGAACACTGTTTCAGATACTAAGAACTAAAGGAAGTTTCCCCAGCTTTCTCAGAAAGGGCATACCTTTCTGAGATACGGTAGACATTGTTTTAAATTGTACATTGAGAGAATTATTTCAGTGAATTAAGTGAATCGGTTATATGACTGGGAAAGAGGAGGCAGGTTTAAAGTCAAGGAATCAAGACCTGAAACAAGATAAGCATGACCATGATCTGAAACTCAAGAAAAACCTTTTTAAGAGTATAGATACAAAAATAAATATAGATGGAGACAGATTTTTTCCCTCATTTATTCATGTGACTTTAAAGAAAAATAAAATATTAAAATTATATTTTATATCATTTTATATTTTATAAATTTTATATTTTTATAAAATTATATTTTAATTTCTGCATATAAAATACATCAAGAAAATAAACTAACAAGGGCATTTTGGTTCTTTCCACAGTTTGGCAATTGTGGCCATTGCTGCTATGAACATTGGGGTACATGAGGCCCTTCTTTGTACTGCATCTGCTTCTTTGGGGTAAATACCCAGTAGGGCGATGGCAGGGTCATAGGGTAGCTCTATTTTTAGTCTCTTGAGGAATTTCCACTCTGTTTTCCAAAGTGGCTGCACCAGCTTGCAATCCACCAACAGTGGAAGAGGGTTCCCCTTTCTCCACACCCTCTCCAACATTTGTTTACTGTCCTGTTGATTTTGGCCAATCTAACTGGTGTAAAGTGGTATCTCAGAGTGGTTTTGATTTGAATCTCCCTGATGGCTAAAGATGATGAGCATTTTTTCATGTGTCTGTTAGCCATTTGTATGTCTTCTTTGGAAGAGATTATGCAGAGTGAAATAAGTCAAGCGGAGAGCGCCAATTATCTTATGGTCTCACATGCTGAGCATAAAGAAAAACATGGAGGGCACTGTGAGAAGGAAGGGAAGGGGTAATGGGGGGAAATCAGAGAGGGAGATGAACCATGAGAGACTGTGGACTCTGAGCAACAAACTGAGGGTTTTGGAGGGGAGAGGGTCGGGGGTTGGGCGAGTCTGGTGGTGGGTATTGAGGAGGGCATGTATTGCATGGAGCACTGGGTGTGGTGCATGAACAATTAATCTTGTAATACTGAAAAAATAAACATTTGGGGGGGAAAAAAGAAACTAATAAAATAAATTCCTATTAACAAAATGCATTTGGATATACTGTATTCAAGATAGCACTTACCTTCACTGATGGCATGGGGCTTAATAATGCAACAGGTACAATTCGTAAATTTAGCAGTGTTTGTTGGTCCACAAACTCCACTTGAAGGAAAAAATAACTCCATTTCCTAAAGACAGAGAGAAATAACTTTGACCTATGTAATCTCTTATCTTAAACTTCTGGGATACTTATGTGAGGGGGGAAAAACTACTCAATTACTTTTGAAGTTCATAATATAAATTCCTCGCTTCAAGTTTTCTAAAAATGATTTTTACAAAGACTGATTAACTGAACCCTATTTTAAGTTTTATAATCAAAAGATCATATAAAAAAATCATATAAAAAAGTATTAATTAAATTAATGAGAATATGTAGCAGTCTGCCCCAGGATTAAAACTAATAACATCTTAACGTATTTTGAATATTGGCAGTAATGAATACAAAGTCCTTATTTTCCCCAAAGTTCATAGACACAGGTCCAATTTTAAACTTTTTATTAAAATATGTAAAATTAAAAACTAGGAATTCTTTATAAATGCAGATTAGTATTTAAGAATCAGAACCACAAAATTGGTTTTAACCAGCTAAAGCTAAGGACCTGGGGCACCTGGCTGTTCAGTCCATGCAACTGTTCAGACCATGCAACTCTTGATCTTGGGGTTGTAAGTTCAAGCCCCACGTTGGGTGCAGAGATTATTAAAAAATAAAATCTTAAAAACATCTGATGAACTTACCTGTATGTTCTAGCATACAATTAAATCATATAAACTTTATTTTATAACCACATTCAAGCTATGTGATTTTCTTTGCACATGGTTCACTTAGATGACAACTCACAACTTGAATTAGCCACACACAGTCACACTAATTCTTTTAATTTAGACGTAGACATATTTAGACATAATTCTTTTAATTATTTAGACATTCCCCCCTCACACACTATTCTTTTAATGTCTGAACAATTCCTGCCTCTAAGCTTTTGTTACTGTTATTTCTACTATTCCCTATAACACCCTCTGTCCCAAGCTCCAAAGAGTTCTATCAACTTACGTGTCATCTCCTCTGGGATGCCTTTTGTGATGCCCCCAGTCAGTAGGACCCTGTACTTTTATAAAATAGCGGTTTGAGGGGTAGTTGTCTGTCACAAATTTTAAACGTGAAGCAAGCAACTAATCTGCATAGCTTTGTAAGTCCTCTAGCACCTAAAACAAATGGCGCAACATAAATCTCATTTTTCGATGAATCGAAGAATGGAAAGATCATAGGCTGTGTTAGTGTGCCATACGGATGTACGATTTTAAGAACCACAGAGAAGATGAGGAATTGTCCCAAGGATAATGTATATACCAGTGCAATTCGGGCATGAAGACATTTTAGAATAAAAGTGCTCTATTCCTTAGACGTCAAGTATCTTTCCAACACATTGCAGCCGTTATTACCCTTCTTGAGTAGTAAGAATCGACAACTTCCAGCCATCCATATTAGGACTCCCATGTTTCTGCCTCCAGTCCAACCTCCTTCCTAAACTCCACACCCATACCTATGCCACTACCACTTAGAAATAATTCATATTTAAAATATCCTGATTTCTTTGGGCGCCTGGGTGGCTCAATGGGTTAAAGCCTCTGCCTTCGGCTCAGGTCATGATCTCAGGGTCCTGGGATCGAGCCCCACATCGGGTTCTCTGCTCAGCAGGGAGCCTGCTCCCCCCCTCCCTTCTCTGCCTACTTGCCATCCATCTCTCTGTTAAATAAATAAAATCTTTATAAAGGGTCCTGATTTCCACTCTCCCATAAATCTTGTCATTCCCACCCTGTAGTTCCTGCCTCTTCGACTGCACAGGCCAAAGGAAAAAAAAACAAAAACAAAACTTATTCCTCTCCTTTTCTTAGCCATCCATCCAATCTCTCAGGAAACCCTTTGTAACGCATCCAGAATCCAACACATCTGTCACCCTGGTCCATGCCCACCACCGATGCTCTCTTTGACAACTGCTCTAACCTAACTGATCTCCCAAGCCAACTTCTCCCCCACACACACCTACGCCCACCTGGCCTGATCTATTCTTAACACAGCAGGCAGCAGGAAACCTGTAAAACATGTCACTTCTCTGTGCAGAACTCTCCGATGGTCTTTTATCTCCTTTGGAATGAATGCTGAATTCTAGATGTCTGCAAGGCCTTCCACGATCGGGCCCCTAGCTATTCCTTGAGCCCGTATCCTATTCCCACAAAAACACTTCAATTTCCCACCCGGCCTCACTGGCACCATCCACTCACTGTTACCCAAGTGTAGCCAACATGTTCCCACCTCAGAAACTTCACGGGGATTGTTCCCTTTCTCCCAGGGCACTCTTTCTCCCTGATATTTGCATGGTTTTCTCCCTCACTTCCTTCTTGTCTCTGCTTAAACATAACGTGAAGACTTCCTGACCCTATCCTTAGGAGCAGTCCTCCCTTCTACTCAACACACAATCCTTCCTCCACCCTGGTCTTTTTCTATCCCTTCTCCTGTTTTATTTTCTCAGAGCACTTACCATCTGACATGTTTTATGCCTATTTGTTTATTATCCAGCATCACTCCAACCATCAGAGTAAATGTAGGCTTCAAGTGAGTCAGGACCTTGTCCTGTTCACTAGTGGCTTCTCAATATTTTGAAATGACTGCAATCCAGAAACTAATGAATTCTGCATATGCTAAATAAAATATATCTATCCACATTGCCCAAATGAGAGAAATGACACCCTCAAAGCCTGAGTAACAAGCCCTTACAGGTTAGCAAGTGGCAAAGCCAGTATTTAAATCCAGGTCACACTGGTTCCAAAGCCCTGAACCTTTTCCATCATCTGGTTTTCAAAAGTAAAGAACATGTGCTCAATTGTTCCACCTCTAATCTTAAACAATTATCGGGCCAATTATTTTGGTCTGAACTTTCATCTCTTTTCTTCCTCAACTTTTAAAAATGAAAATGCCAGCTTTCCAAGTACTCATTTACATATGCTAAATAAATATGTACTTAAGGCAAGGAATATAAAGGTTTTATTTAAATATACATTCTTAGTGAAAGTGAATAATTCTATCCCATGCCTCTGCTTTCTCTTTCTCCCTACATAGGTTGTCCTATCTGTCCCAATTATCATTCTAAGCTAACACTTGCAAGAGCACTTCTACTAGGTCATTGTTATGGCAACTAAATCAGACTTCACACAACAAATGTAAAGTCACACAAAAAAAATTCTCCTTTGTGATTTGAGCCGCTTAAACATATCGCATAAAGCTCCTCTCCTTCCAAGAGTCCTTGCTACTCGTAGCCTTTTATATGCTCCTAAACTGCCTCGCAGGGAAAGAGAGATATGAAGCTTTCTCAAAAAATAAAGATTCATGGAATATTCAATTTTTTTCCTTTTTGCTATATTTAACAGATTGTAAAGTATACAGTTGCACCGCATAAATTTCACCTAAGATCCCATGGTAATCTCACTAAAACATCTGACTACTCTACATATCTTTAATTACCATAATTCATATCTTTAGGTACCATAATAAAAGTATCATGAAATGGCTGCCAGTTAAAAGTTTTTCCAAAACTTTTACATAATTTTAAACAAGTATCTTTTTTGTAAATGCCGTGAACTAAAACATTAAAATTTTGAACTTTCTCTTTACGTACTATAACATCAAATAAGAAATATTTTCTCAGAAAATCCAAAAAATTAAGAAATATGAAGTCACATGACATAATTTCAGTTTTATATTAAGCTCCATGATGCCACCTTATTTACAAATAAAAACAAATAAGAATCAGAGGGGGCGATGAACCATGAGAGACTGTGGACTCTGAGCAACAAACTGAGGGTTTTGGAGGGGAGGGGGGTGGGGTTGGGCAAGCCTGGTGGTGGGTATTGAGGAGGGCACGTATTGCATGGAGCACTGGGTGTGGTGTATGAACAATTAATCTTGTAACACTGAAAAAAATAAACGTATTTGAGGGGGAAAAAAACATAAGAACCTAACAAAATGTCCAAAAGTAAGGGGATGTTTAAATAAATCACATTATATTCATCCAATGAAGTATTCTGTACCCACTGAAGTTTGATCTTAGGACAGTAACCTGGTAACATGTAAGATGTTGTATTAAGTGAAAAAAGGAATCAAAATCATGTACATGGTGTTTACTTTGTAAATTATATAAATGATCAAGGGAATGAGCTAGAAGAAAAATGCCATAAACAAACTGTAAACATCACTGGGACGATTACTAATGCCAAACTTTCTTTTCTCAATTTCCAAGTTCTCCAGAAGTGTTTCCATTACTTCTGTATTCTAAAAGACTGTAATGGGAGCCCCCGGGTGGCTTAGTAACTTAAGTGTCTGCCTTCAGCTTAGGTCATGATCCTGGGAGTCCTAGCATTGAGCCCTACATAGGCTCCCTGCTCAGTGGTCTGCTTCTCCCTCTCCCTGACCTCTCTGTGCTCTCCCTAAAAAATAAAATATAAAACAAAACAAAATATAAAAAATAAATTAAAAATATCAAACAAAATATACAAAACGGAAAAAACAACACAATATAAAAAACTAATGTTTAAAACAAGGTAGGCCACCACTTTCAGCACACACAGTGGAGGCTCGTGGTTAAGCATGGAGCCTGTGGAGTCAGTGCCTGGGCTCAAGTCCTCTTGCAGCCAAGGTGCTTAAACTCATTGAGTCTCAGTACCTGGCAAATTGGGATGATATAAGCAAATGCATGGGAGATTGTGAGATACTAAATGAGATACTAAATGATTGTGAGATACTAAATGAGATACTAAAGTGTCTGAAACAGTACCTGTCACACAGTGAGCACTCATTAAACATAAGGCTTGTTGTTGCTTTGAATTCCAAAACTTTTGTGAACACCAGTGACCTAGATCCTGGAGGTATGACAATGAATTGGACATCCTCAAAGAATTCACAGTCTATTAGGAGGGTAAACAAACAGAAATGCTTTTAAAATGTGGTAAGTAATAGAGGTATGCAGTAGGCATGAAGCAAGCATTAAGGAAGCGTACCTCACAGAGAACCAGGAAATTGTTAATAGTTGAGTAGAGTTGCTGTTACTGGTTTTTAAGTTTTGTTGAGGACCACTTAACGTACTTTAAACTGAATATACTTAAAGGATACAATTTGATAAGTTTTGACATTTGTTTATTCCCGTGAAAACGTCATCACATTCAAGATAATAATCAGTCACCCCTCCTTCCTTTGGGTAATCCCTTTCTTCTGCCTCTCTCTGCCTCCTCTACCATTAACTATTACCATTACCTCCCTTACCATTAATAAGTTGGCCCTATAAGCAATGATTTGTTTTCCATCATTATGAATTTTTAACAATCATACTGAAATATAATTATATGGTACGTGCTCTTGTCTAGCTTCTTTCACTTAGCAAGATTACTTTGAGATTCATCCACTGTACTGCATACCAATATTTCATTCCTTTTTATTGACAAATGCTATTCCATGTATTAATATCATGGTTTATCCACTCATCTCTTGGACATCTGGGTTATTTTTAGTTTTTGGATATCACAAATAAGACTGTTATGAACAAAACTGTTATATACAAGTCTTTGTATTGATATTTCCTTTCATTCCTCCCGGGAAAATACTTAAAAGAATGGCTCGACCATAGGGTAGGTGTATGTTTAACTTTTTAGTTAACTGCCGAACTGTTCTCCAAAGTGACTACCCTTTTAAATTCTTAGCAGTGTATGACAGTTCTAGTTTCTCCTCACATTTTCCACTTGAAACGGTCAGTCTTTTAAACCTTAGCCATTCTAAAAGGTGTATAGTGGTATCTCATTGTGGTTTTAATTAGAACTTCCATAATGTTTAATGATGCTGTATATTTTTAGTGTGTGCATATATACCCATTCATGTATCATCTTAGGTTAAGTGCCTGTTTAAACTTTTTGCCCATTTCTAATTGGGATGTTTGATTTCTTAACAGGTGTGAAATCAGCATAAATAAATAGATCAATAAAGCAGAAAGAATCCAGAAATACACTCACAGATATATATAGTCAACAAATATGACGAATGTGCAAAAGCAATTAAGTGGAGAAAAATTTGTGATTTTAACTAATGGTGCTGGAACAATCAGATGTCTATATGCAAAATAAATTTTGGTTATATGTTATACCATATACAAAAGTTAACTCAAAATGGATCATGTAGCTAAATATAAAAACAAACTATGAAATTTCTAAAAGAAAACAAAAGGGAAAATTTTGTGACCTTGGATGAGGTAACAATTTCTTAGATGAGACACCACAATGGAAGAATGAATTGATAAACTGGACTTCATCAAAACTAAAAACTTCTGTTCATCCAAGGACATTGGTAACGAGAATAAACATACAAACATCACATTGTGAGAAAATATTTGCAAATCATATTTCTGGGTAAAAAACCTATATCCATAATATATAAAGAACTCTGAGTTTTAAAGGGCCAATAAAAGTACCTGGGTAAAGGGAGAGATGGCATTCCAAGGCAGAGGGGTAGAAAGAGTAAAACCAATATAGCAAGAATACCACAGTCTGAAGAGGAAGAGGCAGGATATGGGACTGGAGAAGAGGCTAGCATTCAGAACATTTTCATAAAATGTGTTAAGGAGCTTGAACTTGATCCTGGGGGAATGCAGTACTCTGGGGCATTTTTAGTAGAGTTTTGACATGGACAGATCAGATTTCTTAGATATCTTGCTCTGAAACCTATGTGGAAGAGGAATTTGAGGGCAAAAAGAGCCAGAGCTGTTGCAGCAGCCCAGGCCACAACTAAAATAGTGAGAGTAGGAATGAAGGAAAAGGAAAGAATTGAAGAAAATGCTTAGAAGGTAATCAATACAACTTTTACTCATTAGATGTAGGGGGGAAAGGAGGCAGAAGTAGAGGTTCCTGGGTAGCTTAGCCAGTTAAGCCTCTGCCTACGGCTCAGGTCATGACCCCAGGGTCCTGGGATCGAGCCCCATGTCAGGCTCCCTGCTCAGTGAGGAACCTGCTTCTCCCTCTCGCTCCCGCTGTTTGTGCTCTATCAAACAAATAAAGAAAATCTTTAAAAAAGAAAAAAAAAAAAAAAGGAGGCAGAAGTATATTTACTGGTCTCCAGTTTCTTTGCTAGTGATATGCAGAACACAAAAGGAATAGTTTAAGTTATAATCGGTTCAGTTTGGGATACATTGTTTGAGTATGAGTCTGAAACTCTAAGGGAAACTCTACACATAGAAGAAATTTATTTTTCCACATAAAATTATCTAGAACAATTTATTGACTAATCAATCTATCTCTTGCCCACTGACTACAATGCCACCAAGTTCTCATTACTTGTGGTTCATTTCTTGAGCACTTGGGCTATTACACTGACACATTTGTCTATTCCCACACCAATATCACACTGCTTTTCCTACTACAGCTTTATAAAAAGCTTCCTATTGCATAAATTAGTCATCTTATCACCACTTCTTCCCCTTCAAAGTTTCCTTGGCTCTTTTGGCCAAAGTTTTCTTGGCTCTATCTTAGCCAGAACAATTCCAGTGGAAAGAAAAGATGAAGCCCATTGTAGTGACTGCTCTCAATGAGTAGTCAAAGGCAAATGAGGAAGAGAAAATTGTGAATATGGTCTGGATAAGAAAAAATGGATTAAACAGTAACAAATAGGAATTTAAGATCACAGAGACTATTTGAGGATGCTTGTGTGATGTTCTTCGACTTTTCCACGCACTGCTCTTGTTTACTCGTGCATGCTGTGAGCTGCAGCCAACGCGTTTCTCTTTGATAGCTACTCAGCTAATATGAAGTCCACAACACTCACTCCTTCCAAGACAAGAGGCAAGAAAAGGTATATCCCTAAGGCTTCATAACAATGGGATTTTTCAGGGACGAATGTCAGAAAGAGTTAAAAAAATATATAAGTGTATAAAATAGAAACAAATATGTTTAAGACATTTCTTTACAGGAAAGGATTATGGTAGCTAACTCTGCAGGGTTGGACTGACATGTTTGACTTAGCATTTGAAAGGGTCACACAGGCTTACTGCTTTGAGAATAGTCACTTAACGACGGAGCCACCCAGGCACCCGTATATGGATTTAAAATAAGTAATTGTAGGAAGCACAAAAAAACTTTTTCAAAAACGCTAGCTCTCTATAGGAAAAGAAAAGGATGTTCAACTTGAAGACGGTGTTGGGTCGGAGTTAAAAACAAAATACATGAAATGATGTTGCTTTCTGAATGTTTACTATCCATCATCTGGTCTCACATGAAGTCAGTAATTCGAACACTGATGAGCCTGAATAATCTAAGTGGCTTTGGAACGTAAACTGGGATGATGAGTATTTTAACTGGAGAAGACTTATCTTGGCCATGACCAGGTTACCAGTTCACAAGAGACCTATTACCGAGCCACTGTTTAATCCTAGGCAAAGGGTCAAAATTTTACTCTTAGATCAGCTGTAAAATCTGCCCAAAGTCAGCAGTGACAGAAAAGCTTTACTCTGACATAAAACATTTATCAAAAACACAATTAAAATATTTTTAAAACACCTTACTCTGGCAGCAGAGGCAAAAGAATCGGGGCCATGAGCTGCATTTTTTATGCCGTCAGTTCCAAAGAGGGCTCTCAGGCTTCCAGGAGCATCTGTACGAGCCATCCCAGAGTTTGCCGGTCCAAGCAGTCTTTTCCACTCACATATAGCATCATCTCTTAAAATCTCCATGGCGATAGTAGGACCACTTGTGATAAACTGGATCAGCTCACTACAAAACAAGTAAAAGCTTGATTTGCTTCGTTTTCCTGTCAACCTACATATTTCGGTTAATAAGGATATATTATAATTGGAGTATTCTAGCACACACACACGAATATTACAATCTCAGAACTACTGGATATAGTGAATCCTGCCTGGGCAAGATAGTTTTCATACACTAAGGGTCTTGTGGTAGCCTGAGTCACTACAAAACACTACTGTTATCAAATCATTTACTGATAGAAAAAAAAAAAAAAAATCAGGGGCACCTGGGTGGCTTAGTGGGTTAAAGCCCCTGCCTTCAGCTCAGGTCATGATCTCAGGGTCCTGGGATCGAGCCCCACATCAGGCTCTCTGCTCAGCAGGGAGCCTGCTTCCCCCTCTCCCTCTGCCTGCCTCTCTGCCTACTTGTCATCTTTCTTCCTATCAAATAAATAAATAAAATCTTTTTAAAAGAAAAAAAGAAAAAAAATCAGTGTTTCATTGAATTTAGGACTACTTCACTGACTTAAAATGTATATTACTGGTCAACTGATTATTGCTTTTTCCATTGCTCTGAAAGGTAAAGAAGGATCTTCCTTTTTATTTTCATGTGGTTTACCATTGCAGTCAAATATAATTTCATAATATAGAAAATGATTAGAGTGGTCTTATTTTTACAGTTAGAATGTATTTTTGTGTAGATTAAAATTCAAAGAATGGAGGTAAACTTTCAGCCAATAAATACTGAGTTCGTCAAAGAAAAAACAAATTAGCAGACCTTGAAAAAATATGCTCTTATTACTATCAAAGCTACTCTGGGATATTCTTAACTCAAGTTGCTAAAGAATACAAAATTTTTTTTTAAGATTTTATTTATTTATTTGACAGAGAGAGAGATCACAAGTAGGCAGAAAGGCAGGCAGAGAGTGGGGGAAGCAGGCTCCCTGCTGAGCAGAGAGCCCATTGCAGGACTCAATCCCAGGACCCTCAGATCACGACCTAAGCCAAAGGCAGAGGCTTTAACCCACTGAGCCACCCAGGCGCCCCAAAGAATAAACACAAATTCTCAATTCAAAATCCAGCTCGGAGTCACAGTAGCCCAAGCCATGGCAAGCAGCAGCTCATTTCCCTTTGCCATGTCTGTATGCATACAAGGCAGCAATGATACGTCCAACAGTGGAGTAACCCCATTCGTCCCACTATTAGGCAGGGATGGAATACTTGGTAAAGTAAGCCTGTGTTTCTCTCTCCTCTAAACTATGAGAGAGGGCAGGACTGTCCTGGAAAAAAGCACATACTTCCTTCGTTAACTCCCTTCCATACTCACTTTTTAAATTATTTCAATTCATTTTGAAGAGGATTTCTAAAAAAATAGTATGTACAAAGAAGTATTCATACCCTCCATCCTAACAGGCCCAAATCACCTCTTCATACATATTTTGCTAGGCCTTAGCAGGAAAAAAAAAATCAGATTTAGGAACCAAAATCAAGGGAACAAATACAGGTTTATCAATTCAATAAGCACCTAATGATTACCTACTACAAATCAGAATATTCAACAATATCTTTGCTTCAAGAAACTTGTAATGTCCTGTTAATACAGAATTCTCAAACACATAGAAGAGGCCTATCACAAGCGTGTGGCATGTAATAATGCAGAGAACGCTGTGCCCGATTATAAAAAACACTGCTTCATGAGCTTATTTCCAACTACGATAGCTACATCTTCTGTAGCAACTTTCATAATACCAGAAAACTAGCTAATTCATCCATTTAATAAAATATACTGCATACTAATCACGTACATTAAACTAGGTGCTGTAATATAATACTACAAATACAAAGCAAGACTACAATAAAGAATCCTTCCCAAGAAAATTATATATTCTAACAAGGCTTGGGAATATTTTATACTTCTTGATTTAAAATAATCTGTAACATAATAATTTTCTCATAATGTTAAAAAAAATACTATCATAGGATACCAAATAGTATGTTTATTCTAGCAGCCTAATATTCTTCTTTATTAGAAATGTAAGCTGCTATAATAGTAATATGTTACTAGTAATACATCACTAGTCAATAGTAAGCTGCTATAATAGTAATATGTTACTAGTAATACATCACTAGTCAATAGTAATATATACTTCACAATAGTCACTTAAATTTAAATACATCCCAAATATTTAGAACATAAGTTCAATTTCTAACACATTTTAGTTGTTCAATTTCAAGGAACAGAAGCATTAGATATTAATAAGGGCTCTATGGGGGCGCCTGGGTGGCTCAGTTGGTTAAGCACCTGCCTTCGGCTCAGGTCATGATCCTGGAGTCCCAGGATCGGGCTCCCTGTTAGGCAGGGAGTGTGCTTCTTCCTCTGACCTCTCTCCCCCCCTCTCTCCCATTCTCTCTCTCAAATAAATAAAGTCTTTAAAAACGAAAATTAAGGGCTCTGTGAACATTGTTTTATGTATGCAAGAATCCCAAGAGCACAACCGAACACTCAACCCAGGAACATGTGGCTGGCTCAGTCAGAAGAGCTGAGTTTGGGCCCCGTGTTGAGTGTAGAGATTACGTAAGTAATCTTATGTAAATCTAAAAGGTTTAAAAAAAAAATACTCAACATAAAATATAATTATCACTCTATTTTAATCTACTGAAATCTAAAAAGAAAGCTATACTTTTTATAATTTAACCAAATCATCCTATTTGCTTCTGATTAAGATTTAAGACATCTAGTGATGAAATAAAAATTCTAATCTAGGGAGTTGCCTGGGTGGCTCAGTCCGTTGGCCATCTGCCTTCAGCTCGGGTCCTAATCCCAGGGTCGTGGGATGGAGTCCCACATCAGGTTCCTTGGGCTGCAGGGAGTCTGCTTCTCCCTCTGACCACACTCCCTCTCACGCTCTCATTCTTTCTCAAATGGATAAATAAAATCTTTTAAAAAAATTCTGATCTAATAAAAGGATAGAAGAATTTCTTAGAAAACAGTTCTCTACAGTTGCAAGATGTTGCTATGATCTTTTTAACAGATGCTTTCCATGTCACAAGTTTCGGAATTGTAGAAGTATAATTCTTTAGTTTTTTGGGATATCCTCCATTGTAAACCACTTGCCCCAAATTCAGCACCTACTTTAAAAAGGGCTTTGATTGATGGTCTATATGAAAATCCATTGCTTCTTTCCTATAAAATCAAAATGATAACAGTTAAAAATTATATTTAAAAATTTTTACTAAAATCTTTTAGCTTACATTAAAATAAAGACAAAATCCTCTACGTGATCTACATGTAAACGGACTAGTGACTTTTCACCCAATATTCTGCTCAAATCCTCCCATTTTTCAAATTTTTTGCTACTTGAATATCTATTAAGATGTAAAATTACAATGAACGTTAAGGCATTATTTACTTTTCTGCTCATGCTCACATCTACTATCTTCCTTTGTACCAGCATCTTTAACATTCTTGAAACATAGTTTACCATTTGACCAATAAGAATTATTTGTTCTTTAGAGATCAAATAAGTTACATAAAAAATGCAAAGCCATCTTCAAATTTGAAAGTTGTCGCTTTCTTCTTCAGGTTTTAAACGTGAAAGGGTAGGCTGGAATTTTAATTTAATAGTTATAGTTGTCTCCCTTAGATCTTGTTTTAAAATTTGCTTGACAAATATATCAATATATTCTTATTGGTTATTGATGTATTAAAAGCTAATGCTTTAACTGACATCACCCAAAAAAAGGGGCAATACAGAGATATTCAGAATTTAAAGGGCAATAGGGATTTACCTTGTGAATCTATATTTTCACTAAAGAAACTGAAAGGATAACAGACTTTAAATTGATTAGCTGAAAAGTCTAAACAACTTTTTATTTTAATCAATCAGGTATCTCTCAAACTGGGACAGTTTTACAGGCTTTAGATTGAGTGCACAGTATGTGACAAATATGTCAACATCAACTACTTTTTAAAACATCAGAGAAGTTAACGTTCCTCTAGCAAAGGATGATCCTTTCAGGCATGATAATTAATTCAGCATGCAATGTTTTAAGATCTTCTGGGCCTACTACAAAATGAATTCATGTAATAAGCTATATCAGGGCACACTCTTATTCAAACCAAGTGTACGGAAATATTTTCTTTGGTTATGAAAGGATGATGAAAGTATACTATGCAAATATAATAAATAAAATTCAGCCCAAGAAATGAGAGGGGATGAAAACTCATCTTTCTAGAACCTATTATGCCAGCATTAAATTATTTATTTTTCACAATATATTAAAATACATATGATCACCTACATTTTACATGTGAAAATAAGTTCAGCAGGATTACATAACTTGGACAGGGAGATTTCAATCCAAATCTCTGGCTGCAAGTCTGACTGTTTATGTCCTTTCCGTTACCAACTGCAGAGGGTCAGGAGAAGACTTCACAAAAATGAAAGGGACATATTATAGTCTAAAATGAGGTAAAACTGAGTTTGAAAAGCTCATATGGAACATTCTAAAAGTTAGCAGCAAGATGATTGAAACAACCAATTCTAAGCTTTTCAACACAACTGAGCTACTAAAAAAGAAGAAAATCACAATCTTTAATACTGATGTAAAAGAAAAATCTCAATTACTCAAAGTGTTTGTTTCTTTCTCTCATGTCACTGACCCCATAGTTATTTCTATTCAACATCCAAAATTGAAACCAAGATGAGAGTTCATAAATTTCACCCATCGTCCTTACCTAATTCTTCCCTTAAAAAGTTGAGATGGAGAGAAATATTAACAAGTGCATCACCACTTAAAGGAGGTTTTTGTCATTGCTTTGTTATGTCTTGATGTGTGGATACAATGGTGTATCCATTATGGTACAAAGATGTATCCATTAACGCTTTCATGAAAGCATTACTTAGTGCCCACCTTGAATCAGGCACTAAGCCAAGGACTGGGAAGTACAGAGTCAGATGGAACTCAGCTGCTGCCTTTCAGATACTGTCATGATAGAGGAAACTGTCATTTGAGCAAACAAGTCTAGCAAAGACTTAAGCACCGGGAGACACTCCTCCATAGGTCTCTGGTACTCCTAGCACGTCTTACTGGCTATGTTGAGAATCCAAGGCCCCAACTACCCCTTCTCCTACCCTCTTCTCAGAGTTATGTTTACTGTGAGCAGCTCTTGAGGGATGAGGTCATGTCTCTCTTTAGCACAGAGAGCAGCCTTGTTTACCTCTTGCTAATGAAACAGTGGATAACCTAAGTTCAATGTTCCTCAGCTATGATGCAATCAACTATGTATGTAACATACACCTGGATCCAAATCCTATTATTTCCACAGGACGTGGAGGCAAGGAGAACCAACCTAAGCATGATGCTCATGGTACTTGCTACACCATAATAAAGTCTTTTGTCTCTGACCCAGACGTTCCACATCTTCTGCCTAGCATCTATGAAAGAGTAGAAGGCTAACTTACTAGCTTTTAAGGTGGGCAAAATCCAACACTTGACAGTAAAACTAATAGAGATATATGAGGTGCTGTAAAAGCGCAAAAAAAAAAAAAAAATTAAGGAACCAGTTTTCTTGAGCATCTTTATCTTAGGGAATTTGATGCCAAATTTATCAAGCACTAGCAGTGTAGAGACAAACAATTTTTAACCTCACGAAAACCATTCAAAGTTATTTCTCCAAAATTCAGTCCCATGCCTGCTATGAGAGCAAGCATTCTTGATATATACAGAAATAGGACAAGTTTATTTACAAAGGGTCGTGACCTCAGTTTCACTAAATAATATCACTGGTATTACTGCTACTAACAATTATCCGGAGTCCCACACCTGGTAAGTGGTGCACTTACACGCAATCCGACTCTAGATTCTGTGCTCTGAAACACAAGCCTCCTGCCTTTCTAGAAAATATGTAAATTGCAAGACTTTACACAGAACAAAAATTCAAACTAAATCTATGTCTTTGTGGGGTAAAATGGAAGGTATTTTGTTAAGGTTTTTAAGGATCAGACTTACCAAAGCCATGTTGAGTATCTACCACTCACTGTCCACTAACTGTCCTCACAGAGCCAAAAATGCAGCTGTCCCACCTAATATATGCATACTCAGTAACAGCACTCAAAAGACACCTGAGTAAAAATAACCCAAAGACCCCCTGTGGAGTAAGTAACATAAGACCACCACCAGAAGCAGCTCTGCCTAACACCCCGCCAATGCCCCTACCTATAGGTAAATCTCGTTTTCACTAAATAACTTAGAAACTATCCGCTCAGATAGAATGGGTTGCTCTCTAGAGTGGTAAACAGGCCTATTTACCAATTACATACACTGGGAGGAGCTAAATGTAACCATTTCCAAATGCATCACTTCTGGAACTCTCAACAGTAATACTCCCTTGTCAAATAGAAACACTCAAATTTTCACTTCCTTTTCTACCATTTTTATATGGTATGTTATATATCAAGAAAAGATTATAATTATCAGGCATTGGTGTTATAAAAGCCAATGGGGTTATGGAAGACAATAAATAACGAGGGAGGTACAATCTGACAATTCCCTTGCTTAGATCATCATTATTGATGAATCTAATTACCTGGTGTCTTACTATTTTCTCATTCTAATAAGATTACTATTCTATTCTTTGCCACTCAGTGAGGTTTTTATTTTGAAATGAAAGATAAAAGATGATTAAAAAAAGAAAACAAAGAGTAGACTTTATATGACTGAAAATAATCAAATTACCTTGAAAGCATCATCATTTTGAGTTTGGTTATAGTAAATCCGGCTTTGTTTATCATTTCAATTATTTCTCCTGCTTTTGATATTGCATCTGGTTTAATCAGAGCCAATGTTCTGTATGGATATAAAAAAAATATATAAAGAATAAGTTGGAAAATAAAAATAGTTCAGTTTTTATTTATAATACCCAAGCAGCAGTAGTTTCCTTAATCATCCTAGATCATCAAACATCAAAATACATTATAAAAAGTATATTAAAAAAGGTCTCTGAAAGACTTAAAATAAGTGTACTATTTCTCCCCAGGGAAATAAAAATTAAGTACCCCATCTAAAAATAATAATAAAAGCTTAAGGGGAAAGACAGTTAAAATTGTCACATTTAATATGTCCTAATTAATGTAGGGAAGGAAAAATTCTTCCTCTATCCTTCAAGCAGGTGCAAGTGGACAAAGAATTAAACTTACATGAGATAGATTAACAGAAGAAAAGGCCAAAGTTTTATTAGGTGGGTGTGGAGGCCCATTAATGAAACTGAGACCCAAACAAATGACCAAAACTGGCAGTTTTTTATACTTCCTAGACAATGAGACAATAAATTTGTGAGGGATTGATAGGATAAAGGAAACAGATGAGGGGAGCCTGGCTGGTTCAGTCAGCAGAGCATGTGACCCTTGATTTCAGAATTGTGAGTTTGAGCCCCAGATTGGGCGTAGAGATTACTTAAAAATAAAATTTTTAAAAAACAAATGATTAAAACCTTTAATTAGTAAATAATTCTAAACAGAATTTGGACTGAGGTAGTAGATCAGAAAGAAAGTAACAAGGCTTATTTCTAAAGTTTGGTTGGCTTTAAAATTTCTATCTCTGGAGAGAAGGATGCTTTTTTTACTTCTTAGTACAGGGAGAATATCTTTCCTATGGGAGATTTATTTTCTGCATTAGGGGAACAAAAGAGTCTGAGTGTCCTTGCACTGTTTTTTTAAGGAACCTTTATTTTAAATAGTCAGTATGTCAAAGTGGCATATTTTGGGGCATGCTGCTCTTGGCCTTCACATTAGAAAACACCTCCACGTTAGAAATCATTCAAAATTTCTATTTCTTAGAACACTGTTTATAAAAGAGGACAAATCCTTTTTAAAAATTGCATTTAACATATTATGTACATGATTTTTGGTCTCTTAGATTTTAACAAATATAAGCTAAGCAGTCAGTTCATCACTGATTTGGAAAGAAATTCTTTTAACGCTCAAGCATAGCACCAGGGATGCACAAAGACCCAAATGTCTTCTTACCTGGCAACATATTTGGGAAGCAAGCACCATGCTAACTTTTAAAATCACTTTCCTCTAAGAGGACACATCAGAGCAAAGCACTCTCCCCACTCTGAAGCCCCAGAATGATGAGGTAACTAGGCCCAGAGAGTGACACCAAGGTCACACAGCGGGTCAGGGGCACCTTCAGGACACAACACCCAGCTCACAGGACTCCCAGGTCTGCACTCTCTTTCCACACCACGAATAACATCACTCTGAGTATCATAATCACAAAATCCTCAAGGGTAAGATTTGCAAATATCAGATTAAAAATGAGGTGGGTTGGAGTTAACTCAGCTTATAGAACATGCAAAATTATGATAAAGAACTGCCGCCACTTTCCCTCCTTCATTTTCAGTCATTCTGACACGTTGGCATTAATTCAAGGACTCATCTGAGACGCACGGCTGGTCTTTTCATAGCTGGCTTCTTTCGCCCACGAGACAAGCTTGACTGAGGATACGGCAAGGACAGAATTCAAATACCCTTACCACTGCATGTAACTCACGGCTGGCTTTTTAAACTTTTAAATAATAAGAATTGTTCATCTCAGTCAATATATTACAAGCTGTGCCGACAAACCTTTCCCTTATTTTGAAGCAAATGAGTCACTGATAGTATTTTATATTGTATGGCTTTATCGAAGAGCTAAAGAGATTTTCCGTAAGAGCTGTGGTTCACAAAGGTTCTTCCGAGTCTAGCATAAACAATTTATGGTTAGTTTGGCTCACAGGTATAACGTGTTATAATGTGAGTTACTTTCCCAGAGATTTGCAGACCAACGGCCTTGAGAAGTGAAGGACCAGACTTTCCCAGCAGATAAGGCCTGATCCCATTTGAAAACAGCTGCCACGGATGCCAGCAAGTCTGTTCAGGGTCACGTCTCATGTCAACACACAACTAACCTCTCAGGCACCTGCTTCTCCTACACGTCGACCCCAGGTCACCCCCAGGTCACCCCCACCATTTCCATGCCTACACCTGGGCAGGGAGAGGGGCTTTGAGACACAGGTCTGCCATCTTCCCAGGTTGCCAGCCCCCTAAATAAAGGAACCTTTTCTTTCCCACATCACTCCTCTCTGAAGCATTGATTTTTGATTGGCGAGCTGCCAAACCTGAGTTGAGAACCTGTTCTCTAAGAACAAAACCACCCCAAAATGTAGTGGCTTAAAATGGCAATTTCTTAAGGTTCTGTTAAGTGGCTGGACAGGGGTTCATGAAGGATGACTCACACAGCTGTGTGTGGCTAGAGGGTCAGCTGAGACAGTAGGCTTCTTTTTCCTTGTGGGCTCTCATCCTTAGGAGGTCACACCAGCCTTCTTCATACACAGCCACATAGAGTCCGAAGTGCAAACACTTATCAAGCATCCCCTTGAGACACATTTGCTGATGTTCCTTTGGCCAATGCAAGGCACATGGTCAAGTCCAGGGTCAATGTGAGAAGGGACTGGATAAGGATGTGGATCCCAGAAGGTGTGATTCACTGGGAGCCCCTGCTGTGAGGGTCTACCACATAGTAATCATCTCACCTGCCATTGAGCATGTACTTGTGGGATGGCCAGCAAGAGATGCTCTCAAAAAAAAAAAAAAAAAATTATATATATATCTGTTCTTATACATTACAACTTCTTAGCAATGGAGAGGGAGAAAATAGTTTGGCCAGCCTTTGCCAAACTCAGAACACTGAGAATTCTGCAAAATAACAGTTTTCACAGGGTCATGAAAAAAATATGTTCTCCATACACCAACAGGCTCTGGGTAAAAATTGCAGCAAATATGTCCAGGGTAAAGATGCCATATAACAAACATCCTAGACAGCACAGTGCTATAGACTCTTTGAATGCTATCCACCTAAAGGAATAAATTTGTAAACTTTAATCTATATTAATTTATGTTCAGATTTCAAAGTCATGCATATATATTGGCCTTACGCATATAAAAACCCATTCTAAAACATCAACCCAAAGCCAAATTTGTGGTTTCTTTTACATTTTCTTTATAAGCGTAAAGCGTGTGTTTGCCCCACAGAAATTAGGAAAATAGCTTCAGATGGGGCACCTGTGGTTTGGAGAAAACCTCCCTGAGCCAGAGCTTTTGACTGGCAACAATGGCAAAGTGATTCAGAGCAATCCTTCCACTGAAAACTACAAACAGTAGGTAAGGCATTTTTTTTTTTAATATTTTTAAAGCAAAAATAAATTGACTAGACACTAAACAAGTATGAGTACAAAAGTGAATGAAAAATGGAGACCCAGAAAAATAAGAACGGAAGTTGCATCGACCTTGCCAGCATCACCTCTGTCTGGCTAATCTGAATTTTAATCTGTACCACCTCACAGGGAAAGGGGAAGAGAACCCTACAGAGGATTCTCCCTGGATTAATTTAGGACCAAAGGCTACACCCTAAGGGTAAATCAGAAAGAACCAGGCCCTTTCCTGGTCTGGCAGCACAAGGTCACATCACTTAGATAGTCTGAGAACGTCCCATTTTTCACTAGGTAACGATCATCCAGACTGCTAATGCCTCCAGGCAACACTCAGAAGCAAACACAATTCCACCCTAGAAGGTAACTTCATCCTTCGTGAAGTTATTCGTATACATATACAAACGCAAAACACATCACATGTGTATATACATCCAGACACATGACAATCACCACACAAAGATCAGCGCGCGCGCGCGCACACACGTGAGAAAGACCAACATGAGGTAGAACCAGAAGACAACACAAAACAAAGACCCACACACAGTTCAGCTACTGGAATCGTCTGATGTCGACTGCAAAATGACCACGCAAACTATGGCTAAAGTAAGGACTGAAAGGCAAGCCGCAAATATCATCAGGCAACAGGAAAGTCTAAGCTATCGACAATGGATACTTAGATTTGAAAAAGAGTCTATTAGAATAGCTAGTTATAAAAATAGAAAAATGAAAATTAGAACCAAATGGTCTGACAGAAGACTAGATGCCGGGGCGCCTGGGTGGCTCAGTCGTTAAACGTCTGCCTTCGGCCCAAGTCATGATCCCAGAGTCCTGGGATCGAGCCCCCCATCGGGCTCCTTGCTCGGCGGGAAGCCTGCTTCTCCCGCTTCCATTCCCTCTGCTTGTGTTCCCTCTCTCGCTGTGTTTCTCTCTGTCAAATGAATAAAGTCTTAAAAAAAAAGACGACTAGATGCAACTGATGAAAGAATTTTGAACAAATTCAGAATAAAGCATAAACAAAAAAAATATGATATGGGGCAGTTTCAAGAATGTAAGTGAACTAAGGACATTTTCAGTTGAAAGAGTTCTCTATCAGTGAACAGCTCTAAAGGAAATTCTAATTTAAGCAAAAATAAAATAATCCCAAACAGAATGTCTGAAATAAAAAATACTACTGAAAGGCCAAAAGTGGTAAAGTCTAATTGTTAACTGATTATATAGAATAATAATGAGGCTCTGGGTTCACAAAAACTGAAAAAAAATACACAACAGTAGGCAGAAAGAGAGGCAGACTCCCTACTTAGCAAGGAGCTTGATGCAGGACTCGACCCCAGGACCCCAGGTTCACGACTCAAGCCCAAGGCAGACGCTTAACTGACTGAGCCAGCCAGGCATCCCTGATGTGAAGACCAAAGAGAGAACAGATTTGAAATTAGGTAAAAGAGTAAATTGTATGTTAAGGGCTCTTACCACACACACAAAAAAATTATAGGGGCGCCTGGGTGGCTCAGTCATTAAGCGTCTGCCTTCAGCTCGGGTCATGATCCTAGGGTCCTGGGATCAAGCCCCACGTCGGGCTCTCTGCTCAGCAGGAAGCCTGCTTCTCCCGCTACCATTCCCTCTGCTTGTGTTCCCTCTCTCGCTGTGTTTCTGTCAAATAAATAAAATCTTTAAAAAAAATTATATATATATATATATATATATATAATAAAGAAAACAGGAGAAAACTTTTGGAAGTGATAGACTGACTCATATTCTTCATTGTGGTGATAGTTTTATAGTGTAGACTTATCTCCAAAGTCATTAAGTTGTATGCATTAAATAGCTACAGCTTTTTAATGTCAATTATAACTCAAGAGATTTAAAAAAAAAGTAGAAATGTGAGTTAAATGTCCTATGTCTATAGTCTAAGGGAGACCCAAGGCTGGTTTGAGAGCTGCATTGAATTATACTGAATTATCGGCATAACTGCCTCTAAATTAGCTGATGGGCACCAAAGAGATCAATTTTACCTTCCTCTCCTACTATTTCTTTCTACTGTAAAGAAAGGAGTATGAGGACTACATCAGGCATGTCTTGAGGTCATAAATTACCCTTGATATCATGCACCCTGAGAACAAGACTAAGTTATAGTTATTACATACAGGTTATTTCTATAGGATCATGATAGACATACATGTATTTCCCCATATGCCTACTTTTTTGGTCATTTAAACGAAACTAGATTTTTTAAACTTGAATTCTGAAGTTTATGTAAATCAGCCAAATGGTTGCTGGATTTACTAGCCCACATGCAGTTAGGAATCAAAAGAGAAAACCATGGAAAGAATGGTGGAACAGTTTAAGTCAGTAAAAACGTAACACTGAATATGTGTTCATCAATTTACTATATTTATTTATTAACTATATTTTAATACCCAAATATTTAAAATCTGTCTTCACATTCTTCAGTTCCTCCTCTTTTGAGGTCAGTCCCTTTCAACAATATTTACCAACATATTAATTAGAGGCTTAACAGAATGAGTGAGTCAGATGCAACAAGGTTTACTGATTCCCTTGATTTTCTAGCTCTGTCACTGTGGCCAAGGTACTTAATTGTTCTGTAGAGTAGAATCAGTGACATTCACTTTAGACAAAAAGAATTAATATACTGGGGCGCCTGGGTGGCTCAGTCAGTTAAGCATCCCACTCTTGATTTCGGCTCAGGTTGTGATCTCAGGGTCATGAGGTCAGGCTCCATGCTCAGTGTGGAGTCTGAGATTCTCTCTCCTTGTGCCTCTGCCCCACCACGCCCCCCCAAAATAAAGTGTATACACACACACACACACACACACGAATTATGATTGCTATAGGCATTATTATTTTATTGTGATTGGGTCATACTATTAACCCTGCCTCTCTAATTCATTTACTTTTGCCAGTGTAAATGAAAACTTAACGTAGTCTTGAACTGAGACTCCTGTGAAAAGCCTATCACAGCCCTCCGCATACAGCATGTGCTTAAAAACATTAAGGCTATAAATATTTATTACTTGCAAATAAAGGAATTATGGTGGATGTTTCCTTAATCCCATAGACTTTCACCGTTAGATCTCACAACAATGAGAGATTCCTACTTACCTAATGTTCAAATGTTGTTCCCCATTTCCGAGTTATTCTGGGAGTGGGTTTTTTTTTTTTTTTTTGGAGGCATTCACCACCCCCTGATCCACCACCACCTGTGTACTAATATCCCCAACAAGCACCAAACCACCTTGAGAATTATAAAGGACTTGTAAAAAGGGCTACACAGGGCTTGTAAAGAAGCCACAGAAGGAGTGTTACTACTGGAGTTACTCGGATATTATATAATCAGCTGGTTATTTTGGTGGTAGACCTCAAAAGACAGTTGGACAGGCTTTTTTTTCCAATCAAATTAAATGGTATTTGGAGCTTTATATACAGAGAGCCTAACCTTCCACCAGCGGTCCCTACTTTATACAATAATCATTCCACGATGCAAGGAATCTCCAAAGACTATACAATATATAAGCCACAGAAACCGAAGCCAACAAAGATGACAAAGGAAGTAAATTTCAATTCAGATACAGTCATTCTAGCCTCAGAAGGTTGCAAACTAATAAATGCAGAGATTGAAAATTAAAATGCCACCTCAGTAACACTGAAAATTGATATTCAGAAGAAAAAACATTAGTAAAAAGTAACTGTTTCTCAGTATAGCCTGATTTTCAGCTGCATCTCCCACATTCTCTGTGTCTCTTCCAAACCGGAAATGAGGTGAAGTCAGGATGACAAACGCAGCTGACAATACGGGGCGAAGACTAAAGAGATGCGGCCGCGGGGAGGCACCGGGGGCGGCTTCTCCACAGCACAGGACGAGCCCCTCGCTCTGGGAGCAAAGGGAGAAGCTGGAGAGGCCGGCCAGCCACCAGCTCTCCCTCCAGGCACAACTATTTTCAGTGATGTAAACCCATTCATTCATTCATTCAACATATCTTTGTGGGGCATTTCCTGTGAATAATTGACTGTTTGGGGCATCACAGTAACAGTCTTCAGGGATATAATTGTGAACAAGACAGGTAAGTTTCCGTGTATAATTATGTTAATTTGTTGTTGCTTTTGTAGCACTCATTCTCTCCTGACTTGATCAGTCAGTATTTATCAGGCATATATTATGTCTGTGTATAAAGCTCCAGAATAGACAACATTCATTACAAACAATCTACACAAAAACATCTTTGTCACCTAGATCAAAAGTCATCATTTGTAAACAGGGAGGAAATTTTTTTTAAAAGACAAGAGCAGATAATGAGTTTTAAATTGTTATCCATTGATTCACTGGGCTAACACGGCTAAGGGGCTTGTAACGTGTAAGGAGATATGCTGGGGCCATTTTCCAGGCCCCCTTCCACTCCCGTCTGATTAAATCCTCCCATTCTTAGCTCACACAGGACTCTGGGCTTTATCCTGCCCCTCCTCTTGCCCTGCAGCAAGCTACTCGACATCTCCCCCAAGCCTCAACTCTCCCATCTGCAAAGGGGAGCTAATCATAATAGTAGCTTTTTTATTAGGTTGCCATGGGACTCAAATAACCCCTACAGGCCATTTGAACACCATGCCTGATAGAATAGCTAGCCATCGCTGAGTGCTTACTATTACTGTTCCTCTAACTTCTGTTAATCTTGTATATTTCTTCCTCTTCATACCTATTGCTAACATCCTAATTAGGGCCATTTTACTAATCAAAGTTTTTAAAAAAAATTTTAACCACCAAGTCAGTCAAACAGGACAATGGGTTTTTCCCAGTACACGCCATACAACTTTCTGCCTTTGAACCTCTGCCTATACATATTCTTGAGATCAGCATTCCCTGGTCTTGATCTAACTGGGTAAAAATTCAATTCATCTTTCAGGATTCAGCTCAAATACCTTCACAAGGACTTTCCTGCTCTGCCACTCACTATTTTTTCCCCATAAGCCAGGTTTATCCTATACACCAATAGTATTCATGTTCCAACATTCTAAGTTCCCAGTTAAAGATGAGGGCATATAAAAAGTTTGTTTTTTCCTCCAGAAAATAATCATTGCCTAAGACTATGGGCATCACTTTGTTATCTGAGTAAAGAGCAAATTACTGAATCTACTCCTCAAAATCCTAAGAATGTCATAACACCAGATTGGGTCACTGAATTGGAAAAGTATCTGTGCTGTAAAAACAGAAGACAGAAACAAGAAATTAGAATTTTGTACTAAGACATATAATGTTTTAAGAATGGAGAAAATAGGGGTGCCTGGGGGGCTCACTCAGTTAAGCATCTCCCTTCAGCTCAGGTCATGATCCCAGGGTCCTGAGATCGAGTCCCACATTGGGCTCTCTGCTCAGTGGGAAGCCTGCTTCTCCCTCTCCCTCTCCTTGTGCTCTCTTGGTCAAATAAACAGAATCTTAAAACAAAAAAAAAAAAAGATTTTCTTACTTTTCTTTCCTACTGCCCAGTTGGCGAGCTGTATATTGATCCCCATAGTCAATTAGCACCAGTTGTCGAGAAAAGACATTCACTTTGTTGCCTATAAATAAATCTTCCAAGTGAAGATCCTCATATTTGGTCCGCTTTAAAAACGTGCGGTGATTCTTTACATCATGCTGGAACCAAAAACAACACAATCAGACAAATAATTATCGATAGACAGTGTTACTCTTAGTATTAATTAGAAGTGATTCTTAATTCTGCTTTATTAAACATAGTTTACATGGTTTCATTTTTATTACAAATACAAATTATAATTTCTTTTATAACTTCTGTATTTCCTAGTCCAGTCTAGTAATAAAAAAAACTTTTTACAAATACTTTAAAAACCATGAATAGAAAGATTTGTTTATTGCCAAATCATTTTAGCAAATTAGTGCTTATGAAATCCCAGAAAAATTCCAAATTTCTGCTTTCCTGCCTACCCAGAATGCCAATACCAAAAAGATCTGCATGTAAAATGGTTGCCAATTATGAGACAAAAAGAAATAAGTGGGACTCTCTCTACCTGATCTTCAATTCGACTTGTAGAGATAACAGCTTTCAATAATGGCAACATATTTAGGACCATGATAATCTTTATCTATGACATTCACATATTCATTATTGTTTAATCTAAAACATGAATACTCTACTTCAGTTTTCAAACCAAAAATATTAATTACTACTTGACATTAAAGATAAAGGCATCAAGTTATCTTCCTGTATTGGAATTATAATACCAAAAAAAGAATTCCTATTAAAAAAGGAAAAAACATGTATTTTCAAGAGCAACTATATAGAAGGCAATCCTACTTCTCTATTCCCACTTTCGCTCCCTTGGCTGACTTTTAAGGAGGAGAAAAAGGCTCAATTACCATTTCAACAGATCCATCCCCTGGGTAAAATAAAAGTTCATAACGTCGAAAAAGTGAAGCATTTGGATCATACCACTCTGCAATGAAAACGAATCTTTCATCATGATTCTGCAAAGAAAGAAGAATTTTAACATTAACATAAAATATAAGCACTCTTGTATAAATCATATAAGTTGAAAGCAAGACCTACCAAATATTTGTAACAAATAAATCTGTTACTACTTATTTATTATGCTGCTTTCAACAATATATTACTTATCAACATACCCTCAGAAATATTTCCTTCTACTTTCTGGTTAAATATCCTTAGTTATCTCAAAGATGACTTATGAACTACTTAATACTTCACAACCATCCAATCACTGTGAGTAAATAGTTTAGAACATGAGCTTCCTGATGTCTTCTGTAATAATCCAGCCTTCTGAAAGCAAATTTACATATAAGCAGACAAGCATTTCATGAGAAAAAAACGGAGGCTAGCTCTCAATTACATGAAGTTATAACTTTCCTAAATTGAAGAATCCAGCAGTATTAGAATACTACATTAAAGTTATAGTAAACATCTTTTTCTTAGCAATTTCACATGATGGTATCTTTTTATAGAAATTGTAGGAGAATGTGTTAGTGGAGGTCCTCCGGGAAGCAGACACAACAGGATTAAACTTGCAAGAATTCTATTCCTGTAAGGGAAATCCCTACAACAGAAAATGGGGAGGGATTCAGACAGTAAGACAAATCAGACCCGAAGGAGGAGAGAAAGAAAGAAAGAGAGAGAGAGAGAGAGAGAAAGCCATCACCCTGCTGTATAATCTACGGGAGGATCAGCAAGACCAGCAAGCAGTACTAGAGCCAATGAGCCCTCAAGAGTTCCTGGACTTCTGGGACTGGCCTGCCTTAGCCTCCCTGCTCCTCCCAGGCCCTGGCCAGGAGCATCCTTGGGAAGCGTGTCTTAAGTGCAAAAGCCACAGACGGTTTCAGAGCACTAAGTAGCTGGGGCCCTTGGTTAGGGAAGCTCCCTCTAGCTGGAGGTCTGTGACGTGCATTCTTATGTCTATCCCACAGGACAAAATGCACAAATAAGTCAAAGACTGATCTTCTTTCCTTGATTATTCAGCAGGACTTCCAAGCACACATGCTGTTAAAACTATCTGGGCCCCAAAGGTCCTTCATTACAATAAGCAAAGGAGAACATATAGGACAAGTAGGGAAGAAAGGAATTTAGGAAGAGTTTTATTCCCAATTCTAAATTTAACACCTGATTCTTTAGTTAGGGTCTATGGATAGGATCCTTTTATGTCAATAATTCACTTATAAATTCTAACGGTAGAAGTTGTATGTCTAGTTATGTTGATGATTATACTCATAAACTGTACTGTAGTTTTAAGACATTATTTTTCCCCAATTATCCAAAAATACATATTTAAATAATGCTTATTAGTTAAGAGAAAATAAAGGTGAAATAAGAGACATACGACATTTGTGAAGGCCTTTCTTCACACACTTTTTTTCTTCCACATTCTTACAAATACAGCTTTTTAAGGTTTAGACTTCACTGTGCGTCCTAGTATTACAGTCCACTTTTTTTTTTTTTTAAAGATTTTATTTATCTGACAGAGAGAAACACAGTGAGAGAGGGAACACAAGCAGAGGGGATGGTAGCGGGAGAAGCAGGCTTCCCGCAGAGAGCCCGATGCGGGGCTCAATCCCAGGCCCCTGGGATGTGACCCGGGCCGAAGGCTGAGCCACCCAGGTGCCCCTACTTTTATTATAAAATTAAAATATTAGTAGCTTATTAAATTTTTCACTATCCATATTAAAATATTCATTTAGTCAAAGACATCACTGAAATATTGCCTTCACTAAAATAAATAAACAAAACTATAAAATGGAAGAAATGATACATCTAAATGAAGGTAGAAATGCTATGATAGTGAAGTAAATGAAAAGCCAATGAGACTTGTCACTTCCATTTATCCAGGCGGCCTAACCACAAAACTAACCAATCACACTCCTTAATTCTGAGGCAGGTAATAGGATTTTGCACCATATGCTACATAGAAAAGAAAATAATGGAGGAACTATGGTTTCTGACTGACAAAGTAGCTGATAGCAAACCAAGGCAAGAACAATTAGGAAACACATGAAAAAAAAGTCTGAGACCCTGGAGAGTCTCTAAGGCAGCCAGGATCTAGAAAGGCAGGAAGCTTCCTGAGGTAGCCCAACATTCTCTGTGCTTTTACCTGAGTACATGTGTTGAGTCTTAAGTCAAAGTGGACAAGAGACCAAGAACCGTAAGCAGCTGGCAGAGGAAAGCTGCCAAGAGGCACCCACTTCTTTAAGCTAGTGGACCTTTTGACAGTTTCACAGGGATATGAAAACGAAAACTGGACTACAGGGCTGCCAAAGCAGCCAAAGTTTGAGGGACAAAGATCCTGGAGAGAAGGGTATCATGGAGAAGGGAGTTCAGATCTGTGCTTGTTCTTTGGAGATTTCAGTAGCCTCACAGCATGGGGAGAGAAAAAGGTGTCCAAACCCACTAATAGAGGAGATCTTGGTACATGCTCTAACCTTTTTGTTGTCATTCCTGGAGCATTACACTCTTGGAGCACGAGTAAACCAAAGAAAGGGTTAACTGACTCTTACAAAGTTTTCAAGTTTTGTGTTCAGTCAACCCTTAGTCCTTGACCATATTGAGGTGACACTTCCCCCATTCTGGCTCCCTGCCTCTCCAGAAACTCCTCAACCTCAGTAAGAGACTACCAGATACACCAAGAAAGAGAACTAAAGGATAAAACAGACAATAAAAAGAGACCCATGAAAGCCTACTTATTATCTGGCAGAGTTCTCAAAATAATAAAGATGGTATAAAAAAAATATATCAAGATGAAGAATTTTGGGGCACCTGGGTGGCTCAGTGGGTTAAAGCCTCTGCATTCGGCTCAGGTCATGATCTCAGGGTCCTGGGATCGAGCCCTGCATCGGGCTCTCTGCTCAGCAGGGAGCCGGCTTCCCCCCCCCCCTGCCTACTTGTGATCTCTCTCCTGTCAAATAAATAAAATCTTTAAAAAAAAGAAAGAAAAGAAAAGATGAATTTCACCAGAGAGCAAGCATCTACCTTAAGTAGAAATTCAAGAACTAAAAATAACTCTAACTTAGCATTCTCACACTAGCAAAAAATTTCCCTCCAAAAGATAGGGCTGAAATAAAGACATTTCTAGACAAGCAAAAAGAGAAAACGTATTACCAGGGTACCTACATTAAAAGAAATGTTAAAGGCAGTTCCATAGAAAAAAGGAAAATGATACCAGATAATTCAAGGAGTTAAAGACAGGACTGAAAAACAGTGGATATCTGGGTAAATCTAAAATAACATGCATGCAAAATACTAATTATGTCTTGTAGGATATAAAATACGTTGAATTCAGATGCATGTCAAAAAGAATATAAACGGTGTAAAAGTGTTCTTCAAATTATGTGAAACAAAGAAAATATCTCCCACATCAGTTGTTCAATCTGTTCTCAAATTCCAATGAATATTAGTGAACAAGAATCTCTCCTAAAATAGTAGATAAACAAATCAGGGATGTTCTGTTCAGTTTTTCACCGTCTATTCTGCTAGAATGAATCCTCTCCCTCTCCTACTCAATGGAAAAGCAGTTTCAGAATATTTAATAAATCAGTGACATCCAAACCCTAAAAATTATTGCTGTTATTGTCATGATTAACAGTTGTCATTAATTTCTTAGAGTACCAACAAGTAGCAGGCTCTTGATGTGATCTCATTTCATTCCCACAACAATGTAGGTAGTATCCCTATTTCATGGACCAAGACAGTAAAGCTCAAAAAATGTGAACATTTGTCCAAGGTTACACAACAAATGAAAAAGTCAGAACTCAAATCTCAGTCCTTCAAGCTGAAGGACTGAAGTCCGTGCTTTGTCCCACTAAATAGCACTGCCTATGAAAAAATGATAAAAATGATGCAAAAGTCACTCTTACAGAAAGTATCCATTCAATGGGTCTAATACAATGATGAACTGAGTTATTTAACTACTCTCTCATGTAAAACTAAATAATTCTAAAGAGTCAAGTTTTGTGGCCTGTAACACAACCATCTAGAAGAGAAATGGATTACTATGAAATGCAATGAAAGAATCTTACTCCCTATGACAACATATTTAACAAATACGGCTTTTCAATTACATCCCAATTCCAAAATCCTAAAAAAGTCAAGCCAGTGAAGTGTCCTTCTAAGGTACCATCAGTGTGTAAAACACCAAAAAAATGTTATAAAGCAGATGTCATCTGGGAAAACACAGAAATCATATTCTGCGTTGCCCATAAGTTGCTGCTTCAAAATCATTTTTCACTGTGAGCATTAGTTATTCTAATGTAGTCATGAACTCTAAAGAATAGTAAAAACCAGTTCTTTTTTAAGGTAAAGGGCAAAAAAGTCAACAGATACAAAAGGTTACACTGTAGTGGGAAAGGAATAAAGAGTTGTGTTATTTTTTTTTTTTAAAGATTTATTTAATTGACAGAGATCACAAGCAGGCAGAGAGAGAGAGAGGGAGGGAAGCAGCCTCCCTGCTGAGCAGAGAGCCCGATGTGGGCCTCGATTCCAGGACCCAGAGGTCATGACCTGAGCTGAAGGCAGAGGCTTTAACCCACTGAGCCACCCAGGCGCCCCGAGTTGTGTTATCTTTAAAAGCCCCCTCAGAACAACCACCTAATGGGATGTTGAAAGGAGAATTTGCAACACCACTCGGCACTTAACTAAATCTCTGATAAGTAAGCAGCACACATAAAATGACACAGAAACTGTGTCCATAAGATTTCAAAAATGTCTAAGCTCCTCGATCGGACCTTTTGGATTCTAACCCAGAGTTTCACAACAGCATCTACATACAGAGAAGAAAAATTCTTCATATTCTCTTGAAAAATTAACTCATTTCTTCATTTATAACTGTGATTTATCTTAAGATCGTTTAAAACTACATAAAAATAATAAACAGAATTTCTGTTTAGATGAGAAAACGAATTCTCAAACAAGTACTGTTTCCTCTCCGAGGAAAGGTCAACAACTTTGCCAGGTACAAACTGTATGTGCTGTAAACTTAGTGATTTATCTTTGCAGGAGAAACACTGGTCCCTTCCTAGAGTCAAAAATTCCTAGAGGTATAGCGATGGTACTTCTGCACTTGGCACCAACAGTGGTCCCTGGGAACGTCCTATTCAGTCTAGCCTTTCGCCTTGCTGCCTGATACATACACACCCATGCCACAGCCCTCCTGGACCAAAGTCACCTTTGAAATTTAAAAAAAATTTTACTTTTCAAGCTAAATTGAGCAAAGCCTAGCAAAGAATGGGATTCATTAAATTAATGTGCTTCCTTAAAATGATAGTGACGTCAAAACTGAAAATCATTTTGTTTGAACCCTCCATTTTACAGATAAAGAAACTGAGGCCTGGTGAGTATGACTTCCATAAAGTCAGGAGACTACACTTGTGACTCAGCTGTCTCCGTAATACACATTCAGGGCCAACTCAAGAGGGAGAAACTAACACCAAAGCAACACAAAGGGACGCGTCCATTTTCTGGCCACAAATCTGACGAGACTGTCACAGGAACAGTGAAGTTATCAGCTTCCATCAGATACAGGCTTGTGCAGAGCAAAGATCACACTGGAGCACAAAGACTTTTTCTTATAGTAGCCAAGTCATCTTTCTTCCACTAAACATTTTAAATATAATTTATACACAGTAAGATAGAGGATCCCTCACACGAGCACAATTTGTTCCAGTTTTGTAACTAATCACTAATGTGCATCTATTTTTTTTTTTTTTTAATACTGTAAGCATCTATCTACAGGATGAGATTCGGGGCACACTACTCCCAAAGTCTGGCACTTACGTATATTGAATATTTTAAGCTGAAGGAGTTTGAGAAAATGGCAGAAGCAGGAAGGTCACTTTGACCTTTTCCCAAGTCTCTTCTCTGAAACGGGTTACAAAATCCTCATGTGAGAGGTACCTTCCCAGAAGAAAGAAGCATCCATCCTTATCTCTCAGGACAAAGGAACACGGGTGAAAAAAATCCCAGCAAACGGGCCTTGCTGAGTTTCCTCCAGTTTACCACATTTACCTCATATTCCTTGGCCTGTCACCTTCCTCCAGGACTGTCCACTCTTCATTAAACCTAGCTTAAAAATACTCAGGTTCTGTTTCTTAAGGTCCTCATTTCTTTATAAAAGCCCCATGTCACACGAAACTTGAATTGTTATGCTTTGCCCCTATTAATCTTTGTCAGTTTTCAGACACAGCCAGGTACCCTTAGAGGGTCAAGGAAAACTTTTTCCTCCCCTATACACCCTACAGCCAAAAAGCAGAGAAGCAAGCCAATAAAAGGGAAGAGAAGCTTTCATGGGCTGCACTGGGGGCGGGAGGAGTGAACTGCCATATAGAGATCAAATAGCAGGAGGCATAGTGGTTTGCAAGACGGCAAACAGTAAGAAAACAGCAGGCCGATGATTATGTAAACAGCTAGATACGACGCATAGTCGGGAAACTGCACTCAGTATTAACCCGAATAAAAAGTGGTCTGCTCCTACTGCAGAAGATCAGCACTGAACCACATAATGAGCATTTTCATCGCCAAAGAACTTGGGTGGTGATGATCCAAATCTTTAATACTTAATTTAAAATCCTACTCTAGGTAAGGAATAACGTTCCAGAAGGACACTCAAGAATATGTCAGAAGGAGCTGGCGCCGGCGAGTGTGTGGAGTGTTAGGGGCTGGGGAGGCAGGTTTGGGGAAGCTACTTTTCAATTTACACCTTTCTGAACTGTGTTACCCTGTTTGATGCTTGTATTTTTTGTTATTGTTTAATGCCAAGAGGGGTTAACTTGTCTTCTAATCTGTAGTTTTCTTTGTATAGTTTAATTTTAAATTAGACTGAAAAACTGAAGCTGGTTTTTCTCTTTGACGATGGACAAATTTAACTATCTAAACACCCAACCAACCTATTATTTGCCAGTAGACCCTTCTTCATATATCATCTAGAACCTCTGGAGTTCTTTGCTATTAACCATACTAGAAAGACAAAGAAACAACAAGAAAAAACAAACAAAGGGTATAACGTGAGTGTGAAAGAAATATCCCAAGTTTCCAGATAGGCCTATTTGCCCACTGAAAAGCAGAAGGCAAGGCCATCAGACTTTGTGCATTATCTCATTCCTATCCATCAGTTTATTTCTTCAACAGATTGAGCACTTGCCACGTTCTACGCACTATGCCAGGTCCTCAGATACGTCAAGATACGACAACGGCGATTAGAAACAAACATCACCCTTGTCTTCGTGTTCCTTATAATCTCGCAGCCAATGGAGCAATTTCTAGGAACCTGAATTTATTGTTCTCCTACTTCATCACAGTTGACTCAGTTAAGATAAGTCATTTAATTTTTTACTTAAAATCCATTCTACACTGTTTATCTGACTATTCATCAGAATGTGCTGTACAGGGCTTTACAGTTTTTATTTTTAATTTCCCTTTGATGATATGCTTTTTCAAGAGTAGAAAAACCTCAGGCTGTTTTTCCAAACTTATTTTGTTACACTTAAAAAAGGAAAATGTCATTTTAAAATGTGGCATATGAAAATTGCATCTATTCAAATGCATTCCGGAATGAGTCATTCCCCAGTGCAGTCATTTTTTAAAAATAGTCAGATTAAACCATGCACATGCTAATTACGTAGGTAAGTTTCTTCCATTCATTTTGAAAACATTTTTCCTTCTTTCAATTCCTTTTTTTAAAAAAAAATAGGCAAGGGGCACCTGGGTGGCCCAGTCGTTAAGCATCTACCTTCTGCTCAGGTCATGATCCCAGGGTCCTAGGATCGAGCCCTGCATCAGGCTCCCTGCTCTGCGGGAAGCCTGCTTCTCCCTCTCCCACCGCCCCCTGCTTGCATTCTCTCTCACTCACTGTGTCTCTGTCAAATCTTTAAAAAAAAAAAAAAAAAGAAAAAAAATAGG
The DNA here is from genome assembly GCA_028646535.1 of Procyon lotor. Taxonomy (NCBI): domain Eukaryota; kingdom Metazoa; phylum Chordata; class Mammalia; order Carnivora; family Procyonidae; genus Procyon; species Procyon lotor. Next base: position 45,098,463 of record CM053618.1, read on the forward strand.
CGACAACTAACAGAAATAATAATGTTCTCTTGTAAAACAGGTGAAATTTAAAAGCCATATGTATATTGGTTATAAACATGAGAATGACTGAACTTACACATAATGTTGAAAGAAAGGATAGAAATAATACCAATGAATGAGGCACATGTGGGCCCTTGTTATCCCTGGGAAGTGTTCCACCACCAAATCCAGTGCCTCAAGCATTCTGCCCCCTGCCACATCCCCCCGTCCTGGCAGTTAATTTATCCAACTTCCTCCTCTTTCCAGCTGAATGGTCCCCTCACACGTTACCAACCCACCAGCCTTTCCCTCACTTCCTTCTTTACTCATCTTAGATCCTTCATGTTCTCTTCGATCATTGTCTTAACAATTCTTTTCATCCAAGACACCACCCTGGATGAAGTTACTAACCCTTGTGCTTGCTCTGTGCTTGTAGTGGAGTTTTACGGTTTTGCATTCTATATTTAGGCCTGCAATCCATTTTGAGTTAATTTTTGAGAAGCGTGTAAATTCTATGTACATTCATTCTGAGGTGTAGATAGGTAGACAGAGTGTTACTCAATCATTTTTAGATACTGATAAGAGTCTTCCTAGAGTATCAGTCTTACTCAATGGTAAGTAATGTGAACATTTTTTGCATTATAGCAAATGCATATATATTATTGAATAGAATATAAAATTCATAAAAACACACAATTTATAAGAAAAAAATGGGGGATTTTAAGGAAGTTTTACCCCTAGTGTTAAAATTCAGTGAAAAGATATTTGAAGGGCAACCAGGCCTTTGGAAAATCAAATCATACCACTCTCCGTCACAGCTTAAGGGAAGGCCGAGCCACAAGTGGATCATAGGAAACTAACGATCTTTTCCAGGCACATGTGCTTAAATAAAACCATCCCTTAGTTCAAGAGTAAGTTTATTAAGCTTACGCCACTAGGTAAACTGTGCCTTTGCATCATATACTTCAATAGTACTGGTCAGGAAGAGCCACTGCCCTCACGATGACCCTACAACACTAACCACCACACCCTTGCACTTGGCACTGCTTGCACTTGCACAAAGACCTCGGAGTACCATGCACCAGCAGCTCGCATGGCCCTGAACCGCGCTGCTTGAAAGGAAGACCCAGGAAACTACAGGGGGGTTTCTTTGGAATCGGTCAGGGGATACTTCAGAACCGGTAAGGGCATGGGCTCTAGAGTCCGACGGACCTGGGCTTTGTGACCTTGGACAAGATACTCAACCAAGCCTCGATTTCTGTACCTATAAAATGGGAAGAGTCATAAACTCTCCTCATAGGGCAGATGCGGGGATTAAGTACTCTAGTGTGCATAAACCATTTAGGATTTCTGTTGTCTAAGTCTTCAGAGCAGTGACAGTGGCTAGGAGGGCCATCTGTGACTTCAGAGCTACCCCGCACACACTCATCTCCTGCACGGGCGAGGAAGAATCTGATTTGTGATGTCATAGCCTCAGCTGCAGCTAATCCTAGCAAGGTTTGTTTTTTGTGGTTTTTTTTGTTTTGGTTTGTTTTTTTAAAGACCTTTGTAGGAAAATCATTGGGAAGGAAAAGAGATTTTGTGAAGGACAGAAAAATAGAAATGTGACTGGAATTATATGTTACGAAAAGCTAAGCTACTGGAGGTATATAGTTATTTCTGCAATAACAAGCAATTTTTTTAAAAGGATATGTTAATCGGAGTTAGGGTACAAAACCTTGCCTTTTAGAGAGCTCAAAGTTTTCACCAATAAAAAGCTGAGCAATAATTTTCTTTTTAAAGTTTATAACATCATCTGTTACCCATTAATCGGTAGCATTATAATTCAAACTTCTCAAAGGAAGGTCACCATTGGAAAAAATCATAAATTACACTAATCAACATGAAATTACTGTTGCCAGTTATAGATGTGAAAAAAATTAAACCCTGTACTTTCAGCACAGAAACCAAAGATAGTACGGAAAATAAAACAAAATATTCACATTCTATATTTAATATTTAAAGTCATATTAGATATCATACTAGCAATATGTTAAGGTACAAACTCAGCATATACTGACAAAAATATCACCTTTAAGTACTAAACATATAGAATGTTTAAAAAGAGAAAAGGAAAGGAAGGAAGAAAGGAAACAAAAAAGGGAAGGAGACAAGCAGTACCTTTTTTTTTTTTTAGGGTGCCAAACTATCATTAGCTTGCACGAATCAGTAGAATCCACTGTTTACATTTGATTGCTCATAGTTATGACTGGTTCAGCGTTCTCTAAACTGCTATTATTTTAATTAACCTTCACAAATCTTAGGGGTGCCTGGGTGGCTCAGTCGTTGAGCGTCCTCCTTTGGCTCAGGTCATGATCCCGGGGTCCTGGAATCCAGCCCCACATCAGGCTCACTGCTCGGTGGGAAGCCTGCTTCCCCCTCTCCCACTCCCGCTTGTGTCCCTTCTCTCGATGAGTCTATCTCGGTCAAATAAATAAAATCTTAAATAATAATAATAAAAGCCTTTATAAATCTATTTACCTCTCAGACTAGTTAGAACCAAATACTGAACTAAGCAGGTAGGAAGGGAAGGGGAGATAAGCTAACAAGATGTCAGGCATATTTAGAACCTTATCTCAGTTGATTCTTACCACACACTTATCATGGAAGTTTCCCCTCCCATTTTCACCAGAGGAAAAGAGGCTCAAAGGGACTAAGGTTAATTATCCAGGTATTACACAGATCACACATCTAGTCAGAGCCAGAGTTGGGATTCAAACAAAGGTCTGATGTTAAAAAATATTCATTTCAACACATCAAAAGCATTGAATTAAGAAAAACATCAAGAGTTCTGGATCAACCAAAAAGCAACATCGATGGAAACAGAGAGAAAGGCAGTCTTTGTACAAGGTTCATCTGAGCACAAAAGCAGATAGTGCTAAGAAATTAGAGATTACTACAATGGACAATTAGTTGGGCCTCCATCCTAGAAAGAATAGGAATCATTCTAGAGTGGTAGAAGGGCTCTGACAGGTTACTGAAGCACTTTTTCTGTATTTCTGGCAGTTGCACTTAACACGTATCACAGGAGCCAAAGTGACCTTGAGAACCAAAGTTCAAGGTATCACAATCCCAGACTTCAAGCTATACTACAAAGCTCTAGTAATCAGAACAGTATGGTACCACCACAGAAAGTTATATAGATCAATGGAACAGAATGAGAGCCCAGAAGTAAACCTATGATTATATGGTCAATTAATCTATGACAAACGAGGCAAGAACATAAATGGGGTAAAGACAATCTCTTCAATAATCGGTGCTGGGAAAACTGGACAGCTACATGTGAAAGAATGAAACTGGACCATTTCCTGACACTAAAATAAACTCCAAATAGATTCAAGACCTAAATGTGAGTCATGAAACCAAAGAACTCCTAGAAGAAAATGTGATCTTTGACATCACCCTTAGCAACATTTTTCTAGATATGTCTCCTCAGGCAAGGGAAACAAAAGCATTTGAAATCAACTACTGGGACTACATCAAAATAAAAAGCTTTTGCACAGCAAAGGAAACCATCAACAAAATGAAAAGCAACCTGCTAAATGGGAGAAGATATCTGCAAACGATTTATTCAATAAAAAGGTTAGTAGCCAAAATACTTGACGAATTTATCCAACTCCACACCAACCCTCTCCCTCCCAAATAATCCAATTAAAAATGGGCAGAGAGGGTGCCTGAGCCTTCAGCTCAGGTCATGATCCTGGAATCGAGTCCCACATCAGGCTCCCACTCCATGGGCAATCTGCTTCTCCCTCTGACCTTCTCCCCTCTCATGTTCTCTCTCTCACACTCTTTCTCCGAAATAAATCTTAAAAAAAAAAATGGGCAGAGGACCTGAATAGATATTTTTCCATAAGGATGGCCAACAGACACAAGAAGATATTCAACATCACTAATCCTCTGGGAAATGTAGGTCAAAATCATAATGAGATAAGACTTTTTGCCTATTAAGAGTAGCTACAATCAAAAAGACAAAAAATAACAAGTGTCGGTGAGGAATTAGAGAAAAAGGACCACTTGTGCACTGTCAGTGGGAATATAAATTGATGCAGCCACTGCGGGAAACAGTGTGGAAGTTCCTCAAAAAATTAGAAATAGAAATGCCATATAATTCCACTGATGGGTATTTACCCAAAGAAAATAAAAACTATAGCCTGAAAAGATACAGGCACCCTATGTTTACTGCAGCATTATTTACAACAGCCAAGATATGGAAGTAACTCAAGTGTCCATCAACAGATAAATGGAGATATGATATATATATACCTATATATGTAAATCTATATATACAGTCCTTCTATATACAGTGTCCACCAATAGATGAAGATGTGAGATCACACACACACACACACACACACACACACACACACACGCACACACAGGAATGGAAAATCACCCAGTCACCAAAAAAAAAAAAAAGAGAGAGAGTGAGAGACACCTTGCCATTTGTGACAACACAGATGGACCTAGAGGGTATAATGCTAAGTGAAGTAAGTCACAGAAAGACAAATACCACATGACTTCACTTTTATCTAAAACCTAAAAGACAAATGAAAAATAAACAAAAAGCAGAAGCTGACCCGTAAATACTGAGAACAAACTGAGGGCTGCCAGAGCGGAAAGGGTGGGAGGGAGGGTGGGCCAAATGCGGAAGAGGAGCGGGAGATACCGGCTTCCCATTAGGAAATAGGGAAGTCATAAATAAGGATAAAGTGTACAGCACAGGGAATACAGCCAATGGTATCACAAAGCATGTATAGTGCCAGATGGTAGCCAAATGTGTGGTGAGCAGAGCATAATGTATATACTTCTTAAATCACTAGGTTGTACACCTGAAGCTAATGGCACATTGTGAGTCAACCATACCTCAATTTAAAAAAAAAAAAAAAAAGTGTTGTAAGAGATCAAGGAAAAGGAGTTAAGAGAGTCAGGATCAGATTTCTAGGGAATAAAAATCGGCTCACAGAATAGAAAAGCATACCTAAGAGAAAAAACTGCAGTGGAAACAGTAATGAGTTGGTATCATGTATTCAAAGACCTAGCAGATGTTAGACATCTGTCTGGAAATGTCTTATTTCACCTCCACTATTCTAAAGGGTATTTTTTGCTGGTTATAGAATTCTGTGTTATAGAACTAACAGCTTTTAAGGAATGCATCTTGAAAACCAGTACTCTGGATTCTTCTGCCCCAAAACAATAACTCAAGAAATCATCCCAGAAATGTTGCTTTCTTAAAGAAATGTATTTTTAAAAACCTGAGGACATTATATACTGATCACCTATTTTATGTCTGAAGCAGTACTATATTTCTAGTTTCTCAAGTTGTAAACAATGGAATTTTTAAATGGCTGCTGCTTGCATATTTTACAATTATAGGACTCCAAAGGGTCATTGTTAAGGTACCAATATTAACTGATAAAGCGTCAAATTGGACAGTTCACTCTTAAACAACTTGGGGGTTAGGACACCCAACCACGCTCCATCCAAAAACTGAGTATAACTTTTGACTCCTATTGGAGCCAAGGACAGGCTGTCCAAAATGTGTCATGATGCATACTGATTATTTTGAATTTAAGCCACTTGGGAAACAGCCAGTGAATGTCAGGACACTCAGAACCCCCACCCCAAAACATAAAATAACTCTTCCATATGAAAGATACCCCCCCTGTATTGTATGGAGCACTGGGTGTGGTGCATGAATCTTAGAATTCTGAAAAAATTAAAATTAAAAAAAAAGATACCCTCCCTTTACTAAGACATCCTTATCACCAGTGATAGAAACTTTAAAACTGACAAAGTTGTAGAAACAAACCTTGTTTCTTTTTTTCTAATTTACTACCTCAGCCCAAATTCCCCTCAGAATTCCTTACCTTAAAGCTCCAAAATATGTTTTCCTTATCCTGCCAAATCCTCATAAGTTTATTGTCTCTGTCTAAAGAATATAAAAACCACCTCTTTCGGTCATTTATTCTGGTCTCGATTTCTTTATTGGGTCTCCATACACATTACAACTTTCATTTTTTTTCTCCTGTTACTGTCTCATATAAATTTAATTCTTAGTTGGAAGACCTCAAAGGGTAGAGGAACAATTTTTCCTTCCTGTGAAACTTTAATAACCTGTTGGCTAAAAACTTCCCTAATAACATAAGCAGCAAATTAACACATATTTTATATGTATCTATGAAGTAGTGCATTCCCATAAGACAGTAAGCTAGAGAAAAGTTATTTTAAAAATAAGGAAAACACAGTATTATACCTATATTTACTGAGGAAAATTTCTACTGAAGTGCTGACAACACCAACTCCATCTTTGGCCTTCCATCTTGGTCTCCCCTGATACACAGATGGCACCACTTTATGATAACTACCCCCGTGACCTCACCACCATACCCCTTGCTCCATAAAACTTGGGGATTAAGGTCCGAATAGGAGTACAGAATAGGGCAGCAAATAGCTGCCTAGTGTCCTGGATGATCCCTCTGTCCAACTGCCCAGTCCCTCACCAGTAAATCACCCTGAGTAAAATGCTATCCCTAATGATATGGAGGGGCTTGCTTTGCTTTTTCAGTATTAAAGGGCCTGCTCTGTCCCTGGATCTGGAGGCTCCATACTGACGTTCCTTCACCTTTTAACATAGGTGGACTGCGTTAGACGGGGCAGTAGTGATGGCCCTGGCCCCCAGCAGTGGCGACATTCGGCAGCCTGGTGGCCCCCTATGGGCAGCAAGAGGGAGCCTGGGGGTTTAGTACAGCCGGCCCATCTGCCTGGCGATGTCCTACTGGCACATGGCTTTTGGCAGCTGTGGGAGGCCCCAGGACCAGGGTGCCCCCAAGGGGAGCACTTTGTGCCCAGCAGTAGGGGGCCAAGGCCCCAGGCCACCACTGCACAACCGTGGACCTGGCACCGGAAGACACAGTGGGAGCTAGAGGGAGACTCGAGAGCCAGCAGTATGGAGTTCCATGCCCAGGGCCCTCCTTGCCTTCTGGACATGTTCCTCCCCCCTTCAGTCCAGACTCCTCTCCCCAGGCCCCAGCACTGGGCCTCACTCCAACAGCCCCCAACGGTTCATGGTACATGGGGTGACCCGCAGTCCTCCTGGTCCCAGGGGCTGACAACAGCAAGCAAGCTTTCTTGGGTACTCAGAGGACAACAGGCATGACCTCTGCAATAGTCACCTTCGATTTAGTCCTGCGGAGCCTGAGGCAGGCATTTGTAAATAAACGCCTTGTCGCTTTTCCTGCCAACTCTTCAAAACAAACAAAAAATGCATTAAGTGGATCCAGGCAGTTCAAATCCAGGTTGTTCAAGAATCAACCTTATATGGGACACGGAGGATAGGAGTGGAAAATGTTTGCAAAGCCATATGAATAAGACTGTTGAAGCAGCTTAGAATAATTCAGAAAAGACTCAAAGTTATTAAAGTTATTTTTTTATCACAGAAAGTACAATTTAGGAACAGCTACTTATTATATTACTTCTTTCCCATATGTTTAAAACTCCGTTTTAACAGTGGCTTTCAAACTCTGAATCATCACTCACAGTTATAACTTCACATCCTGACCCCATACATTCAGACCTGTAAATATACTACTGACAAATTTCACACAGCAGTATTTATCCTTACTGTGTGCTGTGGACTAAGATTATTTTCTATTATACTTTAAAAAAAAAAAAAAACAAAAAAAAAAAACCATGAACTGACTTCATGACCTACCAATAAAGTCAAAAAACTTCGAAAAGCACCATATAACTACCCACGCTTTCCCTCCACCCTCAGACCGAGCACCCTTTAAAAAAAAAAAAAAAAAAGGTTTTCCCTATTAGAACCAGGCAACACAGTCACGAAAATAAATGTGCTAAATTAGAGACTGACTATAAAGGGGAACAACTGTATATGCAAAGAACTGGAGGAAATCATTTCTGAGGGCTATTTTAATTCACCCTGGCCACTGACCCATCGTCGCATTGAGTGGCAGCTCCAAGGGCAGAGGAAAGTAGGAGTCTGCGGCCCAGTGAGCTTGTACGGAAACAGCAGCAGTGCTGCTACTGGGCCAGGACTGTGAGGAACAGGGAGTCACGTGGCTTAAAATTCCCCAAGACGAGGCAAGAGGGAAGCAGTGTTTCTGAATCACTGATCTATAACAGAGTCCAGCGGAAGAGCCACGCGTCACTTCACCGGGACTAAGCAGTTCTAGTCTAGCCACCGAGAACAATCTCATCCACAGAACTAGTTCCATAGCTAAACATCAAGTTTCCGATGTGTTCAAGGACTTATCTCTACACATTATTTGAATCTATGCGATCATAACTCAATGCCACATAGTTTTTCTCTTCCACCAAGCAGTGATGTACTAGGTGAATTTAAAAAACACAATCAGATTTGCTGCAAGCTTCATTAGTGTATTTCTTGTTACAGTTTCTTACTTGCCCGAGATGGGGAACGAACCTTTGAGGCTTCCCTCCTTTCCCACAAATCTCATGAGTTGGCCATCTTTACAAATCAGCACAAGTGTAACAAAGGATTCTCATTACTATTTTAAAAAAGTCATTTAGTGGACTGCAAAGAGCTAGGAAATTTTAGCCGAAGTTACAAAATACTAGTTCTATTCATGACTGGAAAGCAGTGAACAACCTCCATGGCTCTTTGGTTTATCACTTAATACAAGGAAATGTTTAAGATCGAAGAAGTGTACTCTTCCCTCCTGCAGCCATCACTGAAGTGCCTGTGGCCAAAATGAAGTTCAATCCCTTTGTGACTTCTGACCGGAGCAAGAACTGGAAACGGCATTTCAGTGCACCTTCCCACATTCGCAGGAAGATTATGTCTTCCCCTCTTTCCAAAGAGCTGAGACAGAAGTACAACGTTCAGTCCATGCCCATCCGAAAGGATGATTAAGTGCAGGTTGTGCGAGGGCACTACAAAGGTCAGCAGATTGGCAAGGTCGTCCAGGTTTACAGGAAGAAGTATGTCATCTACATTGAACGAGTGCAGCGAGAGAAGGCAAACGGCACAACCGTCCATGTGGGCATTCACCCTAGCAAGGTGGTTATCACTAGGCTAAAACTGGACAAAGACCACAAAAAGATCCTTGAACGCAAAGCCAAATCTCACCAAGTAGGAAAGGAAAAGGGCAAATATAAGGAAGAAACAATTGAGAAGATGCAGGAGTGAAGTAATCTATGTGACCTGAAATAAAAACTGTTAAAATGAAAAAAAAAAAAAAAAAAAATCGAAGTGTAAAACCGTTTACACATTTCAGCTTATTGTAGTCCTTCTACCTTCATCCTCTTTTCTACTCTTCCAAATTTTAAAGTATGTAACATTGACACAAACTAAAAAGTCTATGAATCCTCTGTTTATTAAGCAAACACTATTAAAAAAAAAAAAAATCTATCACACACAGGTTTTCCAGAATAAGAGCCCATCCACTCAGGAAAATGGTGGACCTTCTAACTAGCTACACTCTTTGCCCTTGAACTACAGAGCTGGAACTTCCTTTATTCTTTTGAGGTACCTAGCAAGGGTGGGTCGATAGCCAAGCACAAACTGTTATTTACAGAGATGGGGGGAGGGGTGTGGGAATCAGGGAACCAGTTCTTACCCACCATCACATCCATGGATAAACCTGCTGGCTCCTTCTGGAAGATGAGTAAAGAGTACAGATATATTCTAGAATGATAGTAAGTAAATAACTGGCCTATTCAGTTTTTCCAAAGACAAACCAAAACAGGACCACAGTTCAATTCTGAATGTTGTTCACATAAACCCTTAAATACACTACAGACCCAAACCAATGATATGTACCATATATCTTGTTATTTATGGTACTTGTATAAAACTTTGAACGCCCTCTCTCAGTTCCCTTCAAAGTCTTCTCACATTTTCTTGTCAAAGACAATTCAAATTCTACCTGCTCAATCACATTCTCCACGAGCCTCCCAGGTGAAAGATACTTTCCAGCATTTTGAAATCCCCTTGCACTTTATTTGAGCCCGTAGGAAGCATATTTATAGTTGTTTACACATACATCTTATCTTTCTACCAAAATGGAAGTTCCTGAGGACAAAAATGAGGGCATCATTCATCCTTACATACCCTAAAGCGCCTACCCCAGGTCCTTCTACAAGTTGGCACTCAGCCAATACATAATCAGTGTTTGTTTCAATATTAGACTCACAGAATAAGCAATTCTTTTTGAAAACTGTTTTAGTACCTAGTATAGCATTCTTGAGCCAGGTATTTACATGGCTTTTTCATCCGTTATTTATTGCAAGATTACAAAAGATTCCTTTGTATGATTTTTTTTTATATCTTACTACTTTGCTTCTACTTCTTAAAAACTTTACATTGCATATTATTAATTTAGGTGATTATTCATCGCTCGTCACTAACATATTTACAAGTTTCTCTTAACGTGCATCACCCAAGTCGCATACAGTCTTGCATTCAAACAAGCACAAGTTTAATTAATCAGTGAACAAACAGTACTTTCTAAGCTCCTATGAAGCCCAAGCCTTGTGGATGACAACTGAGGGTTGTACTCCTACAAACACGCCCAGCAGGAAGGGAAAAAAAGATACAGCACCAGGCTCTACACCTGACTCTCCCCATCTGATTATTCCTACAAATTCAACATCAGATTTTTCTATCAAAAGGCATATAAAATATGCTGACAGTGTGGGTTCCCACATGGGATGATCTTCAGCAGCCTCTATACAGACTGAATGGACAGAGGGATAGAATAAGCACCCTTCTTGCCTCCGCCCTAGGTCCTGGGTAGGGGAAAAGGGTATACACAAAACCATGATTCAGATCGCCGAGTGCTTTGCAATCATTCTAACTGACAAAGACCAACACACATGAAACTACAGCAAAAATATAAAAAAAAATTTCAGAGATGGGCTGTGTGATACAAAACTATAGGCATTTGGAGGTGCCTGGGTGGTTCAGTGGGTTAAAGCCTCTGCCTTCATCTCAGGTCATGATCTCAGGGTCCTGGGATCGAGCCCCGCATCGGGCTCTCTGCTCAGCGGGGAGCCTACTTCCCCCCCCTCCTCTCTCTGCCTGCCTCTCTGCCTACTTGTAATCTCTCTCTGTCAAATAAATAAAATCTTAAAAAAAAAAAAAAAAAAAAAAAAAAAACTATAGGCATTTGAAGAAGAGCAGTCTATACAGATATCATGACAACAGCCAAAGAGTGCAGACCTGGGAATAAAGGTGAGTGTTCTTGGAAACCCAGGAGGATGGAGCACACAAGAGGACACAGAAAGTTTGGTAATATGTTTAAATTCTAAGAACAAAAGATTCTAAAGACAAAATGAAAATCATGAATCACGGTGCCTATGAACAATCTGAGCAGAGAAATAGGATCATGAGGCTAATGTTTAAATAATATTCATCCTAACAGGGATATGGGCTCTGAAGGGAAGGGCTGTATTGCTGGGACCTAAACAATTAACTGGTAAAAAAGTGGGTGTTTAAGGGCGCCTGGGTAGCTCAGTTGTTAAGCAGCTGCCTTCCGCTCAGGTCATGATCCCAGCGTCCTGGAATCGAGCCCCACATCGGGCTCTCTGCTCTGCGGGAAGCCTTCCTCTCCCACTCCGTTTGTGTTCTCCCTCTCTCCTTCTCCCTGTCAAATAAAATCTTAAAAAAAAAGTAGGTGTTCAAATGTTTTCCAATATAATATTTAGATTGGTGGAGGATTAGGTGAGAGCAGAAAGAGTCTAAATCAGTGAAACCAATTAGCAGACCAACACAATGTTTTAATTCAGGCCTAAAAAGGGTAACAGTAAGAATGAAGAGCAAAGGATGGCTATAAGACATTTCTAAGTAAGGAGCAGGTCAGTGAAGGAAAGATTTAAGTGAAGGCAGAACTTCTTGTTATAGTAATCATTTGAGGCTATGGGACTAGAATTTGAGCAAAACAGAATTGATTATTTAAGAATTAAATTAGGATAAAAGCTAGCAATTTCATGAAAAATTCCCAAAGGAAAAATATCTAAAACACATCATCATCATTACCATAGCGATAATATAACTCCAATTTATGATCTGCATTATTAGTATTATAGCAGCTAACATTTACTGGACCCTTATTATATACCAAGCACCATAATAAGTTATTCACATATACATATTACAGCAAGAGGTTGTAACTGGGGCACAGCGTGGTTAAGTAACCACATTCATTAAGTGCCAAAACTAGGACTTAAGTTCAAGTCTGATAAAAATACATACTATAGAATACTATCTATAGCAATAGTCTCTATATTTCTGTATCAAATAGTCTCTAAGATCCCACTGGCAGATTTAAGAAATCAACATTTCCACTTCTATTTTTTATCTGAACCTATTATAGTTTTTATTATTTTTATTTATAATATATGTGACATTAGTAGTATATAAATCATAATTAAGCACCCACTTATGAGGGAAGGAGGGATACTGTTTTTTCTAACGACAATGTGATATCAAAACAGCCTGGAGGTTAAGTATTCTGCTTCCTCTCCACCTTTGTTTCCTACAAGAATTCACTGCTAAATAGTTTTATCTTTTTTCTTCAAAAATAGTCCAAAAGAGGGGCCTGGGTGGCTCAGTCGTTAAGC
>CM053618.1:45111207-45139265 GCA_028646535.1 Procyon lotor
TCAGATACTCCCCTTGTGCACTCACTTACTCATTCCAAAATTCTGTATCAATTGCTTATTTTCTGCCAAGCTCTGAGGTTCATTCTGTAAACTGAAGCAACAATCCTTGGCTCTAAGGAAACTAGTACCATAAAATCTAAATATCTGAACACAACATTACAAGCTAATGTGACAAGAACAGTAATAGTGACAGTCAAGGGTTAGCACTTCCTACTGGGCACTTGCTATGTGCTAAGTACCTCGTTCTAAGCCCTTGTGTGTTTTACCCAAACAACAGTGTGAGAGGGATGGTACTATTATCTCGAACCTACAGATGATGAAACTAAGGCTCAGGTAAGTTAAGAAACGTGCCCTGTGTAATAAGATTACACAGCTTATAAACAGGCGACTCCAAATCCCATGCTCTTAACCCTTCTCAGAGTGGTTAAAAGGGCCTCTGAGGGAAATAGGACCAAGGAGCCTACGTATGCTGCTCTGTTGGCTAGGTCTCCAGAATCTGCAACTAAACTTTCAATTGAATTGCTTATTAAAACAAATCAGATTGGGGCACCTGGGTGGCTCAGTTTGTTAAGCCTCTGCCTTCAGCTCATGTCACGATCTCAGGGTCCTGGGATGGAGCCCCATGTCCGTCTGGCTCCCTGCTCAGGGGGGAGTCTGCTTCTCCCTCTCCCTCTGCTTGTACGCTTTCTCTCTCTCAAACTTCAAAATACATACATACATACATATAAATCAGAGCTTAAAAAATCAACACAATAAAAATCAGGCAACATGTATCAGACGTGTAATTCCAACAATGCAGTGAAAATGTATACTATATTCTATAATGCTATATTCCAGGAAAAATTACTTCACAATAAAAATATTTATACAGAAGTGCTCCCTTTCTTAAATCACATGGAAATACTTAGATAATACATCATGGATAAAAGCATCAAACTAAGTAGAAATCAAACTTTCAGAATTTGCATACTTAAAAGTCAGTAACTGATCTCATTTTAAGCAAATTATATGCTTCCGTGTGACTTCCAGACATTGTAGATAAACTACATTAATGATAAAGTTTAGAGTTCAGTAGACTTCTGAGGTTTAGTACAAGTTTCCATGTACCTGCATCCACCCTTAACGGCATTATGGTACACCCTCAAGCCAGCTGCTCCCAGTAGAGTTAATGAAAAATTAGTTTCCAATGAACAAACTTCACTTTGCCTTGAACAGTCTGAGAACACAGCAGATCGTTAAAGATTTATTACCTGACATGGTAGGCAAATAAACAGATTCCTACTGCTTTACCTAGAGGCCACAGTGTTATTTGACAGAGAGAGATCACAAGCAGGCAGAGAGGCAGGCAGAGGGAAAGGGGGAAGCAGACTCCCAGCTGAGCAGAGAGCCCAATACAGGGCTCAATTCCAGGACCCTGAGATCATGACCTGAGCTGAAGGCAGAGGTTTTAACCCACTGAGCCACCCAGGCGCCCCCAGAGGCCACAGTGTTAACTACGAAAGAAATGAAAAGACAACATCCAAAGGGTTTCTATTTTCCCACTACCACAGAGCTAGACTTTAAGCACCAACTTGTTTTGTACTAAACTTTTACCAAGTAGTCTTCCTCCAGGGCTTCTTTCAAGGAACAAGTATTCTCTTACACTGGATTGTGTCAAACATTAACCTTACTTTAGTGTGGCCAGAACCAGTTTTGAGCCTATTCAGATTGTGCTCCAAGGGCTACTGCTTGCTCCCTCATAAATCCACCTTGAAAGGCAAACACAGAAGGTGAGCTCAAGTGAAGAGAGTCCTCATATGGAGAATCTAATTTACTAACTCCAGCTTAGTACTTCTCATTCATAAAGTCAAACAAATTACACTAGGAAGAGAACATAGGCAAATTATTAAATTTAGTTAATTATCTAATTTCATTTCAATTCTTTTAAGGACTAAGTGAAACAGTTGCCATTATTTTTAAACCTTAAAAAAAAATTCAGTTTAAGGCCAAATGTCTTCTCCCTTGGTGAAAAATATGTTTGACATGAGAATTCGACATGTTTCTAAGATTTTATTTTCTTTAAAAAAAAAAAAAAAGTCATTCTGAGGCAGCATCTAAGAAGTCGAATGAATCATTTGTCTTTACAGAAAAAACTCAATGCTGCAGTAAACGGAGCACAAACTCATGTGTTTCCCCAACTATGATGCTTAGGAATGCACTTTCAACTTAATTCCTGCTTAATTTTGTTCAAGCATGAAAAATGCCAGGGTAGAACCATTTCTACAGTGTGAATATAAATCAGGAAACTGATCAAACAAGATGGAACCATTTTAAAGGCTCACATCAAGTTTCAAGAAAGAAAAGGATTTTTGTTTTGTTTTGTTTTTAAAGATTTTTATTTAGGGGCACCTGGGTGGCTCAGTCATTAAGCCTCTGCCTTTGGCTCAGGTCATGATCCCAGGGTCCTGGGATCGAGCCCCGCATCAGGCTCCTTGCTCGGCAGGAAGCCTGCTTCTCCCACTACCATTCCCTCTGCTTGTGTTCCCTCTCTCGCTGTGTTTCTGTCAATAAATAAAATCTTTAAAAATATATATATTTTTTATTTAATTATTTGATATATATAGAGAGAGCAAGCAGCAGCAGGGGTAGGAGCTGAGCGAGGGGCAGGTTTCTGGCTGAGCAGGGAGCCCGACATGGGGCTCGATCCCAGGACTCTGGGATCAGGGTCCCAGGACTCTGGGATCAGGGTCCCAGTCTGAGCTAAAGGCAGACATATAACTGACTGAACCACCCAGGCGCCCCAGGAAAGGAAAAGCTTCTTAAAACTTTCTTAGCTTGGCCTATAGATCCTTGGAAATCTTCCTGCTCAGACTTCTAGAGATCACTACTGTAAATTTAGGGTCAAACACTGTCATGGAAAAACCCAATGCCACAAGCTGTCTACCTGGGGAAAATCTGCTCTTTGGAAAGCAAGACTGAACTTTTTTTTTTTAGATCTCTTAAAGGAACCCGAACCACTGAGAATCTTCCAAAACCAACAGCTAACAACTGATATTCTTGTGCTTGGAATTTAATTTTCACCGCATTTCAGAGATCAAAGGAATATTGACTGTAAGGAAGCAGAAGCTCAAAGAAGTTAAGTGACTTGGCCAGAGTTTTTGTGACCTGTTAAGAGCTTCACAAGGATCCTTGTTTCTTGATTGGCTGGTTTAATGTTCCCACAGTAGAACACGGGGTTGTCATCTGGCAGGCCTGCGGAGGACAAATTCTCTCCCTAATCAAATTATGAGCTTCTGGAAAACAGAAACTAAATTCATTTATTTCTTTTGAAATTCCAGAGTGACTTTCTTAATTCTGGGACCTTAAAAATAGTCAACCACCACCAAAATAAAGATCTAAAGGAGTAAATAAACATGTTCCGCACTAGATCTTGATAAAATGGCAAAATCCACTCCAAGATTCAAAAAACCCCCCAACACTCTACTATATGTTTACTTGCATTTTCAGGAAGATTTTTGAAAGAGGACATTTTTCTTACTTTTTTGGGTATGTATGGCTTCTCTTATTAACACCTTAATAAATACACTTGACAAAATATTAACTTTGGGACAAGAGGTCCATCAAGGACCACTTTTCAACAATTAACTGAACCACAAAACTCCAAAAAAACAGATCTAACCAAATAAATACATAAATAGGACAGAAAATCCAGAAATGAACCAACAGTTATATGGTCAATTAATCTTCGACAAAGCAGGAAAGAACATCCATTGGGGAAAAAGACGGATTCTTCAACAAATAGTGCTGGGAAAACTGGACAGCAACGTGCAAAAGAAGAAAACTGGACCACTTTCTTATACCATACACAAAAATAAATTCAAAATTGATTAAAGACCTAAATGTAAGACCTGAAACCATAAAAATCCTAGAAGAGAACATAAGCAATAAGTTCTTTGACATTGGCTGTAGCAACTTCTTTCTAGAAAGTTCTCCTGAGGCAAGGGAACAAAAGCAAAAATTAACTATTTGGACTAGATCAAAATAAAAACTTCTGAACACTGAAGGAAACAATCAAATTTCTAAGGTGACCTACAGAGAGGGAGAAGATATTTGCAAATACATACCCAGTAAAGGGTTAGAATCCAAAATACATAAAGAACTTATACAACTCAACACCCAAAAATGAATACTCAAATTAAAAATGGGCAGAAGGAGCACCTGGATGCCTCAGTCACTTAAGCATCTTCCTTCGGCTCAGGTCATGATCCCACGGACCTTGGATGGAGCCCCTCAGCAGAGCCTGCTTCTTCCTCTCCCTCTGCCTGACATCCCCCCCTGATCGCTCACTCTGTGTGCCAAATAAAATCTTTAAATAAAAAGGGAAGATATGAATGGCATTAGCAATTCTTCTTGAAAAAAATCAACTTACCATAAAAGGTTTGTATCTCCATTTACTTAGATCTTCAGTTTTACACAGCAATGTTCTGCAGTTCTCAGTGTATATCTCTCACTTCCATTAAAAATTCCTATTTTATCCTTTGGCTGCTGTTGTGAATGGACCTGATTTCTTAATTTCCTTTTGAGATTGTTCACTGAAATATATAGGGGGAAAAGTATATAGAAATACAACTGATCTTTGTTTATTGATCATATATCCTGCAAACTTGCTGAACATATTAGCTCTAATAGTTTTGTTTTTCAGATTCCTTAGGATTTTTGACATATAGGGTCAGGTCATGTATGAATTAAGACAATTTTACTTCTTCCCATTGTATCTGGACGCCTTTTAATTCTTTTTTCTTGCCTGACTGCACTGGATAAACCTCCGTCACAATGCTGTATAAAAGGATGTTAAATAAATAAATAAATTCCTATAATAATGTTAAAGACAACAAAATACCTAAGTAAAAGTATTTATGACTAGAGACAGAAAGATAGGGATTCTCCCTTCGACCAGAATGGAAAGGACAGCCCTCTATGAGAAGTCAGGTCATCTGAAGTAAAACCAGGATGAGAAGAAGCCATTCATGCAGAAACCTGGGGAGTACATATTGCAAGGAGACAAAAAACATAAAGTTCTGAGTGGGAAATGCAGTTCAGGAATTTCAAGAAACAAAAAAGCCAGTCTGCCCTGAAGGTGGTGTTAGGGGGGCACAGAGTGGGAAGGCATCCTGACTCCATTGTAGAAACCCTAAACCCAGCACATTTTTAGCAATTGAGATGCATCAGGAATGTATTTTCACATCACATATTCTCTTCTGTGCTTCCTCTCCTGCTCTTTTATCCCCCTTGGAAAAGTGTCAATGGCGTAGATAACCAGTGTCACCGAGCTGAAAGTCAAGAAGCCTGTTCTCTACCTGACCTCATACACCTGTGTAAATCTAAAAAGGTTATGCCCTAAAAAAGCACATTTTGCTTTCTATTAGAAAAAATATTTACTAAACAAGCATATCTCCAACTCACTAACCACTGCGCAGTGCAAACACGCACAGCAGCACGCAGAGATAGGGGAGGATGGCTTTATGCAAACCAAACCAGTTCCACTGTGTCTGTTTGAAACACCAAATGCTGTAGACGCTATATATACATGCAGATTTGCACGCGTTGCAAAGTATTACTATTCAGCATTATAGTTGCAACTGACTGTTTGCATTACCCTCCTGGGAAAAGGAAGGAGTATTGTATCAATGACTGGAGAAAATACCACACCCACGGTCGAGTCCTGCAGATTCAAGTTATGAATTTGCCTCTATAAAGGCTCCCCTCTTTCAGCAAGTGTTAGAACTACTAATCACCTATCTAAGGAGCTCCGTGGGATAATCTCTTCTACCGTTCGGAATATTTTTGCCTATATATATTATGGGTGAATATAATATGGGTTAATAATCGTATAATGATTCATGGGTTATTTTAACTTAGCATTTCACCGTTTTAGGATTTTTTTTGAAAGATAAAGCATATTTTGGTCAAGTAACAGATTCTAAAAAACTCCAGTTTAATTGCAAAGGAGGCCATCCTTTTCCATAATTAAGTCTTCAGCTGTCTAACTTATGAAAGGAAAAAATGTTTGACTTTACAAGAAATCATCTGTGGCACTGTGTTCTCTGTGCTTTCCATATGAATGGCATTAATATGTCACATCGATATGACTGAAATTAATAAGCAACTAATAAAATCCATAAAGGAGAGCTTTTCCTGAAAGAATGTTTCCAATGGTGGGAGAGTGCCACCTACTGTTCAGTGTGGATTTCAATCCAGCCAGGCCACATAGCCATTCCACATTAAATCATAATTTTTCAGAGGCCATAAAGTATCAAAATATGAATGACTTTCTGAAATGTTTTATCACTATACGCTCTAGAAATTGAATTTTCAAAAAGTGAAGTCTTCTTTAAAAAAAAAAAAGGTAAGTCTTCAGGTCTCCATAACTACAAAAAAAAAAAAATTACTACTAAAATAATGTTTAAAGACTTATTTTTATTTTTTTTTAAGATTTTTATTTATTTATTTGAGAGAGAGAGAGAGAAAGTGAGAGCATGAGAGGAGCAAAGGTCAGAGAGAGAAGCAGACTCCCCATGGAGCTGGGAGCCTGATGTGGGACTCAATTCTGGGACTCCAAGATCATGACCTGGGCCAAAGGCAGTCACTTAACCAACTGAGCCACCCAGGCGCCCAAGACTTATTTATTTTTAGATAAAGAGTGAGTGAGCAGGGTAGGGGCAGAGGGAGAGGGACAAAAGAATTCTCAAGCAGACTCCTTGCTGATTGGACAGCCCTATGCAGGGCTCAACCCCAGGACCCTGAGATCATGACCAGGGCGGAAATCAAGAGCTGGCCCCTCAACCAACTAAGACACCCAGACGTCCCCCAAAAAGATTTTTAAACCTTAAACATCTTGGCCCAAACTATGGTTGACAAGAGCATGGGTTCCCACCCAAACCGGTTCAAGTCTGGCCTCCTGTGTTTTTAAACCTGAAACTGTTCCCTCATAAAAGAACTTAATATGCAGTAGACATTCGATAGATTAGAGATATTAACTATTAAGTTGGTTTCCCACTCAGATTTATAAGTTAACAAGTTTCTTTTGGCTTTTCTCATACCCTGCAGTCATCACTGCTTTAAGAAATGTCTCCACTCACTTGCATAAAAAAGGACCTAATCTGAGCTGTTTCTTGATACTTCCCCCAACCAGCCCCAGGTAAGTTTAAAGCACTCTGTCCGCCACTGAAGAAGTGATCACGTTCAGACAGCCACTCTTAGGGAAGAGGGGTAGAATTCGGTGAATGCTCTTCCCTTGCTTTCTCACATTTAATAAATTATGTAACAGGGTTTTAAGCAACTAAAAAACAATGATTTTTAAAATCATGCTAAACCATTTCAAGAATATCTTCCTCATGACACAAAAAAAGGGTTTACTCTGGGGGGGGGGTGCGTGAGTGCAATTTTTTTTTTTTTTTTTTTTAGTATAGCAGACAAATGTTACATGTTTTAGGTATACAACTTAGTGATTTGACAAGTTTCTATGTTATGCTACGTTCACCACAATATAGCTACCATCTGTCCATCCCTAATAGACCATAATTGACTGTGTTCCTTATGTTCTACTCTTCATACCTGTGACTTACTCATTCTGTAACTGGAGGCCTGTATCTCCCTCTCCCCTTCACTCATTTTGCCCAATCTCCCATTCCCCCCTCTCTGGCAACAAATCTGTTCTGTGTTTATAGTACTGATTCTGCTTTTTGTTTTTCTTATACTTCATTTTTTTAGTGGAATCCTATGGTATTTGTCTTTCTCAGTCTAACTTATTTCACTTAGCATAATACTCTAGGTCCATCCATGTCATCTCAAATGGCACAATCCCATCCTTTTTTATGGCTGTGTAATAGTCCGTTGTGTACATACACCACATTTTCTTTATCCATTCATCTACTGACGGACCACCAGGTTGCTTCCATGCCCTGGCTATTGTTTTAACCCTTGGATTAATTTCATCAAATTTCACTAAGTTACCCTTGCAACTTCTGCAAAATTAAGTCTCTTTTGAGCCTAAACCTGTCTTTAAAGATTATAGATGTACTGTTTGTATAAATAAAGAGTTTAGCTATAACACATAGGAATAGTCTCTTGACAGCTCAGCATATTAATCAAGACGGTCTTTTAAGAAAACCGTTTCTCAGGGCCTCCATGTGCCAGGCCTAGGAACAGTAAGCAGCATAAGAAACTATCTCCAGGAGCTCGCTCTCTTCAGCACATTACTGAGTTCTCACTCTGAGAGCCAGAAGGTAGGTTACAGAAATGAATTCCCAGTGTAGGTCTTTGAAACTGGATGGACTCCATTCTCCAGCAGCACTGCCTCCCCAGGAGACTAGGGCCTTCAGGGAGGGGCGGAGGGGGTGGGATGGCTGAGACAGCAGGAGGGATAGGCAGGAACAGAGAGGTCACTACTACTTTTTTTGCTTTGGGCCTTGATTCTTTCTTTTCTATCCTGAAGTTTGGATGTCTATCTCTCTCTTGTTCCTGGATTTCTTTCTCTCCCTCTCTCTTCCCTCTGGAGAGCTTCCTTTCCTGAAGAAATAAGAGGGTGTTCAAGAAAACAAAGAAAGTAAAGGAAAATAAGAGTATAAAAGAGGATCATAAAAACAGAACTGACGTTGGTCCTTCCTAATGTGGCATTTACTAAACAAGTCTTTTAATTCCTTCCCTTCACTTAGAAACTAGACCTAAGGAGTCAGTCTTACCTAGATACAGACATGTGGGTGCGCGCACACACACACACACAGCATTGACACGGGAGCGCAGTATGGTAAGAAGAGCACCACGCCAAGGAAGAACACATGTGAGCCTTTGAGTACTTCCCAGCTTAGTTTCCTCATCTGTACAACTCGGGGATAAGACTAGGTCAGTGACTCACACTTTGTTTTTGTCGGAACCTATAGTAAGAACTACATTTTCCATTAGAACTAATACACACCCACACTCCCCACAAATGAAAAAAAAAAAGTTCCATGTAACATTTCTTATCCTCAGTATGTGCAATTTACTAATATTCTACACTATTTTTTTTAGAGGTTAGTTGCCAGTCACAACTTACAGAGTTCAGTCTACAACTGAGTCACAACCCCAGTTTCCGAAATACCGGTCTCTCAAAAATCCAGTCTTCCAGCTCTAAAACTCGATAAATTCACATCTTATAGGGCCTGTGTAATCTGACCTCAAGCTCTCTGTCGACCACATTCCTGCCACTCTCCACCCACCGTCTCTGCTCTGGTCAGACTGGCCTTGCTGGGCCCTGGACAAACAAGCAGGCTCCCCCCACAGAATCGTTGCCCCTGCTGCTCCCTCTGATGGACGGCTTGCCCGCTAGCATTACCAGGGCTCGCACCAGGCCACCCCGACTCCATTCACGCCTCGGTTCGGAGAGGCCTCCCCAACCATCCAACTAAATACCAACCCCCTTCAGCTTCCTTCACTCTGTCCCTGTAGCAGCATTCTTTCATAGCACTTACCAACATCTAACATCGCGTGATATGTCCATTTGTTTTTCTTCTGACTCCCTACCCCCAGAAGTCTCAGCTCCAAAAAGGGCAGGACTTGGCCATGCACTGCTATCTCCTGGGTGCCTAGAAGAGAGTCCTGAACATAATAGGGATTTCCAGAACTGTGGCATGACTGAATGAGCTCCAAGGTCTTTCTCAGAATAAGAGTCCGCGGTTTTTGACTTAGTATTCTAGATTTTCTCTGGGGGGTGAAAAACCCTTGCTCAAAAACGGTTCCCTGGTCCTGGTCTCTACCAAGCGACTAGCAGGGCAATTCAGTGGAAAGGTAACTTCCCTTCTTTTCAGCCATCTTCTTCCCTGGACATCTGTGCCTCTCTGCTCTTCACCAATACGCATCTCTCTTCTCCAAATATGCAATAGCTATCTCTAAAGGACACTCTGAATTAGTTAAGGATCTTAAATGCCTTAAAAAATGGGAAAATGTTCTATAAATGTCAGGCACTATCATTAGTAAAAAGTGCAGCTGTGCGGTGCTTCTGTCAGGGGCCAACGCGAAACAAGAGAAAGGTGAAGAGGAAGGGGACTGAGAAGAACTGGAGGTGCCAATTTACCCAGGGTGAGCAAGAAGATCCTCTCCGGTGAGGTGGCCCGTGGACACAGGGAGACATGGAGAAGCATTCTGGGCAAAGGGAACAACACATGCAGGTGAAGTGCGTGTAGATGTAGAGAGAAAAAAAAAAACCTTTTTAAGAACAAGTATCTCGAAAAGGTAAATCAAGAAGAATTTGCTGAAGAATTATATTAGTAAGACACCTCAAGTACTTCAGGATAGTCACGAGTGTGTATGTCCCGTGCCCAGTTACGCTCGCCCCAAACGGACTTGTGGTCACTAAGCAAAATGTTTAAAAGGAAGAAAAAAAGGCATTTGTTAGGCACCTCATTTACAGGGCACTAGGCTGAACCTTGTACAACAAACCGCAGTGACATAGTTCCCTACCCTGTTTCAAAATGCCTTCTGCTACATCTAAGGAATCAAGGTTGATATGAGTATGCATAAGTTTAAATGTATATATTCGCAAGTTAAAGTGAACCTGAAATTCAATGTCTAAAAAACAACAGAACATGCCGTGAAGTTAACTCATCTTGTTTTTCACTAACACTCCCTCCCGCACAGTGAGGAGGCTCTCCTCTCTGTTCTCATATTCAGTAAGTACTGTCCCATTTGACACCTGTCGGTAACAACAGTAGCAGCACTTACAGCTAACATTCAGGGTGCCTTACAGTGTATAAAGCATTAGGCTAAGCATTTTCTCATTCAATTATAACTAATATCTAATAGTAGATAGTTATTACTAATCGTTAACATTGCGAGTATTATCATCACATAGCTCAACCTCTGTGTATTGGGAAACAAGATAAAATCTTAAGAACAGCATTAGATGATAAATGAAAATGCTGAGGGGGAAAAGTGATCGTATTTTAGGAGTCATTCTCCCTTTGGATATAAGTTTTAAAGCTGTTTAATAATTACAAAAAGTATTCAGATATCTATAACATAAATATTCACCTTTCAGAGATTTGGACACATACGATAAAAGGTAAAGAACAAGATGATTTAACATAATGATAGACGTACTTGCCACCAGATGGAGGGGTTTTCAGTTTTTCCAAAGCCGTATTTTCTAGGCCTACGTAGCAACAAACAGATTAAGCCTGAACGGACTCATTGTACTTTCACAATCAAATTATGGAATAATAAAATCTCAACTACCACAAATAAAAGCCAAAGTTCCCACCTCATCTATTTAAGCTGAGTAGAAATTTCATAGATCTCAGATCTAATACTCATTAAATACACATCAGACACATCTAGCTACTCCCTTCCCGAAAAGGGTTTGAGTTACTAAAACCAGTCTCAAGTACTGTTCCTGCCGTCTCCCATCTTTCCCTACCTTCTCCCTGACCCTTTACTGTTTCCATCAGGAAACTGACCAAGAATTTAATATGTAAAAGTAAATTTTTAAATAGCCACGAAACTGGACAATAACATCACTAACTCAAATACTTATTTCTAAAACTTGTTTTAGATTTTAGTCTCCTTCCATTTTCCCCAGCTTGTTCCATTAGACAGCATTCTGGTTACTATGAAAGTAATACGTCTCATATGTATAGTACATTACAGTTTATAAATTACTTTCATACACGTTTGATCCTCACAGAAATGCATCAAGCTATTCTGAACAGGATTATCAGTCTGTTTTTATGAAAGGGAAGACAATTCCCCAGAAGGATTACAAGTCGCATAGTAAATACATGCTGAAGCCAAGACTGCAATAGGACTGAAAATTTCAGGTTTCTAGCTCTGGACCCATTCCTTTGTACTACATCAGGCTGCTTCTTCAAAACAAGTAACCAGAGAGGACTGGATAATCCATCTGTGAATAATAGTTTAGAAAAGGTTACCATCTCCCTCAGTATATCCTGGTGATAAATTTAGAATTCCAACAATTTGAAAAATGGCAAAAAAAAATATTTTAGATAAGTATTAACAGTGTTTCCCATCTAAAGAACATATTGAAATTTATAATCTTAATATATTATCGGGTAAGAAAGGTGAAATTTTATTAAAAGTTCAAATCCATTGTTTGATGCATGTAGGAAATGTACAGCAATACCAGGTGGGAGCTTAGAAGGAGCAGGCCCCGCATCCCACCGCTAGCAGAGTACAAATGGCAAAACTTTCTGGAGGTAATTGGCGATGCTCATCATGAAAGCCTCAGAAAGGCACACGGCCTCTCTTACCCAGTTACTCTCAGTTACTCCATTTCTAATTTTTTTTTTTTTAAGACTTTATTTATTCATCTGAGACAGACACAGAGAAAGAGTGAGCAGAGGGAGTGGCAGAGGAAGAGGCAGACTACCCACTGAGCCAGGAGCCTGACATGAGGCTCGATCTCAGGACCTGGAGATCATGACCTGAGTGGGAAGGTGGACACTTAACCAGCTGAACCACCAGGTGCCCCATTTCCAATTTATTCTAAGGAAATAATTATGGATATATGTAAAGCTATGCCTGTAAAAATATATTAGTTATGGTGTTAAAGGACCAAGTAAATAAACGGATTGGTTATATCAAAGTAAATGAAAGAATAAAATGTAGCTCCTAAAACTGATCTGAAAAATTGTCTAAGATATATTAAGTGAAAAAGATTTGTAAACTATATAGTAGGATCACCTTTTCAAAGATACATACATATACATGTACGTATGTGTGACTGGGATATTATACTAAAATATTAACAGTGATTGTATACAGTCAGTGATATTACAGATGAATTTTTTCTACATATTTGCAAACCTCCAAAAATGATTGTTTCTACAATATAACAAGTTAAATATTTGAAATATATACAAGTTATATATATATATATATGCTATATGTATTTTATATATATTATGTACTACATATGTTACAACTGTATCATAGGATATATTTTTAACATAAAATGCTTATAGCATATGCATTATGTAACTTGTATCAGAACTACAGAAGACAGAAAATTAAATTTAAATTTCATATATCAGAGAACTCTGGAGCCATTATGCATGCATATGGAAGTAAATTTTAAAGGATAAAGCACTACAAGGCAGGCACAGTACATAAGATGAGTCAGGAGAGTAACAATAGCAACTTAATTAGACAAAGTGCCTAGTACCAGAAAATAAACTTGAACTGAGCAGTACATTTTAATAGCTACAATTTCTCACATCTAATAAATAGAAAGTCTTAAAATAACAGCTTTTAGAAGTGAAGTGGTTTAAACAAATTTTTCAAGAAAGTGGATATAAGGTTAATAGAACTGCTGGAGAGATTTCTGGAGAACAAGCTACTTCAATCTTACCCCCCAGTACCATCAAGAAAGACATTAGATGAAATCACAGCAGAAAACATAAAATCCATGGAGACACAATGATGCCATCCACTTCGCCTGCCACACCTTAGAGAAGGTATTATGGAAACAAATGGTCCAGAAAAGGGCATTTAAGATTATTTGGGGGGTGGGGGAGGGCAAGAGCAGAGGAGCAGCAGAGGGAGAGGGAGAGAGTCTCAAGTCAACTCCCTGCCGAGCACAGAGCCCAACACAGGGTTCCATCCCAAGACCCTGAGATCATGACCTGAGCAGAAATCAAGACTATGACGCTTAACCGACTGAGCCA
Organism: Procyon lotor; assembly: GCA_028646535.1. Classification (NCBI taxonomy): domain Eukaryota; kingdom Metazoa; phylum Chordata; class Mammalia; order Carnivora; family Procyonidae; genus Procyon; species Procyon lotor. Next base: position 45,124,905 of record CM053618.1, read on the forward strand.
CCCCAGTGAAGAGCAATTAAAGTATTAGAAGGCAATTATGAAAGGAGAAATCAGGGGTGTTTGATCTTCAAACATAAGATCTGGACAAATATTTTCCAAAGTTTGTAAGAAAATATTTTCCAAAGTTTGTAACATCATAAATGTTACAGATAGGATGAAAACTGTCACTGAAAGACCAAATAAGGTTAAAGTTTAAATAAGACAGATCCAAGGAAAGTAAAATATTTTGATGGAATAGGAAAAATGTATGAGATGCATTATCCTAGTACATTTAGAATGAAATCTAAAATCCTTCCCAAGTTGCATAAGCCTCAGTATTCCCTGGTTCCTGCCGGCCTTAGATCTCGTCTTCCTGTCCTCACCTTCCCCAGAACCCATCCCCACTGGCCCCCTGCCATGCCTCCAGTGAGCCTCTGAGTTTGGCTGTTGTCTGCTCAGAATGAACCTCCCCTGGATCTCTGCCTGGCCTGCTCCCTTTTTCTGAGAGTTCAACTTAAAGCCACGTCCCCAAGAGGACCTTCTCTAATTGAACCACACAAAGCTGGCTCTAGCTACCTCCTCTTGGAGCCAGCCACTATCACATTACTAAGTTTCATTTTCTTCACATTGTTTAGCACCATATGACGTTACCTATTCATTTATTTTTTTCATGGCTTCACTCATTTATGTCTTAGATACATTGTATGTCTCCTCCAGTAAGGAAAAAAGGAATTTCAAGGTTAAACCACCAAGGAGGCTTTCCCGGACCACCCTGGCTAGGTCAGACTATTCTTTTTTATTACACATTTTGACCTCACCTTGTAATTTTTCTTTTATAACCCAATTTACCCTAGTTATTTATCTCCCAATATCTGCTTTTCTCAATAAGTTCCATGGGGTGCGCAAGGTAAGTGCAGACCATAGAAGGTCTCAAATGCCAATTAAGAAATTTGGGCTCTATTCTATGGGCACTGAGGGAGGGCAATCTTATTAACCAATGGATAGCCAATGTCCAGCACACAAAAGCACTCAATAAATACCTGCTTGAACTGACGAATGATGGGTAAGTAAGAATGGATGAAGGATGAAATTGGACTTCTCGCACCACTCATGGAAGTTAACTTGAAATGAATTCAAGACTTAAACATAAGATTTGAAACCATAAAACTCCTAGAAGAAAACATGGGGGAAAAGCTCCTTGACATTGGTCTGGGCAGTTTTTTGGACAGGACACATAAAGAGCACAAGTAAGTGGGACTACATCAAACTAAAAAGCTTCCACACAGCAAAAGAAATAATAGGCAAAATAAGGCAATCTTCAGAACAGAAGAAAACATGTACAAAATATTTATCTAATGAAGGTTTGATACATAAGTTACATATACATTCATACAACTGGATAACAGATACACAAACAGGATTAAAAAGATGAGAAGAACTGAATAGATTGTCCCCGAAGAAAACATACAAATAGAAACCACCACATAAAAAGGTGTTCAGCATCACTAACCAAAACGGAAAAGTAAATCAAAACCACCATAGCTATCGCCTCACACCTGTTAGAATCGCTAGTCCAAAAAGACAAGAGGCAGCCAGTGTTGGGGAGGCTGTGGAGAAAAAGACCCTTCACACTGTGTTGGTAATAATGTAAAAGTCAGCCACTGTAGAAAAGGGCATGAAGATTCCTCAAAATTTTACGAACAGTACTACCATATGATCCAGGAATTCCACATCTGTATTTATCTAAAAAATATGAAAACATGAACTCCAAAAGATATATGCACCCCATGCTCAATGCAGCATTCTTTACATTAGCCAAAATATAAAAATGACCTAAGTGTCCGTCGATGGATGAATGCGTAAGGAAAATGTGGTGTACATACGATGGAATATTTTTCAGCCACGAGAAAGAAGGGAATCCTGCCATTTGTTACCACAGCGATGGACTCTGAGGTCATTATGCTAACTCAAGTCAGACAAAGACAAATACTGTGTGATTTCACTTGTATGGAGAATCTAAAAAAGCCAAAATCAAAGAAATAGAGTGGAACGAAGGTTACCAGGGACTGGGCTGGGGAAAAATGGGGAGATGTCAGTCAAAGCCCAGTTAGAAGTGACTAAGTTCTGGGGACTCTAACGCACAGCACTGTCATTACAGTTAACAACGTCGTATTGTTTGCTTGGGAGTTAAGAGAATAGATCTTAGATGTTCTCATCACAAAAAAGAAACGGTGATTATGTGATGTGACACAGGCGTGGGCTTAATGCTATGGTAGAAATCATTTTGCAATGTGTGTGTATCAAATCAATACATTATATACCTTAAACCTATAAAATGCTATATGTTAATTACATCCCAGCAAAGCTGGGGAAAAAAGAAAAGATGAAGCATCAAAGGAAGAAAAAGGACAGAAAAAGACAAAAGAGCTGCATGTGAGGGAAAACTAAGGCATTGTATTAACCCATTGCTATTCAGTTTTGCAAATACTACCAGTTCCTACTAAAGAATGTAACTGGCTCCAAACTGCATTTGTAATAAAACTGTTTAGTGGGGAAAACTGTTTCATTTCAGGATTCTAAATCAGGCCCTATACTTTCTGGTTCAGTTCCAGCAGATGAAACCCTGCCCGGGGCTTTGGAGTTGTCGTCCTTCCAGTAACAAAAGGAATCCTGGATAGCTAAGAGGTGCATGCCAAAGGTAAAAACAGTAAGCCTATTTAGAAGAAACTTTATAAAGCTGGAAACTGAAAAACATTTCATGGAATAAATCCTGTTCATATTTAGCTATCATGAAACTCTCTTTGAAGTCTCTTTTACCTAGTAACTTTGAGATATTTGTTTAGTCTATTTCTTGCGGAACATAGCGGATAATATTTGAAGGCCTTACACTTTATACTAGCAGATCATCTTTGTAACAGCATTCAAACCGATGTTCTATTTTAGAAGACATATAACATTCCTATCTCTTTAGGAGCCAAAAGAGCCTTGGAATTATCTCCTCTATTCTCCTTATGCATAAAAGTAAATCAATTGATGACTTCAATATTCTTTATCTTAAACACATATGTGAGATATACTAAACTACATTTGGCTGTCTCTGCTTCGCAAGCCAGAGGCAGGCCTAGAATTTGTAGTCAGGACCTAATTATGGTGTTGGAAGCTACAGTTATTAACAAACCAGATGCAGACAGCAGCTGACCAGATAACATAACTGCAGCTGTCAGGAAAGCACACCAGCAGAGCAAACAAACTCCACCTTTGGCTCGTGGAGACCACTAGCCTTTCATATAATACACATGCCAGAGGTGAGACTGAACACAGAGAAAGGACAGATTTCTCCCTGGTTTTCTCTTTTTTATATTATTTTTTAAATTAACACATAATGTATTATTTGTTTCAGGGGTACAGGTCTGTGAATCATCAGTCTTACACAATTCACAGAGCTCACCATAGCACATACCCTCCCCAATGTCCATCCCTCCACGCCCCCAACAGCCTTCAGTTTGTTCCTGAGATTAAGAGTCTCTTATGGTTTCCCTCCCTTCCCCCCACCAACCTAAAAGCCTCTTCTTTCTCAAAGGACTGACAGCAACTGACAGAGGAGAGAGATCCGGGTGCAGAAAGAAATTTGAAAATTCCACTCTAGTCAATTTCAGGCTCTCATTAAATTCAGAGCTTCTCCAGCCACACAGGAAGATTGTCACTAGGTCAAACGAGGAATAAGAAATCTGTGCACCTCGAGATCAACTATTTTGCCTCTTAAAGTATATGCTGTTCAAAGTACACTGTATCTCGAACTTCGTGGACCATGACTGACAGGAAGGAATCCATATCATAACCCAGTACAGACAAGACACACAATTTAAAAGTTTCATGGACGTTATCCTTAGTACATACAATGAATATAGTGTCTGCTTTAGGTCATCTTTTTTAATGCTGGCTACATGCAACAAATTGATTTCATGACAGAGTAATGGGTTAGAACCTAGTCTGAGCAACCATGCTATCGTACACACACGTGGGCTGGCCTCTCCCTAACTACATTTCATGTTATTCTCTGCCATACACCCCCCTACCCCCCAACTGCTGCTGCCCCCACCCTGCCCCACCACCAAAAAAAAAAATATTTTTTATTAGACCACAAGATCACTTCCTGAAGTGTGCCAACCACTTTGCTGCCTCAGGGTCTTTGATCCTGTTGTTAGTGTTGCCTGATACACTTACCCCAGATCACCGCACTTCATTACTCAGGTCTCAAAACAAGTCAGTTCTTCAGAGGGGCCTTCAGTGACCACCCAATTTGAAAGAGCCACAACACACAAACTCAGCCCAGGCAGAGTAGGGAGAGGAATTCACTGCTCTTAGGGGGGTTGAAGTCTGAATGCAAAGATGTAAGACAAGCACAAAGAAAAACAGTATTCCACAAATGTCACTTTCCATCTCCCTATGCCACCATTCAGGCCACTGAATTGTCACTATGGAGATTCTATTCCACTTGCCTAACGATGGCCTGACTCTGAAAAGTGAGGACTCCATCCTCTTATATCTCCCAAGTACTTTGTGACCTCTCAGGGCACTTACCATTCTTATTTTTTTTCTTTTTTTATTCAGCAAATACCTGAGAGCCTACTATGGTGTGTAAGCAATAGCAGTGACCAAAATAAAGACCGGTCCCTCTTCCAGTTCAGCTCAGTAAGACTTACAAATTCATTAACAAACAACTTCAACTGAATGTGGCAAGTAAATAAGAGATGTGTACTATGTAAAGTTGTGATCAAAAAAAGTGAAAAGTCAACTGTCTTTCAGTAGAGAAGTAGGGCATCACAGAAGAGATACTGAATCTGGGTATGGAAGGATCAGAAGGAATCTGGCCGGCAAACAAGGGGATAAGGGTATCCCGTGTAGAAGGAACAGCATGTGCAAAGTAGAGGGGAGCACTCATACCACCCGTTTGAAGTTGCTTAAAATGTTTGGCAAAAGACAAGCAGCTAAAAGGAATGTCTAAGCAATGGAAGGACGTGAAAGAAGCTGGCTTGGTGAGTGTTAGATGATGGAGGGCTGTGTATGCCATGCCAGGTACTTTGACTTTTACACCGTAGAGTATGGAGGGTCTAGAGTTTAAAAGAGGTGAGTGACTTTAAAGATTTGAGTCTTTAAAAATTCCTTCTGGGGCACCTGGGTGGCTCAGATGGTTAGGCATTTGCTTTTGGCTCCGGTCATGATCCCAGGGTCCTGGGATAGAGCCCCATGTCAAGCTCCCCGCTCAGAAGGGAAGAAGTCTGCTTGTCCCTCTGCCTTTGTCCCTTTTCCCCCCACTTGTGCTCACTCTCTCAAATAAAATCTTTTTTAAAAATTCCTTCTTGTGGCAGAGAAAATAATGGATTGAAGAACTGCCATACCACACTGTTAGAAGTCCAGGCAAGAAATACTGCAACAGGGCAAGAAATAAGGAGAGCTTAAACTAAAACAGGACCTAACGACCCTTTGAATATGGGAGGCACAGAAAAGGGATAGTGAACAACTTCGTTTTCTGGTTCAGGTTATACATATTGTAATACATAACAACTATAATATTGAAGTTATGTAATATTAAAGCCATAGTATAGGTTATAATATAGTGATATCGTTAACTAACTTGACGCAATTAGAGAAACCATCTTGAACGATGGCAAGTTCAGTTTTGGTCCTGGCAAATTTGAGAGTCATTTGGGTAACAAGGTAGGTGTCCTGGAAGCAACTAGGTTAGCCCTAGCAGATGTGAGATGAAAGTCAAAGAATGCTTCGGCACTAGTAAAATTCATGTGTGTGGATGAAATCACCCCAGGAAAATGCACTGATTAGGAACTGAAAATATTAAAGACTGAGCCCCAGAGAAAGGCATTTGAAAAGCAGGCAAGGCCGGTGCGGTGGGAGGTAGTGAATGCTCATGAACTTCAGCTGCCGCAGAAAAGCCAAATAAACTTTAAGAAATTCCCGGACTGGATTAGAAAAAGCCACTGGAACTTAGAACAACTTCACTGAAGCCATTCAAGAGAAAGTCAGAGTACTGAGGATGAGAAAGGGGCAGCTGAAGGTGAAAATACTGTGCTTTCAAGCAGTTTATTGATCGATGGGAGGAATGGGCAATCCCTGGATAAACACAGTATTGAGGGATGTGCTTTGTTTTATTTCATCTTCTCAAGATGTATGACCAGAACACGGGGAAGTAGGAAAAGGAGAGAAAGGCTAAAAGATCAGGAAAGAAAAAAGATAAGCGGAAGCAGTCTCCTAATGGATAGCAGGAAATAAGATCTAGAGGAAAGGTGGATTAGCCTTCAACATCACTTTCATTAAACTACAAACACAAAACCAAATGATGGGTAAAAGCATATACCGGTGTGTAGATTGGGGGCCTGAGATTGAAGAAAATGACTCGCATCTGCTTAGAAGGGAGGAAAAATGAGGGGGAAGGGGCAGGGGTTAGAAAGCACGAAAAGAGCTCTATAGGAAATGCACAGGGCAAATGGAGTTAAGGAAAGGATTGCTATGGAGCTATGGAGAAAGAAGGGGTGCTGAGAGGGGCTCCGTTGCTAAATTCACAGCTATACCCATCTGACCATAGTCCTCTATCTCCCAGGCCGTCACTTATAAGTGGTTAAAAGACTTGCCAGTTAAGTGAGTTAACTAGAACCCGGTGTTCTCAAACGAGTGAATTAAAATCACCTACAAGCTTTTTAAAAATGCAAATACCAAGTCTCATTCCTATTGATTCACAGTTTCTGGGGGTGAAGCTCAAGCAAGTGAATTTTCCAGAAGCTCTCCAAAGAGCTCATCAGGGCGTTCCTGTTTAAAAGCACCTGGCTAGAAGAGAACGGATACAAATACAGTTTCTACCACATGGCCCTTAGGGTGTGGAGCAGCGTTCTGCCACTCAGGAGAGCACCCACTGCAATACCTAGGGAGATTCGGGTCAGTGTGGAGACGGTCACATACACAAGAGTTTAAATTAAGCGCGTCAAGGTGACGGTGAGAACTTGAAAAATGCAATGATGAAACACAAATATTTAAAATGACCTCTCGCCTCAAGGTATCAGACCCACTGTTGACCCCAACACTTTCTGCCACATTACTCTAAAGTCTCAGCAGTACCAAAGTGGAATTCAGGGTGCTGCAAGAAATAGGGAGAAGAAGGAAACTGCGGAAACAGCCCCAGGAAGGGAGAAACATAAAGGGGGGGGTGGAAGGAACTGGGATGCCTCTGAGCGTCCCTCCGCCCCAGGACCTGGGACGCTACGTAACCAGGACTCCGAAGCCGTTCTTCTGGCCTCGCCTGGAACTCACCATCGTCTCAGGAACTCAGCGCCGGGAAACAGGTCCCTTTGCCACGCCAAGACGCCGCCTTTATAAGGACGCCCAGTTACTCCGGCAACAGAGCCCCACCTACTACCGGACGTGAGGCAACGCCACCGCTCCGCCCCTTCGTTCCTAGTGGCTGGGATGACTTCAAGCTCCACCCACCGCGGACAGACCCGCCTCTCCACGGCGTCGCTTGGGGCGACAGAACACTGCCTACCTCTTTCCAGCATCATCACTTAGGTTTGGTTGATAGGTGACCCGGAAGTTAAGTGCATAGGCGCTAGAGCTCCAAATAGTCTCTATTTTATTTTTACATAGGCATCTGTCCATTTTTCACTTAACGAAGCCTTCCACCGTACGTGCTGTGTTACTCGAGTTTTAAGGCCCACAGAGTGTATTTACCTTTCTCTTTTGGAAAATTATTCCGGAAACGAAACCCTGAGAACAGGATGTGATTAATAGTGAGCGAGCAGCTGGATGTCAGGAAGGCCTGGGCGGGTCAGCTTGGGAATGAAGAGGAGTGAGCGAAGTTAACCCCGTGACGCGGAGCCCAACGATCTGTAAAGTGAAGCCCCCTGAAATCGGAAGAGTAAGGAGCCTGGGAGGTAAGTCCAAGGACGGGCTTGTGCAACCGAGGAGGGTGTGGGAAAGGGACGGAGGTCCGGGTTGGAGTTCCGGTGTTCAGACGCTTTGGATTTCGGGGAAGATTACCTTTTGTTCTGGGAAGGCTTGTTCCGACCGGGACGGATCTTCGGATTCGGCTCACCGGGACGGCAGAGGCTGACGGCTGGTTGTTTCCACACTGTCGCCCACTCCACACCCTCCCTCCCTGGGATTGGTACTTGAGGGCAGACCCTCGCTGGCGTGTGCTGTGTGCGCTGCGCCGCGGAGCGCGGGGGCAGGGCTCAGTGCTCTTGCGAAGGGGTCTCCGGAGACCTGTTTTCAGACTGGAACGAGGGTAGTCCTGAAAGACCCTGTGCCAACTTAGATCGATTACTCTTTATGGTGAAACCAGTTGTCATCCAATGTATAAATCCTCATATTCATATCACTGCACTAGCACGACCTTCCTTCTCATGTTCTCCAGTGGATCTTAGTCTTTACTGTAAAACCATGCATATATTTCTGAAAACACGTTATGCCATTTTAATCTTTATTCCCAAGAAAGTGCAAATTAAGCTATCATGGGCATTTTGTCGTATGTTTAAACATAAACGGAAGCTCCTCTCTGATATAGTGAGCAAATTAGTGTCAAACATTAGTATCACTGATGTCCCCTGAGAAAGGAATTACTTAAATTCCTTTCAAATTCCTGTTGTCTTATCAGTGACACAAAAGCCCTACAGTAATTTCACTGCAGTTTCTTCACTAAAATTCAGGACACATATCTGAGAGCATATACTTGGTGAAACAGTGAAACAAATTTGAAAGTAAACCACCCATAATTTTTCGAGACATTTGTTAGCCATAACGATATCACCTGTGAAATTGCATTTTGCGATGCATGTGTACTAAATGCAGAAACAAGTAGAATGTTGTAACATCTCATTTATAGGGACTTGTGACTGTCTTTATATGGTATTGTTTTAATTCTTTCATTTTATAATTCTTAGGTTTTCTGTAGAAGTTTTGAGGTGCATTTTCATTGGTTAAAAAATGACTACTCTTGAAAGTTTAGAAACCAAAGGTAAGTGTTCTTCTTTTGATGATAATTGCTTTTAAAACATGCAATTTATGACCATAGGATGAAGGCGTGTTTGAGCCAAGTAACTCTCATAGAGCTCTTGGGAACCATTTGTGTTTCAGATTTCTTCATGCTTGTTTTGTAATGCAGTGTTTACATCATAGTACTCCTAGATACACCTGAATATTAACCCCCTAGGTTAGTATTCATTACTACTGTTAAGCTACTGTTAAACATTTAGTGTAAAAGCAAAGTTTTGCAGCTATATTTTCTATCCACTAGAAGATTAAGATTTCAATAAACAATGAGATATATTTTTAAAGAATTAAGTAGATGGACAAGCAACTAAGAGATATAAAAGACTCATTTTTGGTGTTGGGTTGTTTTGCTTGGCCTGCAATAACAAACCACCACAAACTGAGTAGCTTAAACAATTGAAACTTACTGCCTCACAGTTCTGGAGACTAGAAGTTCAATATCAAGGTGCTGGCAGGGCCATGTTCCCTCTGAAAGCACTAGGGAAGGATCTGTTCCAGGCCTCTCTCCTAGTGTCTGGTGGTTTGCTGGCAGTTTTTGGTATTCCTTTTTTTTTTTTTTTTTAAGATATTATTTATTTATTTAAGAGAGAAACACAGAGAGAGAGCATGTGAGCATGAGAAGGGGAGGTGAGCAGACGGAAGGGAGCAGAGAGAGAGGGAGAAGCAGACTCCCAGCTGAGCAGGGAGCCTAGTGCCAGGACTCTGGGATCATGACCCGAGCAGAACACAGACATTAACCAACTGAGCCCCCCAGGCACCCCAGTTTTGGGTATTCCTTAGCTTGTAGATGCATCACCCTGATCTCTGCCTTTGTGTTTACATGGCATTCTCCCTGTGTTTGTGTCTCTGTGTACAAATTCTTCCTTTTTTTATGAGGACATCAATCATATTGGATTAGGGGCCCACCCTACTCCCGTATGATCTCATCTTAACTAATTACATCTGTAGTGACCCTATTTCCAAATAAAACCACATTCTGAGGTATGGAGGGTGAGGACTTTAACATATGAATATTTGCAGAGTGGGGGACACAATTCAACTCATAATACTTGCGAACTACAGTAGTTACTTTTTAGTCTTGCTTTCTTGTCCTATCCCCTAACATTTCATATGTTGATCATTCCCACCTTTTGAAATACTTTCTTTCCTTGATTTCCATGATACCACTCTTGTTTTCAGTCCTTCACTATATAATGCAGTAGCCACATGCGGCTATTTGAGTTTAAATGAATATTTTTAAAAATTAAAAAGTCAGTTCCTCAAAGTCACCCCAACCATATTTCAAGTGCTCATTAGCCACATGTGGCTAGTAGCTATTGCATTAGGAAATGCAGATATAAAACATTTCCATCACTGCAAAAAGTTCTCCTGGACACCACTGCTCTAGCAACATTTTCTGTTTCTTTTTCATCCTCCTTCTGGTCCATCTTTTAAGTATTAATATGTTTCAACCCTCTTTCTCTTCTGCTCTCAGGGCTTCAGTAATCTGTAAGAATAACTTTAAATCTGTCTATAGCCTAGATCTCTTTCCTTGTGATTCAGACCCTTACAGCCTACTGATGGTGTTCGCATAGGCATTGGTAATGGTATTATTAGCATGTCCCACAGTGAGGGCCTCCTGACTTGGGTGGAGTGAGTTCTGGAGGTTGGGGCTGTCAGTGAGAGATGGGGAACTACTTTCCAGAAGCCAACTTTGCAGCAAATATACCTCCAACAGCAAACTCTAAAAGGGATTTGAATCAGGACACCTGGGTAGCTCAGTCCATTAAGCATCTGCCTTCAGCTAGAGTCACGATCCCAGGGTCCTGGGATGGAGCCCAAGGCCTGCATCAGCTCCCTACTCAGTGGGAAGTCTGCTTCTCCCTCTGTCTGCCCCCTCTCCCCCTGCTTGAGTTCACTCTTTCTCAAATAAATAAATAAACTTTTTTAAAGGAGGGGTAGATTTAAATCTGTTTAGGAAGCAAAGAAGAAAAGATCCTGCCAATAAATATTTAATTAAATTTATTCAGCTGTGTGAACAGCATTTCAGAGTCACCAGAAAGCTTTAATAGTATTCAAATAAGCAAACCAGAGAATGTAATGAAAGTAATAAACTGGGGGTTAATGTGAAATAGAGCAATTAAATGGTAACTAAGGTGAAAGTCATTAGCATGGTACTTGGCAAAAAACAAAACCTAAATACAATATTATCATTAGTAACTAAAAGTTATTGAAAGGCCTCTGAGAAAGTAAATTGTTTTTTATTTGTTATTACCTGTTTGTAATAAGGATTGAGTTATAAAGCACTTTCACATACATTATTTCATTTGATCTTAATTTTACAGTAAGGTACATAATTCAGCTGTTAATCCTCTTCCTACTTAATGTTAACTGATGTTAGTGAACAAAAGTTCCCTTGTATTGCATGGCCTAAAAATAGGTGCACTTATCATGGTTGACATTTGTCAGTTGCCTGCGCTTCCTATATATTTCCTTACAAGAAAAGCAACATTGGTTTATAGCAACAGAACTTTCTCTCGGTGAACATTTGAGGAAAACTGTCACCATGAGAGGGGTGCACAGTTGCTACTAGGACTTCACTTGAATGGGAAACATGCAATAAAGAGAAAAATTCAAAAGTGAGGATTTGAATCCTAAACTTTCTTGAGAGCAAGATTAAAATTACAAGTATTAAAGTCAGACCGTTTAATGAAAGTAAACCAAGTAGGAAAAGCTGAGATATTTAAATGTTTAGAATAACATAAAATAGCCTAACTTTAACACTCATTCTGTGGAATAACAGGTATTAGGTAAAGAAGGAAACCCTGGGCAGATAAATAAGGGAAATTCTGGATTAAAGGAGGGATTACCTGATGGGACCTCCCAGAGTCTCTAGCATGCTAATGCAGACTGCGAAGTGGCAGAGAGAGGGAGTGCTCAGCCTCACCCCCACTAACAGGACCAGGGAACTCTTTATTCATGGAGCCTGTGACAGAAAAGAATGTTTAGATTCCATGTCAGTGAATGTGGGCGTAACTCGTAAGTCCATTGTCTTTAACATTTTTCTTATTTTATAGTAACTAAACCTTATTAAATGATATCGGTGACATTTAAAAGAATATTGATTTCAGGGCACCTGGGTGGCTCCGTTAAGCCTCTGAGCGATTGATGCCCTCATTGGGGCTCCTTGCTCAGTGAAAAAGCTGCTTCCCCCTCTCGCTCTGCCCCACGGCTCGTGCTCTCTCTCTTACTCTATCTCAACTAAATAAATAAAAACCTTTTAAATAAATAAATAAGTATTGATTTAAAATTACTGAGTGACAATCCCTAAATTGTTTAACTGCTTGATAGCTGAATCTGCATATATTCTGAAAAGTTTGTCAGATTATAAATGAGTTAGGAATTAATGCTTTGGTGTAGAGGGAAAACAAGGTAAGCAGTTTTTAAATGAGTTAGTGGATATTAAAATGAAATCTTTTCAGTAGCATATGAACATTGATGAACTTCAAAAAGCACTTACTCTTCTTTTCTGTGCCAAGCACCATTTCATTAAGTTGCCAGTACAAAGATTAGGAGGCAGACCGTGCCCTGTGGAACTTCCAACAGTTTAGTCTGTGAGAAAGACAAATGATTTTAAAACACTCTGATATTTGCATTGTTCTGAAAGCACTGAGGGATGAGAGGAGAGTAAGGATAAGTGATCTGCCCAGAGTCGCACAGTGTGTGGTAAATAGGACCTAAGGTATTTTGACCCAGAGTATAGTGTTCTTTCTACTGCACCATCCTATGGACTTAGAATATCTGTCCTCTTAGATTTCAAGTTTTATGGAAAAAGTATAAATGTTTCTTTAATGACAGACTATAAAATCCTATTCTTTTTGCCTCAGTGTTCTAGAGCAAGGGTTGGCTAATCATGGCCCTCAGCCTCCTGAGAATATTTACTGATCATTTTGGTGATGGGGAACACTGGCTTTGATTCCCACTTAAAGCCAAGGTTTATCCCAAACAAAAAAGAATTCTATGCTTCTCGTTATTAGACCTATATTACAAAAAAAAAAAAAAAAACAGAAAAAAATTACTCAATTTCTTATTATAGTTTGTTTCATCTTTGAAAATGAGGTTTTTTCCTTCTTTGTATAAGTACAATTATCCTCAATTTTGCCTGGTGGTCCACAGAGCCGAAAATATTTATCTGACACTTTATGGAAAAAGTTTGCCAACTCCTGTTATAGGATATCACTTGTTCTTTCCCTACATCTCAATAATCTTTGGGAAGGCAGTAAGAATGAGCCATAAACTTGAGATACATTTCATTCTTTGATAACTGGTCACAAGTAGAAGTAATGATGAATAATTGAATTGTTCTGTTGGTTCCCTTCAAAGAGTGGGGAATAGGGACTGATGTTTTTGCTTTCCTCACACATCACTCCTAATTATGGAGCTGGCACCATGGATCATGGCCTTCCCACCTGAGAGACTAAGTGCTCCTGAATGTGTCCCGGACTGTGCTTCGTACATATGTAATAAAGGTCTCTGTGTGTGTCACAAGGGAAAACAGAATGATGAAAAGCGAGTTACCAGGTGAGAAAATGGAAAGCCATGACTCCCACTCACCTCCTCACCTGTGCGCATTAGCTAGAAGCGCAGTTATTCCCGAGTTGTGATAGCTGCCATGGTGTGTGTTGTACAACTCTCGCACTCATAAATGCTTCAGTAAGTACAACAGTTGACATAAAGTTAAGAGTAAACTGAGGCTGAACCAGGTGGATAGAATTTCTTCACTGGCATTTTATGATGTATTTCCTTTGAAAAGAGATTTCTTTTAAATACCTGTTAATGTTCCTTTGCCTTTTATTTTTTTATTTTTTTTTTTTTTTAAAGATTTTTTTATTTATTTGACAGAGAGAAACACAGCCAGAGAGGGAACACAGGCAGAGGGACTGATAGCAGGAGAAGCAGGCTTCCTGCAGAGCAGAGAGGATCTGACCTGGGCCGAAGGCAGACGCTTTAACGACTGAGCCACCCAGGCACCCCTGTTCCTTTGCCTTTTAAATTTAGCAGTAACTACTAAACTCCTTTGCCTGCCTCTCTGCCTACTTGTGATCTTTCTCTCTGTCGAATAAATAAATAAAATCTTTAAAAAAAAAAAAGTTTGTGGGAAAGAAAAAAGTAAGCTCATTAAAAAATAGAAAACTAAGTAAGGTTTTCTTGTTAGGTATTTTCCTTGCTAGAAAAGACCTTTACAGGTAATTAAAAAAAAAAATTCATCCTGGGCAAGCTTACCATTTCCTATGGTTATTCCTGGAAATTTCCATTTCTAGGCCAAGAATTCAGGAATCAAGGTGA